>JARQZJ010000041.1:1592500-1977500 GCA_030704895.1 Henosepilachna vigintioctopunctata
ATTCACAATATTACGTAGCAAAGAAAAGACCGTGCTTTAATTTATTCGCAGAACTCATTTCTTGTTATTATTATCATTAACGTGATTAGAGTGGAGGATAAACATCTTATGACTCAATCAGAAAACTTCTGAAGGAAGTGTATATCATACACTGAAAGGGATTCTAGGGATTCTCATTTTGATAATTAATGAGGCCGATACTTGAAGAAAATTAATATCCATAATGAAACAATATTAACAATTTTCTCATAATTTGATACGAATCCAGAACATACCAGGTATGTTTTACGACTAACGTGGAATGAGGACCATAGAATACAACTGAAACTTAACAAAAAAAAGAAGAGTCGTATATCTGGAAATAAACACAGAAAACCCATTTCTTAATTCAGGTATACCAACTAAATATAGGAAAAGATATAAAAAAGATAGAAATAATATACAACTGAGATTTCTAAGAACACATAAAGGAAAATTAAAATTTTTGAACATAAAAAACATAAAATTGAAAGTAAATTAACTAAAACTAGGTAATCAATCTGATCTGCTACATGGAATATTCTTATTAAACATATTGAGTAGAGGGCTAGTGTTAACCTCTAAGTGGCTATTAAGTAATACCGAATTTTATTTTGTAAAGTCTCAAGATAATTATCTAAATTTCTTACATTTAGTTGGTATACCTGACTTAAGAAATTGATTTTCTGTGTTCATTTCCAGGTATACTATTCTTTTTTTTTTGTTAAATATCAGTTTTATTCTATGGTCCTCACTCCAAGTTAGTCATAGAACATACCTGGTATGTACTGTGAAAATAGCTATAAGTATTGAGTTTGTAACATTTACACCTAGTATTAATTCAGCATTTGATAAAGAAGTACTACTTCGAAACGTCGTCATGCGTATTTGTATTAAATTATGAGAAAATTCTAAATATTCTCATTTTATTCCTCAATTAACAATAATTCAGATTTTTAACTTCTCTGCTATCTCAAAATGCAAAGTGAATTAACTTAAAGAATGAATCGTACAATCCGCACACTAACTTATGAGTTTGCTGCTATCCACAAGGCCGCAAAATTATCCTAAAGAGCTGTCTGATCAATTTGCATGAAATCGTTTCACTTCTCGTTCAAGGTATTATGATTTGTTACCTATCAATATATGATCTTGTCGGCTCTCACCTTTATTAACATTTCTACATAGAATAAGGTTCTCACAGTATAATCCTGGAAAAAATAATTGTTTACTTCTCAGTGAAATTTTATTCCATGTTTTAAATAAGAGCGGCACTTTAAATTGTAGTATTTTCATGAAACCTCGTGAAAAAAATTGGCACTTGTCATTGACGAATTGAGTGAAATTGTAATTATAGATTGATAGAACGTAGTATTTTGAATCTTTATATTTACATTTTCTAAAAAATTTATGGATTCGTTATAAGCAATGGCAAATATTTCAATTATTCCTCAACATTTATAAGACTAATTATAATGCCCTAATGCCTAAATTTTAATGGCCTAATCCGTAGCTAGTTGGAGTTTGGCAGCTTGATCTGGCATCATATTTATACTTGCAATCAACGCTATCTTGAGGCCATTCAGAGAAGGTTCTTGAGATTCTTAGTTTGGAGGGAGGAGAAAGTTTATCCCCAGAGAGAATCAATTCGTCAATCAATGACGAGTTATTCGGTCGGATATTTAGTTTAATATCATTGCAGGACAGGAGATAAACTTTCTCACTCAAATTTTTGTACAAGTTACTGCTCAATAGCATTGAATGTCCTTCTCTCTTGTCCGCTTTGAAATTTTAGGTGTTCTTGGGCAAAATTCTCGTACTACAGAATTATTTCACCTAGGGAATTCAAGGGCCAACTTGCTAATACAACCCCCCATTTGGTTTATACAGTCTACATTCAATACAGTTGCTAATAAATGTAACAGTGTATCACTTTGACTCCATAGGAGTTATTATTAGGACTAATCTGAACAAGTGAAATTGACTGAAATGAATTGAATTAGAAGTTCTTTGCGATATTTCATTTAATTTTATTATTTGGTTATTAGTTCCTTTCTAGTTTTTTCAGATTCAGTTGAGCTCTTTGTTATATTTCTTTTAATTTTATTCATTTACTTATTTAGTTATTATTCAACATGACGTTATTATTTCCTGTAATTGATTATACCTGTTGAGAATTAAGAACTCATTATTGAGGAAAACTCATGAAATATCATAGATATACCTATAATTCTCTTTTATATTTCATTCTTAGAACTAATTTTGAATATTCCGGAACTAAAAAACATTAATTCAATTAATCATTACCTAGAAATGATACTTACAAACCGGAATGAAAACACTGTAGCAGGATAAGTACTTTGAGTGGTCGAATGGTTAAAGATAATAGCTATAATTGTGTAAAAATTCATGAGAAGTTCCCAACAATTTTATTCACGGAAAAAATTATCAATATACTATCAATTTTCATAATTCATAAATTAGGTTGTTTCCACAATTTGAATAACACAAGAGCTGATTATATACTTTCACCGATATTGAAAAAATAATCCTAGAAAATCTTCGAACTTGAATTACGATTGGAACAATCATTAAGTCCAAATTCAGGAATCGGAAATCGAAAATTCAAAAGTGTCCAACATCTAAAATTCAAGACATTCCATACAATTGTTTCATCCTTATTGAGAATCCTCAGTGGGATAACAATGAAGCTTCGATGGTGTTACCAAACACCCCAAATCGCATCTTCAGAATGAGAAGAACATTCATTTGTCAATTTATCACGTGAGCTATCACTATCGAACCTACGACATAAACTCTCTCGAGCATTTTAGATGACAAGCTCAGTTTGAGTATACCGAGGCTTTGAAGACATTTCATTCGGACCTCAGAGCTTTGTCTGTAGATGTGCAAGAATGGCCCCTTCCTCTTCGCTCCAAATCACAACCTAACGGAAATGCGAGAACCTGTATTTACACAAATGTTTTGTAGATCCTTTATGTAGATTTGGTAGTAGTAATTTTTTTTTCTGTTGTAGACAGCTCCCTGATAGTTTTATATGCGATATTTCGATTAAGAGTCTCAGTTGACTAACTATGAAGGATTCTTGAATCTGGAAAGTAGGTATATATATATATATATATATATATATATATATATATATATATATATATAAGAAAATGAAATTTTTTTGTGCTTATGGCACTGAATGAAATATTTAAGAAAATGAACACTAGAACATATATTCGTTCACATATCTAGCTCTACTATAACATTCTCTTGATTAATTTCAATTTTTCAAATGAATGTTTAGTGTTCATTTTCTTAAATATTTCATTCAGTGCCATAAGCACAAAAAAATTTCATTTCCTTGAAAATATCGCCGAATAGGCCCCTGAAATACGGGAATAAACGCGAGCGTACTACTAACGCAACCTATTGACATTTAAAAACATCGTTCGATGATATTTGTCAAATAGACATTGCAATTTAGTAGATACCTACGGGTATAGAAGATATGTGAAATTTCGATGGTTGGTGTGTCTATCTATAATCTGAGAGGTGTTTTCTACTGATTCCCATAGATGGAATTGTGGAGTATTCATAACTCTATGGACTTCCACTTGGAGTCACAAGAAGATGCTTGGGGGTTGAAATCGTTGCCTCACTTCGATGGACGTGGTGCGACTGACGAGTTCCTTGCAGAACGAAACATATATGTCTCGCACTTCTATCAGGTGTGGCATCGATTTCAATATTTCTCTAACATTTATCCCTTGAAGGATAATGGTGGCATCACATCGTACACGTTCACATATCTCTCACATAGCTCTACTATAACATTCTCTCGATTAATTTAAATTTTTCGAATGAATGTTCTAGTGCTCATTTTCTCAAAAAAAAAAAAAATATATATATATATATATATATATATATATATATATATATATATATATATATATATATATATATATATATATATATATATATATATATATATATATAGGGGTTTTTTTTAGAGGTATAGAACTTTAAGTTGGCATTACTGTTGAAGACGGCGACCGATTCAACAGCTGAGAAGTGAATTATTCTCAGTTTAGTTTGGCAATTCATCATGAATAGACTCACGCCTGAACAACGCTTGCAAATAGTGCAATTTTATTTCGAAAATAATGGTTCTGTGCGGAATACGTATCGCGCACTACGTCCATTTTATCGACGTAGCACTTCTGGTTGAATGGCTACGTCAACAAACAAAACTGCCGCATTTGGAGTGAAGATAATCCTTAAGTGTATGTCAAAACACCGTTACATCCAGAAAAACTGACTGTTTGGTGCGCTATATGGTCTGGTGGAATCATTGGTCCGTAGTTCTTCAAAAACGATAGTGGCCAGAACGTTACAGTCATTTGTGATCGGTATAGAGCTATGATTACTAACTGTTTCATTCCTAAATTGAACAACCACGATGTCCAGGAGCTGTGGTTTCAACAATACGGCGCAACATGTCACACAGCTCGTGCCATAATCGATTTATTGAAAGACACGTTTGGTGACCACCTAATTTCACGTTTTGGACCTGTGAATTGGCCTCCAAGATCTTGTAATTTAACACCGCTAGACTACTTTCTGTGGGGCTATGTAAAGTCATTGGTCTATGGTCTATGCGGATAAGCCACAAACGCTTGACCATTTGGAAGACAGTATTCGCCGTGTTATTGCCGATATACGGCCACAAATGTTGAAAAAAGTCATCGAAAATTGGACGTCCAGATTGGACTACATCCGAGCCATCATCGGTTAAAATGTAATGCTACAAGATTATCTTTCGGATATAAAATTTTTTTTTCGATTGACAAGAATTCTAAGAAATTAGTTTTTTCTGAAACTATTCGTTTTAAAATTAATTCGATTTTTCTAAAGAATAAGTTTGACATTTTGATATCTATAGTAATTCATAATTCAATTATTCATTAGTTTTGACAAAGTTATGATATACAATGAAACGTCAACAAAAATAAAGTTTTTCATATTAAGAGAAGCCTGTTATTGCTCAAAACATTCAAAATAAAATATCTTAAACAGGCAATAAATCAATTTGATATATATATATATATATATATATATATATATATATATATATATATATATATATATATATATATATATATATATATTATATATTGTAAAATTGAACTTCATATTAATCATATATCATCATCATTTGCAGTAATCATAATAATCATTATTCTTACGCATACTGAAACAAAAAATACAGATTGCATGTTACTGCACTTTTGCACAGTTGAAATTCCTGACCTAATTGATCAATTATTCCCTAGGAAAAATTAAAATTTTTTCCGGTTGATTGCCGTGGGAAAGAAGAAAATCTCGTAAATAATTGCACCGTTACGTAAGAGTGAACGAAAAAAAAATGATTGATGCTATTTAACACAAACTTGGAATTGCCTAATTGGTATGTACGTATATAATATTTTATTATTTAAAGATCGATTAAACTAGCATCACCACAAATTTGCCGGTGATAATATATTTTTCTTCGTAATGCCGGAATATTATTTTGAAATAAATGGTATCTTCAAACCTATCGAAAAACTTTGGGTTGAAATGAAATTTAGTATCCACTTCTAGACATTGAAACCATAATTAATCTATACATATAATTACTAGTGAATATTGGTGATTTTATACTACTGCTGCTGAAACTAACCACCAGTCCATGCACTGGAAGTTCTAACTGAATGTTCCAATTGCTAAAATGATAAAATTCAAATATAAGACTATCCATATTGTTTTTTGGCATACGAGAGTATTTTATGTCCTCCGGATTCCTCCACATGTTATTAGTAGGAAAAATAAAATATTATGTATTACATAATACAAAGTTATATTAATTAACATAACAATTTCATCGAAAAATAATAAATGATACGACCTGTACAAGGTAGGGATGATCGATGTTAGAAAAACATCGATGTCATAATCGAAAGCCCAACATCGATGTTCCATATTTATCGAATACCGAACATAGATGTTCTTGCTTTCAATTATTCCTATATATATATATATATATATATATATATATATATATATATATATATATATATATATATATATATATATATATATATACATCCCGATATCATTACGACGACCTTTCATTGACGTGAATTGTGAGAGCCGGTAGAACTAGTGAGTATACACGTGTATATTTTCGCAAGAATTGTTTCTCTTTGATTATTATACTGAAATCCGACCTCAGTTGATGACCGCTTATTATTGGATTTTTTTCATCCCAACAACATTATGAAGACCTTATAGAACCAGTATTTATGAAGACCGCAATATACGATCAAATACAGATTCACATCATTACAACAGCCGTATAGTTTAGAATTATTTTTCAGGAGAACATTACAGCGGCCAGCGTTGTTGACATGTTTTCGGAAACTTCCCTCAATTCAAATCCAAATACGTCATATATAGTTAGCTCTGTTCTGAGTAACTTTGACTCGGACTTTTGAACTTTGACACTAAATAGTGCATTTGAGATTGATACCTACTTCGGCATACGCATTTCGTACAAATTTTATATGGCCCATTTTGCAATTATATTCATTTTAATTAAGAACTCTATATTTGAAAAAAGAATAGGATGATTTTACTGTAAATTCACGATTTCATGCTCAAATATAAATGAAATCAATTACAAATTCTTCACCGCATAAACTTCTGGTTGAAATACTAATAAGCTGTTCGAAATTATATAGGTACTCCCATAAATTGCTCAGTTAAATAAAAATCCTGTGATCAGTTTCACAATTTGTGCCGAAAAATGAATATTTTTTTGAGGACATGGCGTATGAAATTGGAAGTAATGAGAAAATTAACAATTTTGTTCAATAAAATTGATTGATATTACGTTGAAAAATATTTTTGATTTGAATTATAGGTTTCACAGAATTATATTCTGTGAAAATACTTCTCTACTTTCACAGAATTACATAACTCAACTGCTTGACAATTTTTTCAATCTTTTAATCTTTTGACAATCCTTTTAATCTTCTCTGAGGATTCGGTTCTAGTGACGAATATTGGGATTATGTTTCCTCTTATGTTTCGTTTCAATACTCCCTTCACATTTTCTGTTACATTGTTTCAATCTTCGTCTTTTGTTGATCCTTTCACACTCAATTTCTATGCTTCGTCTCACTTCTTCATTCCCGTGTTGTTCCATTTCTTCTTTAAACTTCTTGGTAAATAAACTTGTCTGTTTATTTTATCTTTTATTCTCGCAATTTGCAACTCGTTCAGCATTTTCTCATTTGAGGGATTCGAATTGCTGGTTATCCGGTTGATCCGAATTGTTGGTTATTCGGGTTATCTGCCCTGTGCCATATTTCTCCTTCGACCTTCACGATTTCAGTATTTTGCCTCAACATCTAGTTTTCTCCGTTCTCTATTGGATATGAAACAGCATTTAGTTGTTTCGTTATATCTGAGTTTTCTTCAATTTGCCTATTGTAATTTAGGTTTTCCTGATATGTCTCGTACTGCTATTTTTAGACTTTCTAGGCCCTTCTCGATTCTTCTTCTTTTTCGTCGAATAGAACTGTCACTGTTTTCTCAAGGTCCATTCTTGATCTTAGTCTCCTGTAATATTCTTTTATATTTATTCAATCATTCTGTAGTGACTTTTGCATCTCTCGCCGAATCCGGCTTTTAGATCGCTGTATATATATATATATATATATATATATATATATATATATATATATATATATATATATATATATATATATACAAGAAATGAACACTAGAACATTCATTTGAAAAATTCAAATTTACCAAGAGAATGTTATAGTAGAGCTAGATATGTGAACGTTTACGATATGATGTCTCCATTATCCTTCAAGGGATAAATGTAAGATAAATATTGAAATCGATGCCACACCTGATGGAAGTGCGAGACATATATGTTTCGTTCTGCAAGGAACTCGTCAGTAGCACCACGTCCATCGAATTGAGGCAACGATTTCAACCTGCAAGCATCTTCTTGTGACTCCAAGTGGAAGACCGTAGAGTAATGAATACTCCACAATTCCATCTATATGAATCAGTGGAGAACACCTCTCAGATTACAGACACACCAAGCATCGAAATTTCACATATCTTCTCTACCCGTAGGTATCTACTAAATTGCAATGTCTATTTGACAAATATCATCATACGATGTTTTCAAATGTCAATAGGTTGCGTTAGTAGTACGCTCCCGTTTATTCCAATTTATTGTAATCAATGTGAATTTTTCAAATGAATTTTCTAGTGTTCATTTTCTTAAATATTTCATTCAGTGCCATAAGCACAAAAAATTTCATTTCCTAATATATATATATATATATATATATATATATATATATATATATATATATATATATATATATATATATATATATAGCTTCCCTATTGGTCGTGCGTGAGGCCGTGAGTTAACATTGATGATCAATATTTATCGAATAACGAACATCGATGTTTTTGCTCTCAACATCGATAATCATCTAACATCGAGGATCATCCACCATCCCTAGTACAAGGACAAGTGCATTAATACTGTCAAGCTCCCTGTGTTTATTTCGGATTTTGCAACATAATATTACTTCTATTACTCTTCCTAGGTGAAATCTGCATCAAAATCAACTAGACTTTATCCAGTTGGAGCTATGAAAAATGCACTAATCGAAAACTATCATCAGACTTATCATATAACAAACACATCTAGTGTTGGGGAATTTTATAATATGTGGGCGAGCTTATAATTTTTGTTATGTTATTCAATAAAAGAACAAAAAACTTCTAATTTGATGAATATCTTCATTTATGATTGGAAAATTTAGAGGAATTCCACGTCAAGTTATTAAATACTTATAAATAATTATAATATATCAAATAATTATTTATCATTCTTGAAATTTTGAAATGTGTTTAATTTAATATAATGCAAATTAAATATAATTAAATATAAATTATACTTATTAATATAAATATAAATTTATAACTTATAAAATATAAATTTAGATAAAATATTATTATTAAAATTTAAATTAATATTAACAAAATTGATTGAATGTCCGCTGATCTCTTGGTGAAACATTATTTAATATATTGAATAAAAACACCCCATTTTCAAAAGTTTAACTTTTGAAAAAGGGGTAAAACCCCGAAACAATTGTCAAGTATTTATTATAAATTTTATGAAGCCAAGAAAAGTGTTTTTATTTAATATATTGATATTAAAATATAAAATTATATACATAAAACATTAATTTATGTAAAATATTATATTAAATATAAATATTTATCAAATATAATTAAATAATAAGTAAACATTAAATATAATTATTTGATATTCTTCTATTTTTAAAATATTACTTTTAAAATTAATTTATTAGTATTTTTGAAATTTTTCATGAAATATTTTTCAAATTTTGAAATGTGTTCAATTTATCAATTAGAATTAGGCATCATAATTTGAAAAATTATGATGAATTTCGAGTTGTTCAATTCGGCAATTGACTCATATTTCAGAGGAACATTTGCTTTCACCAATATCGAAAAAGAATATCCGCTTCTGGAATAGAATACGTCAGTGAATGAACTTCCGGGAATGTACCTATATCAAAAAGATATTGTGAATTTTCCATTTTATGAATTATACTTGGCATTTGTCACGTAACGTCGTCGCAGAATGCTAACGTAGACTATGATGCAGTAGGAAATGAATACTCGCAAATCTTTTCCAGTGAACGGAATAGTAGCGTGTATCTCAGACTCATTTCAGATTTACAATCGTCATGAGTCACTCGGATTTCCTAAGATTCCGCAGACTTTCTCTAGAATCAAGATTATAAAGAGCTTGCCATAGGACTCATACAGTGTTTCAGCTGGATCCGTTTCACGTAATTTTAACATAATAACATGCTTCATCTCTCGTAAGTTAATGATTATAACAATTTTCCTACCACATAATAGTTGATAATTATCCGGACATACGTTCAACGTAAATTAGTATCTTTAGAGTAAAACTCTTTTTCATATGAGTTCCTATTTAATGAGTAAATCTCGAAAAGAGCAGAACGCTATTATCATAACGCATCCATAAGTAGTTCTATAAGATCAGTATACAGGCTGTGTCAGGGTCAGAAATATTTGCTCATTAGAAAAATTAGGGTACTTGAACATCTCATTAATGAACGACCACGTCATCTCTTCGCCTGAAATAACATCTTGGCACGGAATCCGCACAACGCCAAAATGTTCATATATCCAATACACGCCAAAATATCTTCATATCGCATTTCACACACAAAATATCTGGAGAACACACAGGTATATGTCCTGTTTTGAACAACACGGTTTCTGTGAGATAAAATATTATGATATTTTATGAAAACTAGATATTTTCCGCGATAAAAAATTTTCAGACATTCCCCGATCCTTTGAAACTATCGCTAAGTGAAAAAATTTAAATCTGGTACTTTTTGAAAATTAAAAATGAAACTGAACATTTTTCGAGATAGAAGTTTACGTCCTTACGCCCTTCTCGTACCATAATCTATCATTTTGTGAAATATTTATCGGTCCACTGTCAAAACACGAAATATGTGAAAAAAATTGTAAAAGCAAAAATATTTTTCACATATCTCCAAATGGAAACGTGCATTTTTAAAGGGATAAATCTTATATATAATGAAATAAACTTATTAACTACAATGTGGCCTATATGTGAGGAGAATTTCATCTATAACATTCGCCATTCTGGCGTTATTAAGTAATACGAGTATATAACATATCTATATATTCACATATAAAACAAAAACTAAAATTCTATCTACGAATATCGTTCAAGCGAAAGTGCGATTTTGAATATTTAATTCGTGTGAATTTCTAATATAACTGACTTCTTTTATTAATTCATGATATTAAAATTGGACTGACTACCTTGAAAATTAATTTACTTGTTTATTTTTGTTGCAGACATATCATTTATTAAAACTCATTTTTTTATCTTAAAGAAATATTCTCGAATAAAAATAGGTATACACACCTTACTTCAATCGCGTCACTGGAAGACATTACGTCAAACATTCCCTATCTACTACTATCTGGTTCTGTAGATTCATTTCATTGAGTTGTTAATTACAAGGAAAGAACAAGTAGGTGTGAACTGAAAAATCGAAGTTACTCACTAACCACCTACATTTATTTTGCATTTTCTTTCATGTCTCAAAGTTGGGTAAGCTGTATCAATAAGGATTCATATATATATATATATATATATATATATATATATATATATATATATATATATATATATATATATATATATATATATATATATATATATATATATATATATATATATATATATATATATATATATATATATATATATATATATATACATATATATATATATATATATATATATATATAATATATATATATAATATATATATATATATATATATATATATATATATATATATATATATATATATATATATATATATATATATATATATATATATATAGAATTTTTTCAGTTTGTAGATCTTTCATTTAATAGAAACAAGTTTTCACTTGTTTCTTTCACTTGAACTTGTTGCACAAGTTTTTATAGTAAACGTTTAACCCTACTCTCATTTTACTCTTCTTATTTGTTAGTTGTTCTTCTCCAGTCTTCTGTAATCAAGTAAGCATAAATTATGCTAAGTTTATTAGTATCTCACCTTTCGTTTATCGGATATGTTGAGTTATTGATATAAAACATTTCAAGAAAATTCCTCCTTATATTATTTTGCGATGTTTGTAAAATTTTGGAATTTTTATAAAGTCCACACAATGATTTTTTTTTGAGTGTTCTACTAGTGCACAGCGTTATGAATGATGGCTAATGCCACTCTTATGTCCTCTATTCGATTTGATAATAATTGAAAGTCTGGCCTACATATTATTTGTTACAATCCTTGCATGATATTTTGTTAATCACATTTGATCGCTCTTCTATTTTTATTGCTTCTTTCGCCTTCCTGTAAATTAAATTGTTGAAATATTTTCGTAGTTTCTTGCCTCAATTTTTTCTTCATACTGTTGAAGTTCCTTTATGAGTTTATCTGTTAAATAGTTTATATTGGGTAGGCGCAATACTTATATGGTGCTTCTTCATTATTACTGATTTGTTCATTGTTTATTACTATTTGAGTGAGATAATTTTCTGTTGTTTTTGTGCTGTAGAGGAGTTTGCTTATCATTTGTCTTGGATACCTATTTTCTGCAAGTTTTTATTTCAAGGTTTTCGAATTTTGTTTTATTAAACTTAGATGTAAAATTTTTCAAAACTATCTTTAGACTGTATTACAAAACTTTTCTTTACTGTTATTGAATAGTTTGAATGATAGCTTCGCTTCATTGAAAAGCGTTCGATATATATATATATATATATATATATATATATATATATATATATATATATATATATATAAGAAAATGAACACTAGAATTGAAATATTAACATTAGAATTTATATATATATATATATATATATATATATATATATATATATATATATATATATATATAAATAAGCTTATCAAATAATGTAAAGAATGGCATTACTAATTTCTTTAATGTTCTATTTTCTTTTATATTATTGAGTATAATCAACGCTCACATTAACAATAATTTTAGACTAAATTATTTTTGAATGATTTAGTGAATACTTGTGAAATACTATAATACTATTAAATATAGGGAATTGAAGAAATAATGTAAGGAATTGAATAAAGAAATATCATTATCATAATTATTCTATATTATTATGATGTATTATTCTCAATTTTTGAAAAATTATTCAATGAAACTGTAGTAAGGAAATTTGAATTGAAAATACCTACTTGAACTTACGAATTTAGAAGATTGTGCATTCCACTTACTATTTACAATAAGTAGTTGAACTCACTCCACGTGGATTCATTATTGTAAAAAATTTGAAAAAAAAATGAATAACTATAAATAAAACAAAAAATAACTCCTGAAACTCAAGTTTCATCTTTTGAATCTCTGATCAAATATTATACCGAGGTCTCGAATTTCGGAGACCCTGGTCAGAATGGTTTCGTTAATATTGTAATCAAATTGTATAGGCCGTTTCTTTTTAGTGAATGTGACAACCTTACATTTAGTTACATTATTTATTGTGGTAACACCAATCAGAAACGGCGGTGAGGCCATCCTGTAAGCTTATGCACGATTTGAAAAGGAAGCAAGAACAGCAAGCTCAGTAATATATATATATATATATATATATATATATATATATATATATATATATATATATATATATATATATGAGATGCAGTGAGAAAAGTTTCAGAACAGGTAACAATTTTGCAGAAACCTGAGTAAATAAAAAAGTGATATACTTGAGGAAGTAGGCACTTTAGTTTATCTGGGGTTCAAATTCACAAAATCTCTTGTGAATTTGACACGACATTCAGGCAAGAAATTTAGCAAGTGCAGAGAAACATTCGCATTGACAGAGAGATCCACTGAACTTCAGCTCTAAGAAAAATAGTCACCTTCGGATGTAGCACCTGGACAATGAATGTTGCAGGACAAAATTTGTTAGGGGTTTAGCAACGAAGAGTAAGATCAATTTTTGGAGAAAAAAAGGAAGGAGGACAATAAAAAGTCGAAGAAAACAGGAAATACAATAGCTCTACGGAGATACAGATATTGCCAACAATTGATCATAGTTCCGGCCTAAAAAATATGAGGAAGGAACAAAGTTGGTGGGTCGCGAACAAGATGGTTGAAAGAAATACAAGGAGATATGGAAAGCGCTCTGGGAGCACAGAACTGGAATTGGGGGATGGAAAATAGAGAGCAATGGAATTACTGGTCTTAATTTTTGATTATGTAAAATTATGATATCCTTTTTTTGTTGAGCTATGGGCCTGTAAGGCCTTATTGCTAAAACAGATATATATATATATATATATATATATATATATATATATATATATACATATATACATAAAATATACATGAAATTGCGCAGAAAACCACCGGATTACAAATTTCTTATGATAAAACCATATAGATGGAAAGAAACTCAAAAAATAAATCCTCTCTTATCACAAAACATGATGAAATTCTGCAAGTTGGCCATTTTAAATACCTTGAAAAAGCTATACAGTCCTCAGGTTTAAACATAATCGCTAATGATCAGAGAATTACCAAAGTCCAAAGAGCTCACAAGCTAACATGGGCGTACTATAACAAAAAGTGCATTTCGAGAGGCGCCAAATTGAGGCATTACGATGTTTCCATAAGCAATCTACGCAGCTGAAAGAATTGTTATTGACGGTCATTCAAGAATAACGGAAATAGAAAAACAAGAGCGGAGTATTCTTAGAATCAAGAGAAACGGCATATGAGTGAAAAGACGTCAGAATGAACTTTATCGAAAGACTAATACGATAACGGAATAAATCAGAAAACGACGAGCAAAGTTCTATGCACATGTCTACAGATTGAAACGGTCCAGAATACTGAAGAAACTACTCGATATAATCTCATAAAGAGTGAACGCGGAACAGAGTGCCTGAAAGAGGTCCAAAAAGATCCACAACATATCAATATGAAAAATCTCGAAGATCGCACTGGTGTTGCTATAAAATCGCACATGTGTAGTTGGAGCAAAATCAAATCGCCAACCTGGAATAAAATGGACAGATGAACGGAAGAAAGACCATTTAGAGAGGATGAAGCGTTTTGGGAGCCAAAAAAGATGAAGCAAAAGTCCTAAGAATTGCGAATTCAAGTTCAATCGCTCTCCCCATAGGGAACAATCGTTATAATAATAAAAATGTATATATATATATATATATATATATATATATATATATATATATATATATATATGTGTGTGTGTGTGTGTGTGTGTGTGTGTGTGTGTGTGTGTGTGTGTGTGTGTGTGTGTGTGTATAGTAATCTAGTAATCAAAGTGATAATAAAATACTCAAGTTCATATATTCTACTGAATTTGTATTCAGTTTACATAGGTGATGTCAGCAGGTTAGTATTCCTAATACTTTTAATTAAAATGAAACTGAAATATTAGCCTTACGAACGTAGATTGAAGTTAGGTACTGTAATAAACAATGCAAAACAAATTCTCAACAAATACTACAGTTTCTACTAAAGGATAAACTCAACACATGAGCCTACAACAAGCAATAGTGACGAATATAAATATTACGTAGCATCGCTGTTCGTGTATGTTGTAACTTATGAAAACTTGTTCAACATTCACCTTTGACTACAAACTCTAAAACAGTACCGTCTAAATCCATGAATATGATAATTTTGCGTATCCTATTGATTTTTTATTCTAAAAAACAACTTGTGCCCCCATCAATATTATCTGAGCCTCGTAAGAAGTTGTGAGCCACTGGTTAGGAACTCCCGATATATATTTAATGAAATTGAGGGACACAGTTCGTTTGTTTCTCTTTGAACGCACGTCACTATCTTAGAACAAGCCCGCATATCGCCAATCAAATCGGAATTCGTTTTATTAATTATACTTTTTTAACAGATTAACTTTTTTCGAACTTGTTTACGCATTTCCCGTCATAGCAGCTGTATCTACAAGATTTATTAGCATGGCATTCCTTATACTCGAATATTGAATAAATATTTACCAACATTCCAAAACTGAGACTGCGGAATTTATTTTCTGTATTAGTAACGATTATATATATATATGTTATGGTAAAATGTTCATGCAATCTTTCAATCTATATCATAATATGTACATACAATAGTGACATCGAAATTTAAAAAAAATCCCGGATCTAGTATGAATTTGTAGAATAATTCTTATAATTCAGTATCAAAATTCTTTGAATATACATGCAGTATCATACGTGCAAGTTTTCTCAGAGAATCATTTTTGAGTTTACTAAACATTTGGCACAAAAGAAAGCATAAATACCTGACAACCAATATGCCAATAGTTTTTCATTAATGACATAATTCTACATTTTAAAATGTAAAAGACACCATTATCCAATTTATATATATATATTAGCTATCAAAGTACACTACAACTTTCTTTCATTGAAGCACATGAAGACATGTACATTTAAAACTAGACTTGTAAAATGTAGTATCTCAATAATAAGTACGTGTGAAACTTTCAATGTAGATGTATTCTTGTGCTTTTCATTGAATCTAAGATTTGAGATGTACATTAATCTATGCATTATATATGAATACGACTTAATCTATATTTCTGTCATACAGTCAACAAGGGGGTATGTGAGGATTTAAATCGTTGCCTTCCAAAATTTGTTGAATGTGGCGTGAGTGATGAGTACCTTGTAGTACGAAACAGTGACTGTCTCACGCTTTCAATTAATGTAGACATCGATTTCAATATTCTCTAACATTTATCACTAGAAGGATAATGGTGATTCCAATATTCTCTAACATTGATCCCTAGAAGGACAATGGAGACATTTCATTGTTCATGTTTCACATAGCCTGCTCTACTATAAAGAATACTATTTTGAATAATTTGTCAAAAAAATTATCGAAGGAAAGTTATAGTGTACTTTGATAGCGAATGTCTACAAGTGCGGTAATAGAGTAGGAAAACTACAGAATTATTCTTCTTGTAATGCATTTCTGATATATATATATATATATATATATATATATATATATATATATATATATATATATATATATATATATATATATATATATATATATGAATGAGATTGAATTCTCGCTTAACTCTTGGTGAAACATAATTGAATATTACAATAAATTAAACTTTTGTCTTAATGTTTCACGATTTATTTAACAATTTGTATAGTCAACATGTTTCGAGCGTTAGTTCATTTTCAATCAGTCTCAGACTCATTTCAAATCAGAGTCTTAAAAATGAGCTAACGCTCGAAACATGTTGACTATACAAATTGTTAAATAAATCGTGAAACATTAAGCCAAGAGTTCAATTTATTTTAATATTTATATGTAATATATATATATATATATATATATATATATATATATATATATATATTACATATAAGAGGCATTTCTTTTCTAGAAATTAACAGAAAATCCCTAGCAATGTAACATAATATATCCATAAGTAACGGTGACTGAATTTTGATTATAATAGGTACTCATTAACTATCTCGAAAATTTAAAGTAACGGAAATTTCAAAAAGAGTTATTGATTACGCTTTATCAATAGGAGTTGATCAGTATACTTTGAAGGTATATGGGTCGTATATTTCTTAAAAAATATTCATCTCCAGATTGAAAATTCGATGAAACCTAAAATTAGCGTTGTTTTCGCGATGACTTTCAATGAAACAGATTGCAGTCTATTTGTCTACTAAATGAAGTAATCTCCATTGATAACTTATCTCCGTTCCTGGTGGTTTAGAATTCCATTGCGAAAAATAATAATGATCACCAGGATATTTCCTGGTTATGCCAGATGTTCAAATTGCTACACATTGTGATAACGATTTAATTATAAATCTAAAAAATACCCGTTTTCTGAGTTGCAGATGGCGAAGTAATTGGTTAAACGACAGGTGGAGTGAGTTCGCTGGGTTCGAATCCTGGATTAGGTGAACACATCTGATCTATATGAGTCTAATTATTTAGTGATAAATTAAATTATTAATTGGTTTCAAATTATAATATGGTATTACGAACGTCAACGAAAATAAAGTTTTTCACATTAAAATAAACCTGTTATTGATAAAAACATTGAAAATAAACTATCTTAAAAAGGCAATAAATCAATTTATATATATATATATATATATATATATATATATATATATATATATATATATATATATATATATATAAGAAAGTGAATACTAGAACATTTATTCGAAAAGTTCAAATTAATCAAAAGAATTTTATAAAGGAATTAGCTATTTGAACGTCGACGATGTGTTACTTCCATTATAATTCGAGGGATAAATTTTGGAGAAATATTGCCAGAGACAGATGCAACACCTGGTGGAAGTACAAGACATCTGTTTCATTGTACAAAGGGCTCATCAGTTCAACGACTTCCTTCGAAGTAAGGCAACGATTTCAATGTCGAAACATCTTCCTATGACCCCAAGTAAAGAACGAGTAAAGAAGAATGAATATACTTCACAACTCCATCCATAGGAATCAATAGAAAACATCTCTCAGATCATAGACACGCCAAGCATCGAACGCTCACACGTCTTCTATAACCGTAGGTATCTACTAAACTGCAACGTCTATTTGGCAAATGTCATCATAAGTTTTCAAATGTTAATAGTTTCCTCATTTCGATGGACGTGTAGCAACTGACGAGTTCCTTGTAGAATGAACATCTGTCTTGCACTTCCATCAGGTGTGGAGTCCATTTCAATGTTTCTCTAACATTTATCCCTCTAAGGATAATTTAGACATTTATTTCTCGAAGAATAAATGTTAGAGATTGTTAAATAAATAAGAAATAATTCGTATTTATTTTCTCAAATATTTCATTCAGTGCCATTAGCACGAGAACGAGAAGATATTATATTTCCAAAGCAGTATGAACGACGAATAAAATTGATTATCGAAAGATATGAATATAACAACATAATTCAGGAATTCCTAAATTCTACAGATTTCACAAATTTACCAAGTGAACCAATATCCTTATCCAAAGTGCTTATATAAAATAGTGTTAATCACTCTATAGCACTGATGGTAGGAAAAGAACTATATTTCAGAGGAAAAAGTGAAACAGATGAGAGTTTAAAATTATTCATGTCCTTCAATATATCCGTAAAGTGACATTTTACTAGACTTCCTCATTATATACCTTCATCCTTCCATAGTTTATACCATAATTACGCCGCATGCTCAAAATTGAGGTATTTCTCTTTAGTATTATATGAATACTGAAAATTATTCTTGGATCATATAAGACCTTCGTCTTAAAAATGAATTTGAATACAAAACTGCTTTCTTCCAGCTTTGTCACATGACTGATCTGCCATCACACTACAAGCATAAGCTTTATTTCCAACCTATCATTTCATTAATTACGACCGAATCGATCGCACAAATCAATAATTTCGTCTTAAATTTGTGGGGAAGTATACATAATATGTTTTCGCCACATTCTTAGTTCTGTTTGAAATCTTTATCGCCAGATTTAGTTAATAGATTCAAAAGAATTTCAAGAATTCCTTTACGATTCTCTTTAGCCCCCAAACGTAAGTTATGTGTGCCAGAAAAGTCAGGTGAAGGTATCATAGATTCCACTATGCTTTTATTTTTGATTCACAGAAAAATCCGTGTTCCTCATTTTGTCCACAGCCAATTGCTCCGATAATTGTCTTGTCGGTGAATAAGTTTGCAACCACCTTCGATTACATTTCCGCTTCAGATTTAGTCTTAGGTCTTAATTCTCAGGAGGCGCACAACAACGTTTCACAATTTGACTTGTGGTTATCAAAGAAAATTGTGATACCCATTTGTCTAAATCGTTATCATAAAAATAGACAACCTAGGGTCGTCCGTAGAGCCTATGACAACGAGATGTGAAAAGAAAATGAAGCTGTACCGATTCTACTGTGCTCTACTGCGACGCTTGAAAGTTATTTGTGTACGCTAATCATTCAATTATATAAAGATTTCCAAGAGTGAATCTTCTGTCGTTGAAAACACAAAATTGTCTATGTGTGTGTGCGGTATGGTGCGGAAAAGTATTTCTCTCTCATTAACACTAAAATTTACTAGGCACCGACCATTAGGGGCCCCTCCCTGACCGTACTGATTACCACCTACAAAACATATTTTACCTGGTAATGCTGTACCTGGTTGAGTGGCTACGCCAATGTATACCACATTTAAATTTACACATCTTTACATTTGAGTTTTCATATCTCCTCAACAACTTCACATTAAAATAGAACAATCTTGTGGTAAACTTATTGCGAAATTTTAAAAAAAGATGAAATTATAAAAGTCCACACTTCAAAATGAAACAATATTTACGAACACATCAATTCGACGAAAACTATTCTTATACATAATCGTATTTTTGTTGGAAAACAATTACTGTATATTCAATCGAAAACATTGAAAACATATAAAAAGATTCGCAATGAGTTCGAAACTGTATCACTGATATAGTTCGTCACCGAAAATATATCACTGATCACCTTTTGGAGTATTCCCAAAACAATCCAGTAATACAATAGAAACTGAATATAGAGAAAACTCATTTTCTCTACTCTATGATTCCTTCTACTCTTTATGACGTCTGACAATGCTGCTATTTGATAGTTCTAATTAATGACCTATTATTCTTGCGAAAGATTTTAGAATAATTTTTTCTGTCTATTGATGTTCCTGATTGTTTCCTAATATATCTGGTAATAATCAATCGACATATTATAAGTCCGGATAAATAATTGTTAATAAACTCACAACTAGTGAGTATTGTTCCTGCGATGCTATATAACTTTTATATTTTGATTTTAGTTGTACAAAAAGCTGTAAAAAGATATTGCAAAAGCTTGATTGCACTTGAACAGCCACGAGGAGCCTAGATATCATTATTGACACAAATATAACTCGTTATTTATTTTGTGATAATAGTGTTCGAACTTAGAATTTTCAATTCCATTCGACAAGTTTTCTATTTGAAAATTGAGATTTGTCATTCTTTCGAAGCTTAAACTTTTTCACGTCATCGTTACCTCGTGCACAACTCGTATTTGTTGAATTTCTAACTTTTTGTCAATGAAACGAACCACTGTTCGTTGACTTATTTTAGTTGATTTCAACGTATCGATTTTAATGAATTATGTTTTTCTTGAACCTTAGATTTGCCAGGTGTAGATCTGCATGTTAGGATACATTAGTTTTAAGCTCATTTTTATCATGATAAGTTAAAAGTGAACAAGTGAGTGTTATGGCTCAATATCTCAGATTTTCCAAGAACATCGTTAATTTCGGGACCATCGAATACATAGTCTTATAAGGAGCTCAGTTTTCAAATTCCCGCAATGAAGAGGCTAAATTTAGCATCACCAAGTTAGTGTTTATATGAATAAATTGACTAAAATTATCCTATATATGCCTTAGTTCACGTAATCGTTTTTGGTTTTATTGATCGTAAGACCACCAAGCAATTCTTGTCTTTGGGGGGTCCTACATGAGCTTTGCATATTTATAACCTATCAATAGTGAATCATAAAATTCGATGATTTCGTTCCATTAGCATCGAACCAATGTTCGGTATTTACGAAGACCAATAATATATTTACTCGTATTACATTGAATTTAATTTCTCCTTAGTTATTTTATTATTTAATAAGTCACAGGAAAATGTTTCAGAACTCAATCAAGTAATCAATCAGACAAAGTAATCAATTGAGACTTGATTAGCTATGTTTGAGAAAAAAATAATATGATAAAAATTCTCATTGGCCCTTACAAGAAACAAAGACACTGTTTGAAATGAAACTTCTTTCCAAATTTTATAGAGAAAGACTATTTTATTAATAGGATGGTCGTGTTGTCCTCAGACACCTTTTGAAGTATCAATCTCATATTTCACATCAGCGTTCTCATTTTTTATTTGAACACCCAAATATTCAATTAAAAGTCTAAAAATATTTAAGAGGAGAGTTAGATCTCTGCTCTCAACAAAGGTATACTATAGTGAGGCAGCGTATTTCGATGATTCGAATGTAGGCAATAATGTATGAATCAATTTTTGTATCATATGTTTATATATATTTTTTGCCAGAAATGTCCTTCACCATGTGAAATTGTCTCAAATGTTTAATATTTCTGAGGTAATCTTTTTTCTTCTCAAATGAAGTTGTATATTATTGTGAATATAAATTTAATCAATATTTATGTTTGACGGCTGAATGGAAGATCAGACTCAAAACTGAATTCAGTCCTTTTGTGAGCTATCTTCTTAGTTTTGATTATTGTATCAATTGAAAGAATGTAATTTTACAATGTAAGGAATGTTTATCAAAAAATTTTGTTTTATTATCATTATTATTTCGGAATCATTATAAATTGTACTCATTTTGTTGTGGATATTTTTGATCACATTCCCAAAATTATGGGAATTATCCCCACAAAATTAATTTAAGTTTCTGGTCCGTGATTCGTTACATCGAATCTCCGTTCCACCAAAATATGCATCGTTTGGCGACGATGGTCTCTGAAAGGGTAAGAGCTTCCTCGCATTTTTATGTATTTTATGTCGATTAAAACCTGAAAATCTAACATTGCGTGTTTCGAGATTGGCCAAAAACTGTCTACTGTGGGTATTTTAAAATTTCCAGCGTTTGGGGTTATAGACGATGTTTGTTAGTATCCTATAATTTTCAGAAAATAGTAGAGTATATCTACACTATATATCTACACTAAGGATAGAAATACAATATATGCAGTTCTCAAATCGGTCCAGATAACACTAGATTGTTTTGAGGGGGGTTTACATTCATGTCATTGTTTTCAGATTCGACGAAGGCTTTTGACTGCATCTCCCATTCGATTTTGCTGAGCAAACTGGAGAAATTTGATTTGAGATTAATTCAGTAGCATTCAGCAGAAAGATTTTTCTCAGATGCAGTGAAGGGAGAGTATTCGGGGTGTGCGATGGTGGAGATCGAGGTTCCACAAAGCGCAGTACTGGAACCTCTGCTTTTCCTGGTCTTACTGGAATACTTGCACGGTGCCTTACTACAACTGTTTGCTGATGACACAACTTAGTGTCGAATACTGACGTATTTTGTTTAGCGAAGTTGGGTGATCAGATAGATTGTATGGTTTATTCGCAGAATGGTTTTTGCGAATAAATTAATGTTGAATGCGGAAAAAACGGTCGCACTATTATTTTCTTCGAGAAGTATATTCTGAATGTGGATCCTTATGATTAACTTAAATTCTTGGCGTTTCCATTGATGTTGATTCAACATGGAAGATTCATATGAGTCAATTTTTCCGACTAGATTGTGAAGAGTATATTTGTCATTCCCAAATTATCTGGCTCTGTGTCGCTCCATTCTTTGAAAGCAGTATAGTTCTATGGGGCTGCTCTTCTGAATTATTGAGTATTTTTGGACTTCAATGAAGGTGTACTGAATTATTGACTATCGATCCTGTGCAGAAATGCATTTTCACAGTTAGAAATTCTAACTTGACCTACTCTTTATATTTACGAATGCCTAATTTATTGCCACAAATTGAAGAAAAGAACAATGGTCAAATGCAGAAGTCAAAATTTCTATTGCTTTAAATTTTACAAGTTACCTCTTTATGTGAGGAACGAGGATCAAGCGTTTAAAAGACATATTAAAGGTTTTTTATTGTGAAAGGGCTATTGCTCATGTGATTATTAGATTTTTACTGGATATTAATTACCTATTTCATTTCGACTTTCAATGTTTTGTTTTTTCCAATTTCAACTTCTTTTGTATATATGCTAAAAATGTAATAATTCAAATTGCATCAATGAATATCAATCTGTCTAATTTGTCAATAATGATATTGATGATTGATGAGGCCGAGGAAATTAATATCCATAATGAAACAATATTTAGAATTTTCTCATAATTTTAATACAAATACGCATGATAATGTTTCGAAGTACTACTTCTTTAACAAATGCTGGATCAATACTCATTTGATTATTAATCCCAGCAATTACCTTTTATTACGAGTAGGATACTCTACTTTATCTACGATACATTCATTTATTTGAGATTTTATTAACTTTATCAATTTTTTATGTTTAATTTCGGAAAATTCCTTTGCGTTGTTTCGAAGTTCGTTGAATTGGTTGAAAATTGCGTTGACTTTACTTCATAGGATTTCGATTTTTTCAGTTTCAATGTAGATGTTACACTAGGGAACAATTTGAAATTTCTGTTGACTTCGATTTTTAGGCTGTTTCAGAGGTAAATTGGCATACTGATTCCAAAACATTATTCAGTTTTATCTATCAGGTCAAGTTTTTTTTCTACTGTTGTTACGCATACTATTACGCTTCGCGGAACTGAACACGAATTACAGAAAGCCCTATTGCACTCCTGTCGGCGGAACATTTTTCGGTAATGACTGGAGGGGGTAATGACCCGGCGCAATAGATTTGGATTCGTAAAGTTTAATTTCGTCAGTTACGCATGAGACACTGTATTAAACAGATATATGTATTTGTCGCTCTGAAATAGTGATGCCGTTTTCTCCGCGAAGTGCAAAATTTTTACTTTTTAGCCAAGATGAGTAGTATTTCGTTCTTATTTATATATAAAATAAAAATTTCTTTATGTCTGACGCTGGTAATTTGTGTCGTAAGTGCTCAAACAGACCCGATGTTATATATGTGGCAGTTTTACAATTCCCAGTCAACAGACAAATATCAGTACTTTGGTTAGGCAAGCCTATTTTGCTTATTTTAAAGTAAAAATTGGCGACCAAGATACATCATGGGCCCTTCATAAAGCCTGCAAGCAGTGTGTGGTGTGTTTGAGAATGTGGACAAGAGGAACACGTAGTGCACTTGCGTTTGGTATATCAATGATTTGGCGAGAACCCAAAGAACACTCCAATGATTGTTACTTTTGTAAAGCAAAAACTGAAGGATATAACAAAAAAAAAACGAATGTGAAGTACTTTATTCTAGTTTACCGCCAGCTATACGACCTGTGTCTCATTCAGCTTAAATTCCAGTGCCAGTTTCTCAAGAATTAACCGTCTTAGAAATTCAACAAGATGAATTGAGCGACGATGGAAGTGACCCCAGCGACAAAGATAAAATTGACGATAATTCTTTTCGTAAGGGATTTAATCAGTATGAGTAAAATGAATTCAAACGAGATTTGGGACTATCCAAAAAGCGCCAGAAAAATACCCAGATTGAACATTGTAGGAAAAATTATAAGCGAAAATTTTACCCTAATATCTTTTTTTATTTTTTGTATAAACACAATTCAACTTTTAATATTATAATAACCTTTGTATGAATGAAATATTCTAATGTTTGGTTAGTACCCACTTTATTTTCCTATGTATGCCCATTTTGTAGACTTTTAGGGTAAAGAGAGGGTATCCTGTAGTTTAAAAACTTGACGTGATATAAAAAAATTGCCAACATTAAATCAGGGAACAAAATTCATGTTCCCCAGTATTACCTATATATTAGTCGTAGGAAACAGAAGATTATAGAGGAGTTTCTTAGATTCTTGAGAGTTCATATGTACTTGTAATTGTTGTCTACTTAGTAGAATAAAAATATCAGTATATTTAATAACACTTGACTCATTTTCACAAAATTATATTAATTGCTTGACAATAATTGTTTCGGAGTGTTATCCTATTTTCAATAGTTAAATGGTTAAACTTTTGAAAATGATTTAACATCGCGAAACCAAAGAATTATTTTGTGAAAACATTCCAAGTGTTTTTTATTCATTATTTTAAAACAAGCTGTTCAATATAATATATAGAACCAAGATATTTTACCATGAAATCAACTCAAGTGTAAATAAACATTATATTTGTCAAAATTTTTCGACAAACCTCTGTATCCTCCTCTTTTCAATAACAATGAATGCACTAAATGTGTTGGAAAAAGTACAACGGAAAATAGCGGTTTAATCGATGCATATCTTTAATTTTATAAACGTTTTGTTTATTGGCGTAAATGGATATTTCAGTATTAGAAGTTGATATATTAATAGCCTAAACATGTTGATTTTTTGATTGTTATGGTTCTTATGTTCAATTTTAAGAACATTTTGAAGCGTCATTTCTATGAAGGTGAAAGCGTAATGCAATTTGTATAAACATGAACACAATTACTTACCTTTTTCTTCATGTATGGCAAAACTATGTGTACCTACTTCTATCAGCTGATGTTCAATGAACTATTATTATATTATTCAACTTGTTTATATACTCTATTTATATATAGGCTGAGGCAAAATAGACGCAATGTGTTACTATTGAAGAAAAATTTAGATATTGAAAACATTTACCACGCAGTCATGTGAGCATTGATGAGAGACACAACTAAAACCATTTTCGATAAATCTTAATAGGAAAGATATCCCAGAAATGTGTGACATAACAGTTATGTTTTTTCTTTATAGAACATATTAAAATTTTTAGTTGTATGTGAAAAAAAGATGAAATTTATGATGATTTAATTATTTAATAAATAATAGGGTGTTTTTTTTTTGAGGTATAGAACTTTAAATTGCAATAAAACAACGATGGAGCATTCGATTGACAATAATTTTTTTTTATTCGAAAGATAATCTTGTGGCATTACATTTTAAATATGATTCCTGGTAAATGACCGCCACGGCTGGCTCGGATGTAATCCAATCTGGACGTCCAAATTTCGATGACTTTTTCCAACATTTGTGGCCGTATATCGGCAATAACACGGCGAATATTGTCTTCTAAATTGTCAAGTGTTCGTTTCTTATCCACATAGACCAATGACTTAGGCCCACAGAAAGTAGTCTAGCAGTGTTGAATAACTGTTAGACTACTAACTGTCTTGAAGATGTTGGTGGCCAATTCGCAGGTCCAAAACGTGAAATTAGGCGGTCACTAAACGTATCTTTCAATAAATCAATCGTGGCACGAGCTGTGTGACATGTTGCGCCGTCTTGTCAAAACCACAGCTCCTGGACATCATGGTTGTTCAATTCAGTAATGAAAAAGTTAGTAATGATGGCTCTATACCGATCACCACTGACTGTAACGTTCTGGCCATCATAGTTTTTGAAGAAGTACGGACCAATGATTCCACCAGCCCATAAAGCGCACCAAACAGTCAGTTTTTCTGGATGTAACGGTGTTTTGACATACACTTGAGGATTATCTTCACTCCAAATGCGGCAGTTTTGTTTGTCGACGTAGCCATTCAACCAGAAGTGCGCTTCATCGCTAAACAAAACTCTCTTATGAAAATCGGGAACAACGGCATTCTCGTTTTGGGCCCATTCGACGAATCTACGCCTTGTTTGATGATCGTTTGGCATCAATTCTTGCACGAGTTGGATTTTGTAAGCTCGCAAACCAAGATCCTTCCGCAAAATCTTCCATAAAGTGGATGGACACATATCCAATTCCTGTGCTCGATGGCGATGGACTCATTCGAGTCTTCCTCAATGCTACGCTCTACAGTAGCAATAGCTTCTTCTGTTCTCTCGGGATGCGAGTTATCAATAAGAGTAAACGTGGTGCGAAAACATTCCATGGTTAATCGAATTAACTGCTCTGATAGACGATTTTTTCGACGATAAAATGGACGAAGTGCGCGTTACGTATTCCGCACAGAACCATTATTTTCGAAATAAAATTGCACTATTTGCAAGCGTTGTTTAGGCGTGAGTCTATTCATGATGAATTGCCAAACCAAACTGAGAATGAATAAATCACTTCTCAGCTGTTAAATCGGTCGCCATCTTCAACAGTAATGCAAACTCAAATTTCTATACCTCAAAAAAACACCCGTTATAAAATATTTAAAATAATAAGACCCAACTCAGAAACAAATGAATATAGAGAAGTTAAATCCCTTGAATGCAACAATTATTCAAATTATTAATATATTTACTTTCATTGAAAATTTTAATGAGTCCTAAATGATAATTCTCTTATGTTCAAACATCGTTGTTGGAATGGAGCCGAATATAGTTTTCAATACTATCTTGTTACTAACTCTTATTTCTTTTCGACAGATATGAAGATATTTCACGCCTATTATCAATTGTTTCGGAACTATTATTTCACAATTTGTATTCACACACTGTCAAAAAATAGTATTTTTATTTGTCAGATAAAAGTCAGATCCTTAACAAATTTTACATGATGGAAATGTTTTATAGGGCTATAAATATAACTCACTGTTATCAATTTTCATGAGCTTTTAAATAATTTGTTCTACATCATTATTCAAATGAGTATAATTGTTTTGAAGTATGCTAAACATTCAAGGATTTACAAATGTTTGTAAACCCTCAATCATCTTCAGAAAGCACAAATAGTCACTTTAGAATAATACTGATTTTATCTACACTGGCGGGCAGTATTTACTATGGTTATGAGTTGAAAAATAGTGTAAATAAAAGAATGGCGCTTATAATCCAAGACACGAATTAGTTTGTTTTCCGTATTACTTGATCGGCTATAAGCTACAATCATGTCCCCATAAAATGCAAAACAGCCATTCCGACAATTACAATGAAACAGCAGGCGCAATAACAACAACTTGCCGTTTTCGATTTTAATAGCCGTGCTATTTATAAAACACACACTGCTCTGTTATTAAGAGACTATATTATCTATTTAAATGAGATATTTTTTTGAACTCATTCATTGGTAGTTTCGGGTTAGATTTGAGTAGTTGTAAGGAAGTTGTAAGTTATAAGAAAATCCCAATTAAATGAATAAATTCTATGTAATCTAAAGAAACGAAATTTTCTGTAAAAATATAAAACAATAGTTAACCACATAATTAAGTTTGAAGTATATGAATAAAATTAACATTTGAGGTAAACTTTACCCTCAAATCGAATAACGTATTAAATGAAGGTTTTGAAACATTTCATATATATATATATATATATATATATGAATGAAAAGAGCTGATCCACCAGAAAAATTCAATTTTAGATATACTTAGTTATCCGTGTGACAAACAGAGCTACGACTTGCAAAATAAATATAATAAGATTTATATTTACATTCACATGCATGTAGGAATTGATAAAGTGAAATATTTAGTCGGAATGAAGAATGTAAATGGAATTACCCTACGACGATAGGTTGAAAACATGAGGAAATATATATATATATATATATATATATATATATATATATATATATATATATATATATATATATATATATATAGATAAATAGATACTTTATTTCTGTTGAATGCAAAATACATTGTAGAAAAGGTCATATAAAAGAACAAAAAAAGAAAATATACGGGCTTACAAACTTGCACCAAGTTAATAAATAAACCTAATTAATCAACTGAAACATCTTACTCTTAAAAGATCTACTCTGACAAAAACTCATCGAGACTGTAATAACATTTAACAACTAAAAATTTACTTAATCTAGATCTGAAACTAGGCACCGAAATAGCGTCCTTAATTTCGGTGCCGATTTTATTATATATCTCAAGTCCCATGTACACTGGTGATCTCCTTCCAATTTTGAATTTATAGTTTGGCATAACAAGATTATTTCGGTATCTTGTTTCATACTGGTGTTGGTCACTATGTCTAATAAAATGTTTATTACTTTTGTGGATTAGTGTAGCTCTATGTATATATATATATATATATATATATATGTATATATATATATATATATATATATATATATATATATATATATATATATGTATATATGTAGTTTTAAAATACATAATGTTTATTTAGAAAATACATAATTTCAAACTTAAAAGCAAATTTGACATGATTATATTAATATGATATTAATAGATAAAATAACTTTTCAAGGCTTGACTCGGTTTTCTCCCATAAAACACAATGTATCTCATAATAGACTATGATCCCAGTGCCATCAGACGACAGGTATTTTCTGACGTAGTTTCCTGCTCAGACCGTCAAAAATAATTATGCACACGCGCTCGTACACATAGAAACATTTAAATTGAGTTTAAGGGATGATTTGTCCCTTGGATGGGTCTGCTTTTTGTGAAAGGTTTTGAAATAGTTGCCAGGCGGACATTATATCAAGGGAACGTCAGAATTGACGTAAAGTTATATAATTACTCAGGGAGCTTTGAGGCGACTGCAAAGCAAAACGGTCGACGGAAAGTGTATGGGAGTATTGGCGACTTATTTTTAATGATATTGTCTAAATTATATGTGAAAATCAGCAAGGAAAATTTAAGTGGAAGGTAGGATGTACTTTGATAATCAGATACCTCGAAATTGGCCGTCTAAGCAGGCTAGCAGGAAGGAATGCGTTCTTAGTACATACTTACAATACTCAATTAACCACATTTCGAATGTCAGAAAATACGTGACGTCTGGTGGCCCTGGAATCTTGGACTAAAAGTGATACATATTACATTAAATGAGATTGTTTGTGCAATTGCTAAGTCACTCTATTTTATTCAAAACATAAAAGATTTTCAATAATGATTTGTTCACTATAAGATGTTGGTAGGCTAGCTTATTACGTAACAACTCAAGACAGAACATCCCATAAGGTGATCTCAAATTCTCAAGTAAGGTGAGAATCTTACTTAATGACAATCTAAACTCCAGAGAATTATAATGCTCTTGCATAACTTCCTTATAGTGCTCCTTATTAACCGTACGACCTGTTGGCACGAACTCATTGTTCACCACGACATTTTAATCGAAGTGTGTAAAATAGTGAGTAAAACCTTCACATTCCACCGAACTTGGCGTGCTTTTTTGGTCTTAGCTCTTCTGGCCGTTTCCACTGGGATGATTAGACCTTGGTTTTGACGTCATAACCATACACTCATGTGTATGATTATTCGTCACCAGTTATGACCTTTTTGACAAATGTGGATCATCTTTGACGTTATTCAACACCTTCTGAGAGATTCTAATGTCACAATGCAATTGCTCAAAATTCAGCAATTTCTAAACACACGTTTCATGCCGAACACATTAGAGAAAATTGCGTGGCATGAGCCGATTGATATGCAACATCCTCTACAACTTCCTTAACGGTGACTTGACGATTTTCCAAAATCATTTTCTTCGCTGTTTCGATGTTTTCTTCATTGACGTGGTTGCAACTCCAGGACGCTCATCGTCATCAACACGTTCTTGGCCAACTGTAAAGCGCTTGTACCACTTTTTTGAGACAAAGTACACTCTCCGAATGCCACAGTCAACATTTTAACTGCGTTGGAAAACTTTATTCCATTTTCAACGCAAAATTTAATACAAATTATGTGATCCATTTTCTTCAAAAGTAAAAAATCGAAGAACACACAAAAAGGAGCTCACTTTTTCAGTTGTCTGAAACAAACTACTAATCCAAAATAATAATGTCGAAATATGAGAGACGTATGTGCAAAAATATAACAAAAACAAATTTCAATAATTGAATGTGCACAGTCCACGAAAATTCAAAATTCCCCCTTTTATGAATAGGCCTCGTATAAATATTGCAAAAAACACATACATAGCGCTTATTGCCCATGAAAGAAAACGAAGAAGAGGACGAAATATATATATACACGCAACCCACGTTAATTAAAAAATAAAAAATCGGAATGGGATTCAAAATGAATGGGATTCAAATGTTGCACATATTTATCACACTACTTATAAAACTATCACGAAGACTTTATTATACTATGCTTAGTATAATGAATATAATTTTTCCATAAAAAATTAAAGAGAAAATGTTTCGAAATAATTACAATTTTCATTGTGCACGAGTCACAATAACAATGCAGTCTTCCACTTTTCTCTGAATCACTTATAATACATTATTCAAGTAGTGTACAATAAGTGATGATTGACTTACACGTACTTCTAAGTATGTACGCATTTTAACTTCATTACATTCCACTGTGAATCTGCTTTTGGTTCCCAGAATATAAAGTAGATATGGAGAAAAATTAACCTACAACAACATTAATGAATTACAGCTGTTTCTTCAATGCTGTATGTTTATTTATACTACTACACCTTGACGTATGAAAGATATTTACAAACTTTGTGTTGAATAATAAATAAGAATTGAAACACTTGGCTACTTGGAGTAGTTCTACTGAGTATATTAACAATTCTACATATGTTTCGGGTGGTTGGCGATTATCAAGAGTAATAACAATATTAACTGTATGAAAACAGAGTTAATATCGTTATTACTATGTTATTTGTCAAGAGTATCATAAGATAAGCGAGACCTCCGTGTCATTTATTAAACTTCATGTTATTATAGTAGGCCTGCCTCAAGAATTTATATACTTCGTGTTCTAATTACTCGATAAAAAAACATAACGGCATTTTCAGGAGTTACAACAAAATTTACAAACAACAAGCACCTAATACTAAATATTCATTTTCGGAGAAATACAATGTTGCAAAAAAGTACCAGTAATTTTGTTCCTTTATAAAAATAATGATAATCTTCATTCATATATATCTATTATATTACATATTATATTATATTATGCATATATTACACGTAATAATACCCCTAAATTATACGAAGAATGTCCAATTCCTTATAAATGCTTGTCTCTTTTAATTATAAACATATGAACAACAACACATGTACTTTTTCTGAAAATGCTAACAATAAAATGATATAAATTAGTAGTAATATAAAATGAAGTCACAATAGTTTAGCAATGGAATTAGCTATCGGTATTAACATTAATTTATAGAAAATAATTTACATTTTTATCAATAAATTATAATTTTAATGTGATCCAATTATCAGAGTAGTTCCTCCTTTTCTGACCTATTCATTTCTTGAGAGCTGTTTCAATTTTTCTCACATATAGAGCGTGTCTTTCCGATTCTGTTTCCTCGCACACTTTTTCAAACAAGAGTCTTGAAAATAATTTGAAACCGTATAAATGAAGCATTCAAATTTTCAGTATATAGAATTTTTTTTTATTCCATATTGTCTGTAGAATTAATATATACGTTAAAGCATATCTATGATATATTATTTTTCGTCCTTGGAATAAGGTTTTATAAATGTCCTTTACCTCGTCGGTTTAAGTCGGAAAAGGCATTTGTGGTTATCGCAGTGATTCATTAATCATAGTTAAATTGAAAAGTTTCAACCAAGTGCTTGAATAAATTTAACAATGAAGGAAAATTGCCTGCTAGCTAGCGCACTTCATTTCACAATACCGTGGAGCAAAAATGTAATGAGTCTATATTTTGACACATCTTCGTAAATCTGACTTTCAAAGGACTTTTTTCATGAGATTTATAGCTTTCGTTATTTGTTCAGACATTGACTGCTTCATCATCGCATACTGAACAGGATTTTCTCACTATATGTCATTATCATCAAAGAATATATCAATTATATCGAAAAATTCATGTTTTTCAGAGAAAATCTTATTCAAAATAAAGAACGAATATAATTAAATGTACTTTTTTAGCAACTTCAGTTGCCTTAAATACGTATTGAATAAAGTACGCAGACAAGAAATCAATTGATCACAAAGATTTCGAATATATCGTTGGTTTTTCGACTAACTACATTATCTGCGAATGGTGAATGTCAGTTGCTTAATAAAGGGATCTCCAAACCATATTTTGATCACCTGTAAAGCCGATGGTGCAATTAAAGATTTTCCTATAAGATCTGGTACTTCGTACTATTATGTAAATTGCTATGATGCTTTTAATGTATTTAATGAGATGTAAGTTAATACTTCGAATTTTTCATCTATCAAATTTTCATACATAATAACTGATGGCGAGCAATTCGTCCGTTTTTGAAAAAATTATATATTTACAAATAATTTTTAAATTTTTTAAAATTTTTATTACTATTTTTTTTCTTGACTTTTCTCTTAACTCTTGGAGAAATATCATTAAATATTAAATCAAATTAAACACCTGGCCTAATGCCAATTGTCTAGTAGCCAACGTATATTACCCAACAATTATCATCATTAAACTATTCAGATCATAGACAAACACATATATGCCTTCACCAGGGCTCGAACCCGAATCCTACCACACCATTGTTGGTTGTTTTACCGACTAAACCACGGAGAGCGCCTACTGTATTTGGGAAACTTGTCTGAAGTAAACTTTATTTGACCTTTGCATCAAAGTGTGAAAAATTTTCATCTCGGCAAGGCAAAATTCGAAAGATTTAATTTTAATTAGAAATTACAACGTGTAATTCGAGATATATATATATATATATATATATATATATATATATATATATATATATATATATATATATATATATATATATATATATATACTTATAAGCGATTATAAAGATTCGTTGTATGAATTCTCTTCTAAGACTACCTTTTGATTTTGATAAAAGAGGAAGACGGATTATCTAAAGACGAGAAATAAGGAATCCAACAAATAAAAATCGTTTGTATAACCATTAAAGTGTAAACGTACTACACTGCATTGAATGTTGTTGGAATTTTTTCAAACCTATTAAAAATATAATAGAAATTTAAAAAAAGAAGCCCTCAAGAAAGAACATGGTGAAATTTATAGAAAAATCATGCAGTGAAGCTAAAACCAGCAAAAAGCTCACAAAGTAATTTATTCTTAGAACGTATCAAAACTGTATTCTTCAGAAAATAATAAGGGTAAATATGATATACATGACATGCTATAATAATTCAAAGTAACAAACTTCAGTCGCGTCACGTTTATGAATTTCCGACCGTATATTCTTGGTATTTATTAATTCCCAAAATATAAAAACTTGAGGGAGAAAATCAGAATTCCCTATATAAAGACATCGAAAAATTATCAGTTCGAAATTCATAATCATGAATAATACGCCACTTATAAACTGAATTGAAAATTTTTTTTGAAGTAAGGTGTCTCGACTACATGGTAATTGAAAAAACTGTATTATTTCTAGATGTGTAAACTACACAAGGTTGTATATCCACATTTCCCGATAAATTTTAATGTAACTTCAATTTGGGCCGTTGTGCTCAGAATGTCTTTTATATTGTGTTTTAGTCCCAGTTGGTTACGACCTCCTAATTTTTTGGACACCAGATGAGTATATGATGAACTGTCAGAGGGAGACTATCACAGTATTCGCACTTGGGTTGTTCGCCTGATGAATTTCAATTCATACTGCAGTAAATATTGAAAAAAAAACAAACCCATGCTCGAATGAAACAATACGAGTACTGATGCTAAAACATTATAGATTGATTATTACACATTATAGATAATTGTATTATAACTCTGTGGATATAATATATAAGTAAATCAAGCAATCATAATTTTGCCGAATAGCCATTCCAGAGAAATTTAAAGTCTACTCCACATGTCAGATTTGCTGTCATAAAAATGAACCAATATTTCCCGAAGGGAAACACCAATTCATTTCGAATTTGCAACCGATACGTAGATTAAATGTGCCTGAATCACTGCTCGAATGGTTGATCCAACAAAATTGGAAGAACAAGCTAATCAAATGTTCGTGGAAGCATTCACATTCATTGGAGTGACATGTCTGCAATTTGTGTATTACTTCTATCTGTTGCTATTAGTTTGTATGTATAAAACCATGTGCAAATGTATTGGTATAGAAAATTTGGAATATTGACAGAAATGGTATTATAACATGGGAATAAATTTTCTTTAGGAACGACTGCAAATTCATAGCGATTATCAGAAAGGTTTTCCCTATAAAATCATAATTCAGGATCAACATGCATCAACAATTGCTTAAATACAAAACTATATATTATCAAGCAAGATCTAACAATAGTAAGGGGTATTCAGTCAAGTCGAAAATTCACATGAAATTATAGGCGAGTGAAACATTTTACCTACCTAGTCGGGTGTTTTCATTAGTTGAACGGATATGTATTCCTCTCATTTCATGGCAAGTTTTTTAGTTCGAAAAATCTCAATGTTATAATATAGTAATATATTGAAAAATTTTTTCAATAAATTTTTGGAAGTCACGAAATCTTGGTCTTGCTAACAACTTTGACAATACTCGTTTGTATTATTTTTAATAAATCCCGGATTATATTCGTATTTATTTCATATCATTTTTTATGTTTATGTACCCTAGTTATTATGCTTCTTATGAATGAAATCTTAGAAGTGGAAGTCAATTTTACATTACCATTTTATGTGAATCTATTATTATATAAATGATCACTGAAACCATCGATCAGAGATCGCATCTATTTTCTTTTTAATGAAACTATAATTGCATACCTTGTCATTTCGAGGATATCACTAACTTGAACTTGTTCAAAAAAACCGATTGAAATTTGGATCACTAAAAGAAATGGATCGACATAAATAATACAAACGTTGATTCACAAAATTATTCAATGGGTTGATTTGAATTGGTTATTTTGTTATTCTTACGATATGTACCTTGAAGTGTACATATATTAGGTAAAGAGAATATATAAAGTGAATTTTTTTTGACTTTTTTATTGATGAATCATGAATGCAAGACAGTTTCAATTGAAGCCAAAATGTTCGGTTTATTTAGCATTTGCGGTACTATTAAAGATTATTTCGTTTGTTCAGTTCTGAGGTTGCTGACTGATATTATTGTTTTGCAAATTTTGTTCAAAATTAATAATCGTATCGTAGTTAATTACGTAATCGTAAAATACGTAATAATAATTTTTTCTTAATTCAGTGGACCTACCGTTTAACGCCGCCGCCGGTTCCGTACGGCAGTTGGGCTTGTAATCAATGTATCATTTTTAAAGCATAGACAAACACATACATCTATGCCTCTACTGGGGCTTGAACCCGAGTTGCACCGCACCATAGTCGGGTGTTTTCCCGACTAAGCCACGGGGACTGACGTTTTAATAATAATAATAATAAGTTCTTTATTCTCAACAGGTATAACACCTAATTACAGAAAATAATAACAGTGATGAATACATAACTAAATAATTGACAACAAGATTGAACGAAGAGCTCAATATAATCTAAAAAACCTAAAACAGTAACTTATAACTACATTATAGCATTCAATGGAATATTACAAAGAACTCAATCTAAATCAATTCATTTTAATCAATATTCTTTGTTCACATAACTCCTGATAATAAATTCTATGGAGTCGAAGTGAATGTCACAATTACTGGCAACTCTATTGAATGTAGACTCAATAAACCAAATGGGGGATTGTATTACGGAGTTGGTCCTCGGAGTCTCTAGGTGGAATAATTCTGTATTACGAGAATTTTGCCTAGGAACACGAAATTTCAAAGCGGACAAGAGAGGAGGACAATCAATACTATAGTGCAGTATTTTGTACAAAAATTTGTGTGATAAAGTTTCTCTCCTGCTCTGCAATGAGATCAAACTAAATCGACTCAATAATTCGTTATGATTGACTCCTCTCTGTGGATAAACTTTATCCTCTCTCCAAACTAAGAATTTCAAGAACCTTCTCTCAATAGCCTCAAGATGGCGTTGATGGCAAGTATAAATGGGATGCCAGATTGTTCTGCCATACTCCAACTTGCTACGGATTAGGGAATTAAATAGTCCTATGAATGTTAATGAATTATTAAAATATTTGCCATTACGTATAACGAATCCATATATTTTCGCAGCAGATGAAATAAGTTGGGTGATGTGTGGGACAAAGGAAAGCTTCTGGTCGAAGAGTACACCAAGATCTGTTTATACCACCAAGATCTATTAATAATTATTTAAACTAAAGAATATAACTGAAGAAAAACCACATCTACCTGTGTAAGTGTGGATCTACTTTGAATACCCGAATCTTGAAAATATGGTTCATGTATAAAGTTACATTATACCTATTATATCGACAAAAAGTATTTGCATGGAATAAAATTTTATGATTGTTTCTGAATGATTATATTTAAGCAATTGAAAAAGTGAATTTTTGATTCAAAAGCGTCAAGAAATACATGGTTATATTTTCAGGGGATTTCGCCTAAAACCTTTAAATTTCAATGAAGCTTACATTGGACGTCCCAAATAATGATTTCGTTGTCTTTTCTATAGAAGGTAAGAAAATATTTGAATATTATGAGTGAATAAATCTTCAGTATTCAATTTCTATCCCAAGATAAGTTATCGCGCTAGCGGAATGTCGAAGACAAAGGAACAAGTGGGAAATAAAGGTGATTTTTAACTTGAATGACTATAAAATTTGTCGGATTTGAAAACAGCGAACATGGCAGTAGTACTAAGAAGCACTGAAAAACTTATTGCTATTGAATTAACAAATACAGGGTGCATCTACACGATCAACAAATCTTCTATTCAACAGATTCGATCTCAAATAAAAAGTAATAGCACATAAGTCCACGACTACCAATTATCATTAAATTAGGTAAAAAGGAGCAATTTATTGCTGTACTGAAAGTGTACCATCATTCCGGTTAAGACCATGCTATAACAGTGACAACGGATTAGTGATTAGTTCGTAAACACGTTAATATAATAAATCTAAATGATAGACTTGATGGGAATATTTATCTGAATATTCGAAATTAGTAGAATAAACCTCCCAAGAAGTCAACTATACGAACAATATACTCTCCCTACAATCCGAAAAGTAATTCCAGGAAATTCTTATTGGCCATCATGTGCTATGTAAGCACTAAAACGACCTGTTGAGTATTTCCATGACCAAAAGTAGGCCATAGCAGGAATTCCACAGTAGAGTACGTTCTTCTATTAGGAAATTTCCAATTAACCTATACCAGTAAAGACACACTTTAATAGCAGATAACAAATCATACACCTCGTTTATCTACGAGTCCAGAAATAATAACCCTAGAAATTATTGAAAAAATAACGCAGCACAAACGACAAATTATCTGATTCAAAACGAAATATTTTGTTTGTCGATGATTAATCGAATATCAAAATACTGTTGATAGTATTAGTTATTATAATTATATTGTGTTCTCATATATGATACATTCATTTCTAAACAAGAAACAACGATATCAAATAATCAAATTCTTGCAATTTGCTAGGCATAGTATGAGTTCCATCTACCAAACTTAAATCAAATTAATAAACTCAAAAGGTATCCTGAATAAGGATGGACTATTTGAGAAAAACTTCAAAAAAATGTACTCAAAATACTATATACAATTAATAAAGATGCACTTCAAGGTTCATATCGTAATAAATAACCATTTAAAACAATAAACCAATCCATTATCAAAATATCCATTCTTTATATTTATCAAGTGAGCAATATGATTAGGTTTTTTTCAATAACCTAAAATTTAATGACTAAATTGGAGTTGGTAATATCCTCGAAATAACTATAGTTAGATGAAATTCCAAGGCATGCAATCTCTGACCTATCATTTCAATAATTCGAGACGAAATGAAAGTTTTTCTTCGAGCTCTTATGGAATGAGCTCGAAGAAAATGTTCGAATTATATGAATATTAAAAATACATAATATGTACTTTTTATAATATTGTTTTTGTAGTCAATCAACATAACACAAAGGCACCTAATTCCGACCACTGATGCTTATGATTGAATGAATCGTTCAAAAGATAATGAAATTACTCAAGAATTGATTTGAAAAATGCTTTTTCTGAAATGTTATATAGTCTTATTTTAAGAAATGTTCATTATTTTATTCAATAATGACTCGATCATTTATATATGTATTTGATGTTGAACTGAAACGATTGGAAATGAACCGAAAGCACCGTTTACCGACCGGCTGACAACAACTATCCATGTATCCGACCACTGTGAATCTTGATTCGCACCTGCCATATTCTACTCCTAAAATAAACTTCATGGTTCACAAAATCATTGTGAATACCGTGAAAAAATCATATTATAATTGAGTCAAAATATAAATTGAAAAAAAGGTTGAGTATTCATTACATTATTACATTTATTACATTAGATTTCGTTTATGTCATAAACTAGAATATCACCTTTATCTGGCCCTTTACAGAAGTTTCCGCTAATCGTCATTGCCTTTACTGAGTTTATCATCAACCTTTTCAATGACTATGTTTTTTTTTTACATTCAATTTGACACGAACTGCACCCTCTCGTAGCTTTTGTTGAAATGCCCAGCTTACCGTTAAGATTCTAGAGACAAACCTTGACATCTGGCACAGGATGATTCTATGAAGGCAGCTCTATTTTACAACTTTTGTTCGAAGTTTTGAATATTTTAAATGAAATGTTCAAAAACGCAAATGGTCATATACAGGAGGCCGGTCGGCAACCGGTGCCTTACGTTATATCCGACCTGAGGATACTTATTCCGACCAGGCATTCTCACCTTCTAATAGTGGAAAAAAAAAGTGGAAATTGACACTACAATTACAAAGAATCTTTTAAAGTAGCCCCAAACGCATACAGATGTATTATACAGATATAGCGTTTAGAATATATAACTGAATACGAAACACCTAAAGAAAAACCTCTAAAATACAAAATTAACATCATCTACAAAAAGCAAAATTCCTGTTACCGACCAATTGGTCGGAATGAAGAAATGCTCTTATTTTATAGGGATCCGCATTCCGTCCATTATTATTATGTTGAAATTTTATGTTAGAAAGATACTACAATATCGTAAGTATATAAATATGTATAATAAACAAAAAAATGTTAGTTTGAAAAAAGGAGTCTTTTTTCGATTTTGTTAGAAATTACAAAAATTTTGGAAATTGAAAGTCCCATTGAAAAGAATCTATTAAAGTTAGCCCCGGTAGCATACAGATGTTTATAAAGAGATAACGTTCAGAATTTATAACTAAATATAAAACACTTACAAAAAAATTTGGAAAATAGGAAATTAACATTATCTACAAAGTTCCAACACTCCTGTTACCGACCGAGTGGTCGGAATGCTCATATTTTACAGGGCTCCTCATTCCGACCATTATATTATTTGATGGATAAATCAATAAAAATATGTAATTTTTGCTAACATGTTGAAATTTTATGTTAGAAAGATATACTTATAAAGATACTACTAAATCGTAAATATGTAAATATATGTAATGAACGAAAAATATAACAATAAAAAAAAAACAGTAGTCTTATTTCGATTTTGTTAGAAACTAGAAAAATAGTGGAAATTGAAAGTCTTATTGCAAAGAATCTATTAAACTTAGCCCTGGTCGGAAACAGGTGTTTATGCAGACATAGCGTTCAGAATATACAAAATACTCACAAAAAACCTGGAAAATAGATAATTAACATTATATACGAAGTGCCAAAACTCCTGTTACCGACCGAGTGGTCGGAAGAAGAACGGTCATATTTTATAGGGTTCCGTATTCCGTCCATTATTATTTGATCGATAAATCAATGAAAATATGTAATTTTTGATTACATAATGAAATTTTAAGGTCTTAATGAATCAATAAAGCATTTGAAATAAAAAACTTAGAACTTATTACAGCATTCTTCGAAAAAATCAAGATATTTGTTTTCACTAATTTATGTTTTTTCGAGCTCAATATACTCGTAGTATGAATACGTACATTTTGTTCAATTGACCGGCATTCCGTTAACATATGAAAGAGAACTATTGATATGTGACATACGATGTGTGATTCTATGAAATGCTTTCTATTTCACAAATTTTAGTTGAAATTTTGAATGTTTCAAAGTGAAAAAACCAAAATGGTCGGCTACAGGAGACCGGTCGGAAAACGGTGCCTTAACGTTAATCGAGTAAAATAGTCGAAATAGTTGACTTAATACATTATAACACTGAAATTTCGCAATGAAGTTGATACTAATATAATAATTGGGAATAACAGTTAAAATGTTTAAAATGCTTCCTACTAGCCTAAAATTTCAAGCGGAAGATCGATTTGAACAACACCTCAAACTCTGACCGATCATTTTAGTACATGATTTCAAAATGATAGTTTTTCTTCTATTTCCCTTCAAAATAGGAAAAACGATTTTTCATCTACTCCTCTTCGTGCCAATATAATATACCTATCTAGACCTATAGACTATCTTTGATATATTCGTTCAGCAGAAAGTTTTGAGAAATATGAATCTGCGAAGAGATCTTACTAATAAATCACGTTTCTGGTGTGGTACTTCAAATTTAAGGTGGCAAAACAAATATATGAATATCGAATTTTAGTACCTATTTCGACAATATGAAAATCATTTTTACATACAATGATTGAAAACTGATTCAAGAATTTTTGAATCATTGAATAAAAATTAATTTAATTTTATATTTAAATTTTATTTTAAATTTAAAAGCTTTGTTCTGCCTTGGAGGGTAGATATTTTCAATTCGACTATTCAAAATATTTTTCAGCTATTTTTCTGGGCTGATTACAGTCATCTGCCTGATACAGAAAAATAACCACGAAAGAAACCAACAATACCTCAGTCGCTATCGCAAAAATTCAATTGATATGAATATGAAACTAAATCAGTCCCTTTATTTTTCTTTCAGAATTTAACAAATAAGTATATACGCGTTGAATTTATTCATATCACCAATCAGAACTTTGTTTTCTATCAGTAAGATACGTTTTGAACAAATTAGGGTCCACGGTTCGCCAAAGCTCAACACTCAACAACCCGGTAAAAGTTTTTAAAAAAATCAACATTATAGATTCAATTGTAAATAATGAGAGCACAGTTTCATTCTGGTCATTTTATTTCATATGGACAATAAAACATTGATAACTTTCACTTCATACTCGAAATCTTACAAGTTATGTAAATTTAAAAATTTTTTCTAGGAAAGTTACTGAAAAAGAAATCAGTACTTCGGCAAATGTATATTATTTTAAATACATTGCGAATTCACTTTATTCACGTATTCATTATCTAGTCATTTTTTATTTCAAATCTATTATAAGATGACCTTACAATCACCCTAAATGTGAGTTCATTGACTCAATAATATTCACATATTTTTTCACGAAAAAAAATTTTAATTGAACCCTACTCTATACTTGTATGTATTTGACAACATCAATCAAAGTGTATCGTTAATTTCCAATTAACACTATATAATAATAATATAATAAGCCCAGTCATAATAAACTACTAAAATGAACTAATTTAGTTAAAACGGTCCTCACGCTAATGTGATACTTAGAAAGAACACCTAAATCAATTTCCGAATTAAACTAGAACGATCTTCAGGTAAAGGAGCCGTCACGTGTTGTATGTTGGCGGCAGTGTTTATACCTGAAATGTATGATGAAATCAAACAGTAAAACTAGAGAACGATTTAAGTAAGAACGGCTTGATATCGATCATTATGAAACTTATTCAACATTAACTATTGAGGTTATGTAACCTCAACAATTCAATGTTTCGATATAGTTCTCCATCGGATTAATTTAGATTATATTCATACCTAGCGAATAGAGACTAGAGTTGAAATTTTGGCAATAAAACAGATAGCTAAAATTCGAAATATTAAATTTGAAATACAGTGTTAATATTAAAGTGTCAATAGATACAATCGAACCAATAATATTTCTTGGTATAATCATGAAAAATTTAAAATATGAAAAATAGAACAATATAAATAGAAAATACAATTAACAAAGTACCAGAAACGAGTTTGTATTAATGAAATAAGACATCACAAGGTAAGTATGAAATATACATAGCATCCCTTACCTTTGAAATACCACTTGATTGTATTAGGCAATCCTTCACCATTTTCATTTACGACAACAAAATGTAACGATAGTTTATCTTAAGAAAATAATCCAAAATAACCAACAAAGCAATCAATAACCTCACAAATAAATCGATTTTTCATCATAAATATTCACATTTTAACCTAACACTTTTACGTTCTTCTCACTTTAGTTTCCGACCGAACTATATTCAACAAGATATCCTCTTCAAAATTCTCTTCAAGTCTCCAAAATTCAACGTCTACGCTCCTGAATGCATTGACGTCAATGCATTCTTCGCTTTCAACTTTCTTTGTGTATGTATGCGGGTTCGTATTAGACCTGATCTGATCGGTTACTCACTTAATAACAGAACCACTCACGGTACTATCTACTATCATTCTCACAATAATTCAATACAGGCATTATGGTTTAAATATTGAATTAATGTGTAAGAGCAATCACGGTGTGGCGAACGATGAAGATAGTCTAGACACGAACAAGAACCAAACGAAAATATGTTAAAACGAATGAAATACCTGTTCCTTTAATGAAAATATGACGTTTCACAGTATTCTTTTAAAATTTAAATATTTGCAGATTGTGCTCCATCGACACGATATAGATAATGCGTCAAGAAGAGCAACAGACCTATAAATACCATTAATTTCCAAACGACCCAACTGTTTTCTTTTAGAACAGGACCACGTGCAACGATAAAACTTCACGACATTCAATGCAGAATTTCCGGTACAAGGTTCATTTCAAATGCTTAGATCTTTCAAAACTTTTACGTACACCACTAATTGAGTACAATTTTAATACGAAACTCTTGAATTTCATATAACTTTTTATTTTTCTCAAGATATATTTCGGCCAACTAATCCATTCTCCAGAGTTCATCTTCATGTTCGTATCTTCATAGAAGGTCAAATCCTTTTTTCTTAATGTTCCTTATTTAGTTACTTAGTTAAGTATCTTTCATCAGAACGCAGTTGACTACGATAGATTTGTGGGTCCAATTCTAATACTTTCTTACAATATAATATTTATAATTTATTCAGTGATCGTATATTCTGATGGAGCTTTTGTTTCGGAGGAAGAAAATTACAAAATTTGGAATCACGACTCAAAAAAGAGCACTTTTTCATGCTCACCACATTTGTGAAGGAAACGGTTACTGTTACTAAGTCATATATGTTATACAACATTCTGAAAATCTACAGATACAGGTATATATATATATATATATATATATATATATATATATATATATATATATATATATATATATATAAATATATATATATATATATATATATATATATATATATATATATATATTGAATGTTCTTAGCAATAACAGATTTCTTTCAATATGAAAAACTTTATTTTTGTTGACGTTTCGTTGTATATTACAACTTTGTCAAAACTAATGATATAATTGAATTATTTTGATATCTTGATATCTATAGTAATTCATAAATTCAATTATTCATTAGTTTTGTCAAAGTTGTGATATAAAACGAAACGTCAACAAAAATAAAGTTTTTCATATTAGAAAAAGAAGCCTGTTATTTCTGAAAACATTCAAAATAACTATCTGAAACAGGCAATGAATCAATTTTGTCAACAAAAATAAAGTTTTTATATTAAATATATATGAAAACATATATATATATATATATATATATATATATATATATATATATATATATATATATATATATATATATATATAAATATAATGAAATTGCGCAGAAAACCGGGTTAAAAATTTCTTATGATAAAACCAAATACATGGAAAGAAAACCAAAAAATGAATCTTCTCTTATGACAAAACATGGTGAAATTCTGCAAGTAGGCCACTTTAAATACCTCGGGGAAGTTATATAGTCCTCAGGTTTAAACCGAATCGCTAATGAACAGAGAATAACCAAGCTCCAAAGGGCCTACAAACTAACATGGGCTCACTATAACAAAAAGTGCATTTCGAGAGGCGCCAAATTGAGGCATTATAACACAACGATGCTTCCAGAAGCAATCTACGCAGCTGAAACAATGGTAATTGGCGGCCATTCAAGACTTAGAGAAATAGAAAAACAAAAACCAAACATTCTCAGAAAGATTTACGGGCCAATCAATAGAAACGGTATTTGGATGAAAAGACCTCAAAATGAACTGTATCAAAAGACAAATACGATAACGGAAGAAATCAGAAAACGACGAGCAAAGTTCTATGCACATGTCTACAGAATGAAACAGTCCAGAATACCGAAGAAACTACTCAATATAATTATGAATAGTAAATGCGGAACAGAGTGGCTAAAAGAGATCCAAGATGATCTACAACAGATCAATATAAAAAATCTCGAAGATCGCACTGAATGCCGCTATAAAATCGCACATATAAAGTTCAAGCAAAAAGTAAATCGTCAACCTGGAGTAAAGTGGACAGATGAACGGAAGAAAGTGCATTCAGAGAGGATGAAGCGTTTTTGGGAGGCAAAAAAGATGAAGCAAAATTCCTAATGATTGCGAATTCAAGTTCAGTCGCTCTCCTCATGGGGAACAATCGAAAAATAATAATAATAATAATAATAATATATATATATATATATATATATATATATATATATATATATATATCAAAATAATGTTATAGTAGAGCTATGTGAACGTATACGATGTGATGCCTCCATTATCCTTGGAGGCATAAATGTTACAGAAATATTGGAATCTATGCCTGATAGGGGTACAAGGCAGCTGTTTCGTTCTACAAGGCACTCGTCAATTGCACCATGTCCATCGAAGTGAGGCAACGATTTCAATCTACAAACACCTTCTGCTGAATCCAAGTGAAGAACCGTCGAGTAATGAATACTTCACAATTCCTTCTATAGAAATCAATTGAAAAAATTTCTGAGATCACAGATTATAATTATTATATTATAATAATTAATAATAAATTACTTAATTTTTCAATAGATTCTGCTGCATGTACGATCCTTATAAACTTCAATTATTCTCCACATGTAGTAAGAAATCGTACAATACTAGTTGTTGGTCAGAGCAAAACAAAAATTATATGTTGAATTCACCCATCCATAGATTTTTTAGTAGCCTAAACTTGATAAGTATAAAGATCAACTTGAATATTTTTTCTCCATATTTCATTTTAGACATTTGAAAAAGACATTATTTAAAGATAAAAGAATAATTGAATATAACTTAAATTCAAACACTTGAACTTATGATTTACACTTTATTGACTACATAGCATGACGCGTTTCGTCGTTACAAACGACTTCTTCAGATGCTTACAGAATCAATTGTGTGAATAATAAATTCAAGTGTTTGAATTTAAGTTATATTCAATTATAATGGATTTACATCAAGTAAACGCCAACACTATTAAATATTTAAAAGAATAATTATCAGTTTTTATAGAGTTATCCTTTCATGATGTATTTATCTAATCATTTTCAGTAGAATTAGGTATTTTGTTTGTATATGGAAAGAATGGAAAGTCAACGCATCGAAAACTTTATTTCGATGAGACGTATAAAAAATTTCAATAAGATATACATATGAGATACAACTTAGTTTATAGGTTATTAACATTTTTAATCTACATCTATGATTCAGATGTCAAAACCACCTACGTTTGAAAAAAACGAAAAATTGAAATCTATGTATTTTAAGCCCCAGAATTAAAATATTCCATTCGAATTAAAAATTTTCACATCGCTTTCAGCGAGACTGAAATCGGCTATAATGATTTCGTAGTGAAAAAAACCTAAGAATTATGTCTGAATCTCAAAAAATCGAACAATCCATTGAAAAGTTATTGGGGCTTCCCATAATATAATACAATTGAATAGCAATATACAAGTATATACAAATATTTAAGTAAATGACACGGAGGTTTCGCTTGTCGCTTGGTGAAACATTATGTTATAAACAATAAATTAAAATGAACACACTTGGATTAAGTATCACTAAATATAGTAAAAAACTATACATATGTTTCGGGTGTTTAACCCATTATCAAGAATAAACAATGTTACTGATACCATGAAACATAGTAACATAGTATACTATTGATTCGTATAAATATAATAATAAAATATAAATAGTGATTTATTCACTGAATATATTGAAAAACTCCACTTACATATGTTTCGGGTGGTTAACCCATTTTCAAGAGTATACAATGTTAGTAGTAACATTGTACAATGTTACTATGTAACACTGTTCAGTAGCATTGTATACTCTTGATAATGGGTTAACTATCCGAAACATATGTAGAGTTTTGTACAATATTTAGTCCAAGTGTGTCAATTTTAATTTATTGTTTTTAACATAATGTTTCACCAAGAGATAAGCGAAACCTCCGTGTCATTTACTTATACTTGTATATTGTTATTCAATTGTTTTATATCATGGGAAACGCCAATAATTTTTCAATGGATTGTTCGAGTTTTTTGAATTCAGACATAATTCTCAGGTTTTTTTACTACGAAATCAATATGACCGATTTCCAGTTTCGCTGAAAGCGATATGAAAATTATTAATGCGAATGGAATATTTTAATTCTGGGGCTTAAAATACATATATTTAATTGTCATATATAGTTTTTTTCAATTTTTAATTTTTTTAAACGTAGGTGGTTGTGACATCTAAAGCCTAGTACTTAGGATTATATCCAAAGCAATAATTTTTGTGAAAATTCATTTTCAAAGAGTTTGTGAATTATTAAATTTCTTTTCGAACCAAATCTTAGGTTTTTTATAGAAACATACATTACTCTTCATGTTTGTTAAATAGGTCTTAAATAGGTCAAATTTCTTCAAAAGATTCACACACTAGATAACGGAGTAGTCAACAACATTCTTATTTTTTATTGCTTCTGAAACCATTCCTGTTCAAGTAGTAAAACAATGTTTTGGAGTACTATTCAATTGAAAATATAAAAAATAGCTAATTTCAAATAAATAGGCATTATGGTTCACTTTAATTTTTTAAATTAATTTCAGTATATTACGTATCATAAACAGCATTCAAATGAAATGAATAAGTGATAATTAAGACAGCTGAATTAAGTACATTTCTGAAAATTTATAGATATTTTAAATTAAACGTTTTTTTACTCTCTCAAACTTTTCACTATTTGGTTACAGGGTCGGTAACGAACAAGGGTATCAATAATAATACAAAATATAATAAATTATCTATACGGAATTAGTAATTGAGAAAATTGATGTGTGATGTGTGAAATCAGTGTTGTTTTGATTTGAAAAGGAATTCAATCGTTTACAAACTACAGGTGCGTAAAGTTTTAGTAAGTTTAGAAGTTGAAGTATTAACTATTTGTTTTAGACGACGTCACAGCTAACTACGATAAAAAACAATGAAATGAAGTTCGAATTGACGTTTGTCGAAAAAATTTATGTATTTGAAGTCTCATAATCAATATATGTGAAGATATACTGAGTGTTACATTTGAATTTATGATTTTAATCGTCTTCGATTCATTAATTTCGTATGTGCAAAAATTCAAAATTAGGTTTGATATAACCCACCCGAATAAATTAATAGTAGGAAAAAGATATAAGTTAATATCGGAAAACTATTCCACATATAACTCCGCTTTAATGCAAGATCCTCTAATGATATTGACACATACTCGTATAACTAAATATTAACATGACTAACGTTCATATTATAACGAGGTGTTCCAATTACCCCGAACAGATATTAAAGTTTTTAAAGAATATTAACCATTAAATGTAATGATACGAATCTACTTAGGGTAGTACGGACTACGCAGGCAAACCCTGTTACACAAGATATCTATTCAAGACAAATAAAAATGACATTGCCAAACGTTATCTTATCGACATCAAAAGCGAACAGAATTTTGCTTGAATCCATCTGATATATTTAATTGTCAGATCAAACACCAGTTTATTTGAACTTGAACAAAATTGGACAGACACATGCACAATTTTATTACTACTAGTCTTCATTTGATTACATTTTCAGGTTTGCGTGTCAATAGTAAGTTGTTTGATAAGATATAGGTATCGATACCACAAGGGGACATATTATTCAGAGGCAGTTTCTGCACAAACGTAGATGAAATTCAGACAACACGATGCTACTTAACGTTTTCCTCGTAGCTCTGGCAATACAATTCACCGAATGCAGATCTGAAAAAAGTTCTAAGGAAATTAACCCGCTATTCATATCTGAGTTCATATCTGCGGGAAAAATTGATGAAGCTAGAAAGAGGAGCGAGGTTAGGCACAGTTTATTTTTCAATAAAACTAGTTTTTCCGGGTACTTAACAGTGAATAAAGCGTTCAATTCAAACATGTTTTTCTGGTTCTTTCCATCGGAAAATAAATATGAAGAAGCTCCAGTTGTCTTATGGTTACAAGGAGGCCCAGGAGACTCGACTTTCATCAGTTTATTCTACGAAAATGGACCTTTTACACTAACGAGTGAACTACTTTAGTACCTAATCAACATTCCTGGACCAAAGAAGTTTCAATGTTATATGTTGATAACCCTGTCGGAGCTGGATTCAGTTTCACCGAAGGAGGATATTGCAAAAACCAAACGCAAATTGGCGAAGAAGTGTACGAAGCCCTCCGGCAATTTTTCATAATATTTCCAGAAATTGTGAGTAACGATTTTTTTATATCAGGAGAATCATATGGAGGAAAATATTCCATAGCTGTTGCTCACACAATCCATAAGAAAAATCCCACCGCTCATTCAAAAATAAATTTGAAAGGAATTTCTTGCGGAAACGGTGTCGTTGATCCAGAGCATGAGGTATATTACGCTGAATATTATTATCAGCTTGGCTTGATAGACTTCAACACGAAAAAAGTAATTGAAAAATTGGAAATGCGGGCAGCAGAGAAAATACATAAACACGAATACAAACTAGGCTTGTCATATATGACCGAAGCAGTTTTGAGCAGACATTCGATATTTGCTGCAGCGTCTGGTTTCGAAGGTAATTTCTATAATTTACTTTCTTGGAACCACACAGTCAATAATACCAACATAGAGAAGTTCCTTGCAAGAGCTGACATAAGAGTCGCACTTCATGTTGGGAATAGAACTTTTCAGGATGGCGGTGTTGTAATGGAGCATCTTCTAGATGAAATGATGGTTTCTCTAGCCCCTTTAATGATAGAACTCCTGAACCATTATCGAGTATTAGTATACAGTGGACAATTAGATTTGATAGTGCCATATCCTATTACGTTGAATTATTTAAGACATTTGAACTTCAGCAGTGTTGAGGAATACAAAACAGCAAAGAGATCAGTGTGGCGTATTGAGGAAGATATAGCAGGATATGTTAAAAAAGCTGGGAATTTAACAGAAGTTATGGTGAGAAACGCTGGACACATGGCTATACACGATCAACCTTCCTGGTTATATTACCTCTTCCGACAGTTTTTCCGCAATAAATCTATCGTATAAGTCCAAAATTGTGGAAGAAAATCAGTTATAAGAATAGTGTAAGTTCCTGAAAACTAGAAAATTCTATTAGTTATTGATGTTGATATCAAGACTTATTCCAGCTCTATATCAATACAAAGCAAGTTATATTTTTTTATTCATAGGAAACAGAATTCTGAAATAAATCTATGATTCAACGCATTTTTCTATTTATTCAACTTCGTCACTGATATATTAGCGGTAAGAATCTTCTATTGGTTTCTAATAAAATAATTAATTTGAATATAACTTCTGTATATATAATTATATTATCCATACTAAGAAACATAACCCCAATTCATACATAATTCAAAAGCTTGCTCATCTATATCAAACAAAATAAAAATTTCAAAGCTTTTAATGATCATATAACGCTGATGTGAGATTATAATTGCACTCGTTATTTGTGCAATCTGTGTACTACTTATTAGTTTAATTTAAGAGTGGTACAAAATGTGAAACTAAAGTTTACATGAAGAAGGTTTATGTAATAAGAAATTCAACAAAATAAAATATAATATTCTATTTAGAATCGTTGCGAAACACATAGTTCATAGTAATCTGTAGTTTACTTATGATCGTAGTGTCAGTGCCAAACGCATAAATGAGTTATTGTTTACACACAGTTTCATGCAGCAATTATTATTGCTGTTATTCAAACTTTTCCTTGAAATTTTATTCACCTTTGTGAAGTGCATTCACTTTAATGCTATTTAGTGTGCATTTATGTTAAAACAGAATAATAAATATTATTTATTATACCTGCAATACTTGCATCTGACCAGAGTTTTCATACAGGTAATCAGAAATTTGAGACGAGTGCTTGGAAGAAGTATGCATTGTCGCTTACGATAGATTTTCTAAATAATGACAATACTAATAATAATAATCATATGTCATAATAAAATAATAATTTGATTATGACCGGCGTATACACAGCCTTCTGAGATGAAAGAACAAATAACACCACCTATGAAATAGTAAGGCTAAATTATCAATATTTTGATAATAATGAAAATCGGTGATTCGTCCCCAGTTGGGAGCTCCGAAGAGTTCCTCCTTCTCCTTTTAATTAAAAAATAATTAGTTACTCTTTATTTTACTATTATAATTACTACGGAAAGTATAAATTTTAGGTATACTCTATTCTACACCAAGTGACATAGAAATTCAATATAAAAATCGAAAACGTGTTGTTTACTCACCGTTATAACCAGAAGTGGCATATATGTATATATGCCACATATGTAAATATTTGCTATAACTTTTTTCTCATCTATGTAAATTTTTTCATAAAAAACGTGTGAGTAGCTTCTAATATTAAGATAGTGTAAGCTCACATTGAAATACCCTGTATATATATTTACTGAGTACTAAAGTAATATATATGCACACAAAAAAGAAGATTTTTAGAATACAATATATATCGGAAAAGAAGAAGAAAATAATTTTATTTTCTCTGTGTTTCTCAACACAGAATATATTACTTTATATAAACAAAATATTTGAACAATTTTTTAGTAATTGAACAATAAATTTTCAAAGAAATAATTGTCAAGCTATACTTTTTGTCAAAGATTCACTTCTAATACATCCGGCAACAGTTTCTCAAACAAATTTTCAGTGCTTGGAGTTTCTTCGATCTGAAAGGTATTTTCTGTACCCTAAAGATTGAATTATGATGTTGACTGACAATTTCATTTTTCAAGTTACATGAAGGTTATTAATGAATGTGATTGAAGTCGTTGCCTTATTTGGCGATAAACATGACACAACAGATGAGAACGATGTCTGTTTGTACTTTCATCCAGTGCAGGCGTCACGTCGTATATTCCCATGAAACATCAAGCAATGACATTTATTTCATTAATTTTGAATTCTCGAATAAATATCTTAGAGTTTACTGAAATACCTACAGTAATACCCCGGACTTACGCGATAGGTGGGTCCGAGCGATTGCCGTGTAAGTCGAATTCGTGTAAGTCGGGGTTCAACTTTGCATATAAATGTATAAAGTATGTTTAATCGGGATCAGAGTTTAAAGAAAACCATAATTTAGCAGAAAAATGTTGAATAAAGTGTAACATAATAAAAAAATTTACATTGTTATGAATGAAGTAACTCACACCGAAGTTATTTTGATGTCGAAGGCTTCATATGTTCTAATAATGTTTCCTGACGAATTAAGTTTTTCTTCTTCTCACGGCAAAATTTCCTCGTAGCATACACTAATTTTTTATTCCCCATTTTGTAGTAGAAACGCATTCCTCATTAGAATCTATTTTTTCTAACATTTGTAACCCCTTTTCAATTGAATTGAGTCCTTCTGTTTGAATCAGTTTTTTCAATGTCTTGCTCATGCTTAAGCATTTCTATAACGTCGTCAATTGTTAGCTCTTGATTGTGTGAATCTAGGAATTCTTAGCACCTCTTAATTTAATTATTTGGCGATATCGAACACTTCTATTATGCTATCGATTTGTTCAGAATCTGAAACTAATTGTTCTTGAGTTTCAGTGGTAAAAAAAAGGACCCAGTTTTTTCCAGACACCATTCAATGTTTTTTGTGAAACCTCATTCCAAGATTGTCCAATAATTCTTACAGCATCTAAAATATTGAATCGCTTCCAAAAGACTTCAAAAGAAAGCTCATTGTTTTGTCTCATAACTTCATGTAGATGTGCAAATGATCCTCTTGTGTAGTAAGCTCTAAATGTTTTAATGACTCCCTGGTCCATTAATTGAAGCAAGCTAGTAGTGTTTGGTGGCAAAAATACAACTTCCACCCGTGGATCGAAATCAATCCGAGTTGTGGGAGGATGACCTGAAGCATTGTCACTAAGTAGCATAACTTTAAATGGGATTTCTTTTAATTCGCAGTAACATTCTTCTTCAGGAATAAAATGATGGCCAAACCAGTCTTCAAAAAGAGAAGATGTTACTCAAGCTTTCGCATTAGACTTCCAAATGACAGGCAAACCAGCTTTGGATTTATTTTTGAAAGCTCTTGGATTTACTGAGCGATAAAGTAAGAGAGGTTTCTCACAATGAAAAACCACGTATCTCCGAGTTCACGTAAAACGTGGTAGCGTAAGTCGGTTGTTACTATATATATATATATATATATATATATATATATATATATATATATATATATATATATATATATATATATATATCCATGTCTGGAAATGGTCCATATCAACAACAACACTAACAGCATAAATAAGAAGACGGACGTTTCCGGGTTGAGTTGTATTTATAGTTATTTGCTTTCAGACCATTTCAAATAACCCTCGCAGACAACCCATAACCTTAATAGACACTATATGGTACGTGCTCAGTGTAACTTTTGTTGTCACGGTATTTGCTCTCTCACCTCTGTTACTTTTTTCGGTGACAATTTGTGTCTCTGTGTCTCCTGTCATATATGATCGTCTGTTTATCTATCTCTGGTGGTTAAGATAATTTTATATATTTTTAAGAATTTTTATATTTTAACGTTGATATTTGATTCCTGTACAATATTACTTGCACTCTGTAATTTCATACATATTTCCTAGTTGTAATGGTTTATTAAAATAAATTAAACTCTTCATGTTTACTTATATTTCGAGCGTTAGCTCTAGAGTCTTTGAGCTAACGCTCGAAAAGTTGACTATACATATTGTTAAATAAATCGTGAAACATTAAATATTCAATTATGTTTCACCAAGAGTTGAATTTTCAATAATTTCTGTTATAAACATCTGTTTTAAGGTCCTGATGAAGACTGTAAACACAGTCGAAATATAGACCAGGCAAACAAATTGGATAAAATTCATTCATAGAGGCCTCCTTCCTTGCCTATAACCCATAAAATTTTCTATTTAATTACAAGGCAATACTCCTTTTATCATATATATATATATATATATATATATATATATATATATATATATATATATATATATATATATATATATATATAACAAATATATTTTGACCGGTTTGATAATATATACTAATAGAAAATATGTATTTGGGATAGCAGTCTTCAGGTTGAAATAAGTGTACTCTTCTTTTTATCTCAAGCTTTCGAGAATTATATTCATCTCTTCATCAGGAACAACTAGAAAATCGAAAGTGAGAAAAGTCAAATATACACAGATATGTTGTAACTTACGAACTGAGGTTGTATTAAAAAGATGTTGAAATTTACTGAAAAATCATATAAAAGATACTCAAAATAAACAAAACGCACAACATGTAGGGATGGAGTATTAAAAATTATTTGGACAAATTTTTAGTAGACACTGAAAACAAGGAATGACACTTATAGGTAAAGTTTCCATCATAGAAGAATCGTGAAATACGCGATGTTTCCATCATTCACAGACATCGCGTATTTCACGATTCTTCTATGATGGAACCTTAACCTATAAGTGTCATTCTTTGTTTTCAGTGTCTACTAAAACTTTGTCTGAATAATTTTTAATACTCCATCTCTATATGTTGTGCGTTTTGTTCATTTTGAGTATCTTTTATATGATTTTTCAGTAAATTTCAACATCTTTTTAATACTACCTCAGTTCGTAAGTTACCACATATCTGTGTATATTTGACATTTTCTCACTTTCAATTTTCTAGTTGCTCCTGATGAAGAGATAAATATAATTCTCGAAAGCTTGAGATAAAAAGAAAAGAGTACACTTATTTCAACCTGAAGACTGCTTTCTCAAAGACATATTTTTTATTATATATATATATATATATATATATATATATATATATATATATATCATGATAAGCCAGGTGATTCTTATAAGTGTGATTTATATATACATATATATGATTACATATAGTCAAGTTTTATACTTATCCAGAATATGTATATTATTGGTTCATGTGTGTGAAATTGAAGATAGATCTGGAAAAAATGAGTTTTGAGATGTGATGTTTGGTGATTGTTGTGAATTCATTTTATGAGTGTTATTTGTAAGGTTTATCAAATCGTTGTAAATAGAATTAAGATGTTCAATGTCTGTTCTTTAATTTACTGTGTTTTCCAAATTTTTACGAATGTGTTTTATAAAATTTCTCTACATGTTTATATATATATATATATATATATATATATATATATATATATATATATATATATATATATATATAAATATATATTATATTAATATTCATTAAATTTCCTTTAAAAAATTTCAATAATCTCTAAAATGTACGCTAAATTTCAAATTTATTATATATATGCAAATTAAATTCCTTATATGATATAACAAAGGTACTATAATGTTCTGACTATAAATAAATAGGTCTATTATTCATTACGAAACTAGGAATTTTGCAAAATATTTATTATGAATAATTAATTCAGATTGAAAATATGACACTAGACCATTACGAATTCTACATACTATTAATCACATGAACCGCCAAAACTGAGGTTCAAATGAGTAAAACTCTACTTCAAAATGATATGTGTTCTTTTTGTGCCGAATTTGTTAATGATGATAAGAAGAAGTCAGGGAAAAGACGTTGACATAGTCGATGAAACTCATGCACCATCATCACCCATAGATATAGCAGTACGAAACTTTTGCAGTTTCAAATTTTCGTTGTTAACGATTACAGAATATTTCAAATACATCGTTATAAAATATAGTATCTTCTTGAATGACATAATCAATAACCTTCATTCAAGTCTATAACTGAAACATTTTTAAGATATAATAATAATAATAACTTCTTTATTCTCAATAGTTTTGATACCCAATTACAGATACAACAACATAATGTTGAATATAACTAAATGAATCAAATGAAATTAATATAACAAAGAACTCAATCTAAATCAATTCATTTAAGTCGATTACCTTTGTTCACATAACTCCTAATAATGGAGTCAAAGTGAATGTCACAATTATTAACTACTCAATGACCGTAGACTCCATAAATCAAATGAGGGATTGTATTTGAGAGTTGGTCATTGGAGTCTCTAGGTGTAATAATTCTTTAGTACAAGAATTATGTCTAGGAACGCGAAATTTCGAAGCGGACAATCAATACGGTTGTGCAGTAATTTGTTTAAAAATTTTAGGGATAAAGTTTCTCTCCTGTCCTGCAATGCGATTAAACTAAATCGACTCAATAATTCGTTATGATTGACTCCTGTCTGTGGATAAACTTTATCCTCCCTACAAACTAAGAATTTCAAGAACCTTCTCCGAATGTCCTCAAGGCCGTCAAGGTGTTGACGGGAAGTAGGTATATAGGATGCCAGATCATGCTGCTGTACTCCAACTTGCTACGTATTAGGGCATTAAATAGTCCTATGAATGTTGAGAAATTATTGAAATGTTTGCCATTGCGAATAACGAATTCATATATTTTCGAGGGGTGTGCGGAGTGGAGGAAACTTTCTAATCGAAGACTATACTAAGATCTGCCACCTTAAAAGAACGAGACAGAACCTGATCAACGACGCTATAATCACAATATACATAAATATATACATCAGATATACATAAAACATAAAAAACACACCTTGAACCTTTCGATAACATTCATATTCATATTCTGTTCTTATCATTTATTGAGAAAACGGGTAAAAATCTTGTAATAAAATGACAGATTTTGTTTTCGGAATTTGTAGAACTGTAGTGATTCTTAATTTCTGTAATGAATATTTATGATCGTTTTAAATATTTAAGAATTTGTTAGTTATTTTTAGCGACAATCATAATACATTGACGTCATTGTGAGCCAAGAGACAGCTGAAAGTTTATCATAACTAGAGGCAAAAATGAATAGGGCATTGGTGTCAATGAATCACAAATCTATTAACATAATTTCATTCAATATAGTCCATTACACTTCAATTTTGAAAAATTTAGAATAATGCCAACGTAAGTTCGGGATATATGAACCATTGTTTTTCGATGAGTAATACCCTACTAGGTACCTACTGAAACGTGACAACTTCCTGTTATTCCCATTAATAGTATCGACACCAGTAGGAACCGTTTAATTGAAAACAATGAAATCAAGACGGTAGTTCCGACACCAGTACAGAAATCTGAGATGTAAGCAATTTTAAATCGGAAGAAACAACAATACAGAACAAAAATAAGAAGAAATATATATATATATATATATATATATATATATATATATATATATATATATATATATAAGAAAACGAACACTAGAACATTCATTTGAAAAATTGAAATTAATTAAGAAAATGTTATAGTAGAGCTAGATATGTGAACATATATAAATAATATATACTGAAATACGGGAATAATACGCGAGCGTACTACTAACGCAACCTATTGACATTTGAAAACATCGTATGATGATATTTGTCAAATAGACATTGCAATTTAGTAGATACCTACGGGTATAGAAGATATGTGAAATTTCGATGCTTGGTGTGTCTGTAATCCGAGAGAGGTGTTTTTACTGATTTCTATAGATGGAATTGTAGAGTAGTTATTCATTACTCTACGATCTTCCGCTTGAAGTCACAAGAAGATGCTTGGAGGTTGAAATCGTTGCCTCACTTCGATGGACGTGGTGCGACTGACGAGTTCCTTGCAGAACGAAACATATATGTCTCGCACTTCCATCAGGTGTGGCATCGATTTAATATTTCTCTAACATCATGTGATGGAGACATCACATCGTACACGTTCACATATCTAGCTCTACTATAACATTCTCTTGATTAATTTCAATTTTTCAAATGAATGTTCTAGTGTTCATTTTCTTAAATATTTCATTCAGTGCCATAAGCACAAAAAAATTTCATTTTCTTATATATATATATATATATATATATATATATATATATATATATATATATATATATATGCATATAGTTCTTGAAATTGATTTATTGCCTGTTTAAGATATTCTATTTTGAAAGTTTTTAGCAATAACAGGCTTTTTTGATATGAAAAAAATTATTTTTGTTGACGTTTCGTTTTTATATTACAACTTTGTCAAAATTTTTTTTTTGGAAATTTTTTTTGGAAATTTCTTTTTCATATCAAAAAAAGCCTGTTTTGCTAAAAACTTTCAAAATATATATATATATATATATATATATATATATATATATATATATATATATATATATATATATATATATATATATATATATAATATAATATAAAAATTAATCGCAAAATGTGTTGGTAAGCGCATAACTCAACAACGCCTGGACCAATTTTTAAATATTTGTTGGAGTCCAAGAATGGTTTTTGTGGCGGAAAAAGTCGAATAATTGCCAGGAAAACCCTAAAAAGAGCCCATTTCTTTTTCCCATATAAACTTGTTTTAAATAAAATGTAGAGTCAACGGTTCTTTTGTGTATTTTGTTCTGTTGTGTTTGTTATTGTCAGGGAAAAAAATTAGAAAATTGCGTGTGAAATTAGAAAATTTAAGAATACTTAATTAATAATATAAATAAGAAATAATTGATTCTCAAAAAGAGGATGTGAAAAAAGTGAATATCTTTCGTGAATTTATGACATTGGGAACATCGTATTTTGTAAATGACTGCAATTCAACAATATTGAAGTGCGATCTTTGGTTTTCGAGAAAAATGTTTTCAATGTTAATGTATTTTACTTTTCTATTTTGTTATTTTCTATATATACGAGGTTTTTTATTATGTTATCAGATAATCTTTCAATATACGGTAATTTTTTTAATTTAATGTTAACTGGATTGAGATTGACATTGGTTGGATAGTTGGCTAGATTACAATATAATAATTTTTTTTTAATTTGAAATGGTAGCCGTTGTTAAAGAACAATTGTTCTTGTTTTTTTTAATTTTGTTTCAGTAAAGTTTCATCCGAAATATGAGTCACTCTGTTTTTTAACTCCAATATAACATTAGTTTTCTGTTCTATTGGGTGGTTTGAGAAATAATTTGTGTAACGTCTTGACGAAGTTGGTTTTTGATACCAATATAACATGATGCTGTTATTAACTGTTCTAGTTAGTAATGTATCTAGAAAGGGCAGACTTTCTAAGAAGTAAAGTAAAAGTAAAAGAAAGAGAAAAGTGTGCCCTTTCTAGTTTTTCTAGTGTTTTTAGTGTTCTAGTTTTTATATTTCTAGTGTTTTTCGATAGAGAAAATTAAATTTTCATTATAATTACAAATATAATTTACATTATTATTTAATTTATATTTAACATTTTTATTTCAATTATTAGAGAATTTTTAAAAAATAATATTTTATCAAGTAGTTGAAATTCCATTCACATATATGAAATTGCTATGCAATCGTACTTAAAATAGAAAGAAGAAAGAAGAGGTGTTCTTCTTTCTAACTTTTATATCTTCACCTTTTTGCATTGAACAATATTTCGTCGTTACAAACGACTTCTTCAGATGCTTACAGAATAACGAAGAAGATTATTCTGTAAGCATCTGAAGAAGTCGTTTGTAACGACGAAACGCGTCATGCTATGTAGAACATATATTCTCACCAGAATTATTTTGATGAACAATTCAGCTATAACTGATGCATTTTATTTATTTCTGTTATGAAATACGATTTTCGGAATTTTTCGAATGAACATTGCTAACAGACTAATTTATATATATATATATATATATATATATATATATATATATATATATATATATATATATACAACGACGAAACGCGTCATGCTATGTAGTAAAGTGTAAATCATAAGTTCAAGTGTTTGAATTTAAGTTATATTCAATTATAATGGATTTACATCAAGTAAACGCCAACACTATATATATATATATATATATATATATATATATATATATATATATATATATATATATATATATATATATATTCATTGTTTAATTGGGATGCAGTACAAGACAGGAAAATAAGTTTCTTCTTCAATTCTACTCTTTTAAGAGGTGCAGTTTGAAAAACGCCCTTGAAAACATCTGGAAACAATCCACTTGAAAAGGAGAATTGAGAAATACAGTTAGTGTCGTTGCTTCCTTCAACTACTAAACACGTAGAATGCAATAATTTCGAACACAAAGCATTTGGGAATACTCGTACTTATTTTCAAAATTTAAGAAATGTACTTTCGGACTAACTTCACAGCAATTGTAAGAAAAATTTCCAATATTGCCTTGTTATATAAACTAAACTGGTATACTAGTAAATAATATAGTATTGTACTATTTTAGCCCTGAAGAAGACAGGGCTAAAAGACAGAAGATAATGAAGAGGTAACTTATTTTCCTGTCCTGGATACTGCAATCTCAATTAAACACTGAAAATACATATCTACAGTCGTGAAACATTCAACTATATATATATATATATATATATATATATATATATATATATATATATATATATATATATATATATATATATATATATATATATATATATATATATATATACCTATATATACTGTTCAATTGACCGAAACCGTAAAGTGAAAAAGTTTATTGTTAATAACGCAAAAACTTTCCCGAACAAATTCTCAATAATCAACCATAAAAGGCAATTCTATCCTTTCTCGACTATTGCGGTCCGAAATCATGATGTCTTCGGATTTAGAGCATGAACTCGTTGTGAGCAACTGTTCGACAAACGGAGGTCACCATTGACGTCAATTAATTGATCACGTGGTTTCAACCGCAGACAGTTTTCCAACATCCATAAATAAGGAAAGTGACATTTTGCTTGTAGCGTCAGATAAGATTGTACAAGAAGAATACACAGAAAACGTTATCAAAAATTGAAGTTTCGGACGCAAATAAATATCTCAATAAACAGCTTAATTTAGTATTCAGTTAGCATTTAGTATTTCAGCATCGCTAGGTGGTATAAATTAATCACATGTGCTGTAAATGATACGTGAAATTTTCATTAAATATTGGGCCAACATTTGTAATGTAGAATGAGGTTATTTGAACATTATTCATTATCAACTTTATTTGTCGCCTCGATGAGCCCCTTGGCGTACTATCCTGTAACTTCCTATGTGTTATAAGTTATTAGCTCAAATTGTTTTCGGTTTTGCTTGTATTCAAAGATTTGAATTATTTATTGTTACAACAGTGTTTGATTAACTATTTAGTAAAATTGGTTATACATGATTAGGTGGTGGCTAATGACAATACCAGTCAAGGCAATATTGGGCGTAATGCTCGCCTGTGATATAAAAAAAAAACTTTATTTGTGAAAAAAATGTTTCAACTAGACAATACCAAGATAAAACAACATTTTCGGTGTAGAATGAAATATCTACTCACGTTAGACTGAAAAAAGTGAATAACTATACCAATACACATAGCTCAGCTCGGATTACCCAATTCCCATCCACCAATATGATTCACAATCATAATGATAAATATATCACATAATACAAATTAAAATTTTAATTTGGGCCCAAAATTACTGAACCAGGATTTTCCGCAGATTAAATAAATGTGAGAATTCAAAAATGTGGTAGACCAAAGTAAATTGCAAATTTATTTGATCCGAGAAACAAATCATCCGAAAACATGATTTGATTTTCGATTTGTGGTCTGATAAATGAATAATAAATACTGAAAACTTCTCTTTTTCGTTTTTCACCTTTTATTTGACAGTTTCTTCAGGAGATAACTACAAAGTAGAGAAAACAGATTGAAATTATCAAACTGCATACATGTAAACATATAACTTACAACGTTAAGTAACTTTACTGTAATAAATACCTAAGGTAAAATTTATGTTTATAAAACAATCGACTAATCTCTCGTAAGACATATCAACTAATGAATTCAACTCAACTTCAGATGAAGGAAGACATCTGACCCGATAAAGAACAAAAATAACAAACAAAAAGCCAAAAATAAACAAAGATGAAGTATTTGTCACTTTGAAGTGAAATGCAGTCACTTTTGTATTGAACAACTCGTTGACTTTCAATTCAAAGTACATAAGATTTGGACAACTCGCAAAATTAAAAGAAAGCATTCCTATCAACTGGAGATATAATGTTTTGTATAAGTTTTGGGTAAAACCAAGCAGACGGTCAGTCAACCAATTGTTTGAAGAAACAAATTTTGAAATATACAAATATTTCGTTGATTTTCGCCTTTTTGTGTTTCATCTGGTGAGATGCTTCCTTCCTTTGAGGTTGAGTTGAATTCTTTAGTTTAGTTTCACATCTTACGTGAGCTTTATGAACATAAATACAGATCTATGTACGAGCTATGTACATCGTATTTATGATTCACTTACGTATTTACGAAACATGGGATCATTACCCTTTAACACAGTGATTTGGATGTTGAAAAGCTATAAAAATGTTGGTTATCGGTAAAAGGCGTTACAATAGATATTTGAGAAACTATACTAACTGGAATACTTTGTGGCCAAAAGTTTCGCTTCAAATTTATAATAATTCTTCCAAGCATTCAACATCAATCATCCAATTGAGGTTAATTGCTCTTTTAAAATTGACAATTTTGGCCCAGATTATTGTCATCTAACATTTCATTTATAACCCAATCACTTAACAACAAACATATTCCCAAAAATTGGAAAACTATATTCAATAACGTGAAATGCACATTCACAAAATCCACAAATCTCATGTCAAATCACATCTAACACACATGTATAACATATTGAAATATATTGATAAAATGTGCTTTAAAAGGTATTATAATCCAATTCAAAGCACTTAGAAAAATCCACAAAAATCATTTAATTCATACAACTTATCTTTCGGTTCGTATTATTGTAATTTGTGAAATTTTGTATTCCGTAGTTACAATGTGTTAGTGTAAATATCAGATAAAAAAAATCAATGCGTAACTACTGTTTGATGTCTTTTACGTTTTGTTTAAGAGTCATCACAGGCAGTAAGTAACAGGGAAATATTAACTACACAAAATTATATACCCGTTTTCGTACCTATTAAGTTTACAGAGAGAAACTAGTGATTAGAAAAGTTTGAAAGCGAAAAATATAAATTGAATTTCTCTGAATATATCATATTTTTTTTTTGTTGCATTCTGATAACATCTAAATATTAAATTTTATACTTCTTCTTCATTAAGAAATACTAACATATTTATTCTATCTCACTCATTATATTGCACAAATTTTTTTCAGAAATAAATATTTCACTACTTCATCATATATCAAATAATGACAATTCAGTTTTATACGAAATTCTAAAAATTCACCATTTAAACCTTGCCCATCATAAAACTTTTAAAATAAAAAATACATTGAGGAGATTCTGTTTCACATTGTACCATCCTCTACAATGTGAAGAGGGTTTGAAGGAATATGGCACTTTAAGGAACTCCTCTGATCAGTATTAAATTGAATTCTGGAGATACGTGGTTTGTTTAAAAGAAAAGGCTAACTTCCAAAGCAGTCTCTTTCAAAGTATCCCCCTCAGATATGCCCCAAATATTCTGAAACTCCTTTCTTCTAAAATGCGCTTTTCGGTATGGCAATCAGCTTTTTCTTCGATTCTGACTTTATATCATCAATTGTAGCAAAACGCTTTCCCATCATTGGTTTTCAACTATGGGAAGCAGGGAGCCAAATATGGTGAATCGGTAGTGCAGGCATGATGAAAAACAATGTTGTTTTTGGTGAAAAAAATCACGAACAGGCATTGATGTGTGAGCTGGTGCACAATTGTGATGCAGAATCCATGATTTGTTTTTCTACAATTCCGATAGTTTGAACAGTATTGCTTCACGCAAATGTGACATAACTTCCTTGTAGTATTCCTTATTAACCGTGCGACCTGTTGGCAAGAACTCATGGTACACCATGCCGTTGTAATCGAAGAGAACAGTGGGCAAAACCTTCACGTTTGATCGAACTTGGTTTGCTTTTTTCGGTCTTGGCTCTTCTGATCGCTTCCATTGGGATGATTTGGTCTTGGTTTCGACGTCATAACCATATACCAACGTTTCGTCACCAGTTATAATAATTTTGGATTGCTGTTGACTTTATTCAACAACTCCTGAGTGATACTAATACCACGTTGCTTTTGCTCAAAATTTAGCAATTTCGGAAGAAACTTCGCTGCCACACGTTTTATGCCCAAATATCCGAGAAAATTGCATGGCATGAGCCTATTGATATACAACATCCTCTGCAACTTCCCTAATAGTGATCCAGCGATTTTCAAAAACCATTTCTTCTACTGTTTCGATGTTTTCTTCGGTTGTTGACGTGGTTGAAACTTCAGGACACTCATCGTCACCAACATCTTCTCGACCTTCTGTAAAGCGCTTGTACCATTAATATAGAATTTTTTTAGACAAAGTACGACTCTCCGAATGCCACAGTCAACATTTCAAGTGCGTTGGAGTACTTCGAAATTTATTTCGGAAACAATTCAATTTTTAACGCAAAATTCAATACAGATTCTTTGATCCATTTTTTACAAAAGTAAAAAATCGAAGAACTCACAAAAAGTTGCTAACCTTTTGAGTTGTCAAAAATAAACTACTAATTCAAAATGGCTAATAATGTCAACATATGAGAAACGTATGTGTACCAACATAACAAAAAAAAATCGATAATCGAATGTGCACAGTCCGCGAAAATTCAAAATTCACCTTCCCTTTTGAACAGACCTCGTATATCAGATAATTGAATATAAACTTAAATTCGAACACTTGAACTTATGATTTACACTTTATTGACTACATAGCATGACGCGTTTCTTCGTAACAAACGACTTCTTCAGATACTTACAGAATAATAATAAACATTATTCTGTAAGCATCTGAAGAAGTCGTTTGTAACGACGAAACGCGTCATGCTATGTAGTCAATAAAGTGTAAATCATAAGTTCAAGTGTTTGAATTTAAGTTTATATTCAATTATAATGGATTTACATCAAGTAAACGCCAACACTATTAAATATCAGACAATTTGTAAGTTTTCTATTCTGAAGTATTGTTCAAGTGCAAAAAGGTGAAGACATAAAAGATAGAAGATTTTTTTTTCTATTTCAGGTACGAATGCTTAGCAATTTCATATATCAGTAATTCATGTGAATGCAATATCAAGTACTTCAGAAAATTTTTCTTAGCGAAAAATATTTCGAAACAATAGAGGCAACGCACATGAACCCTATAACCCTTTCGGGTATCTGCTGTTGGTGGGTTCAATTCCAAACGTGTTCTTAGGACGTTATAAATCGGCATAAAACGTTAGGTCCAATCATCGGAGAAATATATAAGTCTCTTACCTAAATAGCACAATAATAATAATAAGTTCATTATTCTCAACAGGTATAATACCCAATTAAAGAAAATAATAACATGTTGTTGAATAATATCTATTATTAAAATGAAAAAGATATAACAAAAAGCTCAATATAATCTAAAAAAATTTTTACTAATATCTACATTATAGCATTCAATGAAATATTATAAAGAACTCAATCTAAATCAATTCATTTTTGTCAATTTTCTTTGTTCACATAACTCCATTAATAACCTCCATGGAGTCAAAGTGTATGTCACAATTACTGGCAACTCTATTGAATGTAGACTCCATAAACCAAATGGGAGATTGTATTAGGGAGTTGGTCCTCGGAGTCTCTAGGTGGAATAATTCTGTATTAAGAAAATTTTGCCTAGGAACACGAAATTTCAAAGAGGACAAGAGAAGAGGACAATCAATACTATTGTGCAGTATTTGTACAAAAATTTTAGTAATAAAGTTTCGTTCCTGCTCTGCAATGAGATTAAACTAAATCGACTCAATAATTCGTTATAATTGACTCCTCTCTGTGGATAAACTTTATCCTCCCTCCAAATTAAAAATAGTCCTAAGAATGTTGAGGAATTATTAAAATATTTGCCATTGTGTATAACGAATCCATATATTTCCAAGGCAGATGAAATGAGTTGGGTGATGTGTGGGACAAAGGAAAGCTTCTGGTTGAAGACTACACCAAGTTCTCTCACCTTGTCAGAACAAGAAAGAATCTGACCACCGACGCGACGCTATAATCACAGTCAATTCGGCCTCTTTTCCTTGTGAAAGAGGCAACATTACATCTTGACAAATTCAAACTCTATATTATAATAATATTATAACTTTTAAACAATAATAATAATGAAAACCAAATTTTGGGTTGTTAAGTACTACTACATAGGTACCTTCCCACATCCAACAACTGCTTCATCTATATTACTTACGTCATTTATTTTGCCTTTTCTTTGAACGTAATTAGTTTGAACGTCCTTGGGGAAAATATAAGATAATTTATTACCAAGCTTATAAAAAACAGTTGAGGTTTCTCTCTTAAATCAGAGATATTTTGTTTCTCAAGAAGTGAAGAGGTTTTTCGTAGAACGGCTATTGAAGTAAACAAAGCAATCTCAAAATTGAATTGAGATTCAAACTTCAAATTAGCATCACTTACTTTCAATTTCTTCTACTCGGAAAACTTGAATTCAAACCTTATTTTGCTGACTAATACGGCTTTTAATGAAAATACATACATGTTGTAAATAAACTTCAAAAGTTTCTGATTTTCACTATATTTCGTTCAAATATAAAAACTGATATACATAAATTAACCTGAGACAGAGTCATATTTTAGAATACAAATTTAATCTGAGAATATTTTTGTAAAGTTTTATCCAATGGATATCTTCTATTGTAAACTTCAGAATTACATAAATATAAAGATATTAAAAACGACTATTTTTTTGTGTATTAACATCAATATTTTTTTCAACAATTTCAAACACAGAACGAGCTGATAAAAATAGGACTCAGCTCAAGTTTTTGTTTTTTTTATAGATTTTTATTGAAAAATATCTGCATACTCTCCTTCCTTTATTATCCACGTAACCGATTCCCGAATTTGTTAGCAAAGAGGTATTTGATCTTTTTTCAGCAGATAGATAGAATTATGTATATATATATATATATATATATATATATATATATATATATATATATATATATATATATATATATATATATATATATATATATATATATATATATATATATATATATATATATATATATATATATATACATATATATACCATATATATATATATATATATATATATATATATATATATATATATATATATATATGTGTGTGTGTGTGTAACGCCATCTAGTGCACTATGCACTGACGTTATTGTATTTTAGTGTAATATTTATTTATTTTTATTTAGTATTTTTTTATTTATATATATATATATATTATATATATATATAAATACCTATTGAACGGGAAACCCCCTTTTAACAAATATAGCACACAGAATAAAGTTACCAACTTAAAAACACATATAAATCTTACATATAGAGGCAAAGTAGCCGAAATACAATCTTACTTAAAAACAAATACAATTCTTATTTAAAATTCAAATTCACTACCCTACGTACTATCAATTTAAATGATCTTGGTGAACCAGAGAAAAAGTCAATGTCATGGGATACCTGGTTGCTCAGCCACAGAACGCGATTAACAATGTTATTATTAACAAATTATATTATTAACAAATATGTTGCGGTAGAGACCATATCACAAATTCTGTAATCCTTGTACGTTTTACTCGTATCATTCTGTGATTTTCATATTATTCTGTGAACTGAACAGTCCAGAATATCGAAGAACTACTCGATATAATTATGAAAAGTAAATGCGGAACAGATTGGCTAAAAGAGGTCTAAAAAGTGTCGCTATAAAATCGCAAATGTAAAGTTCGTGCAAAAATCAACGCGCCAACCTGGAATACAAAGGAAAGATGAACAAAAGAAAGAGCATTCTGAGAGGATGAATCGTTTTTGGAAGGCAAAAAAGATTAACAAAAATCCTTTTTAATTGCGAATTCAAGTTCAATCGCTCTCCTCATGGGAAACAATCGTTATAACAATAATAGCAATAAATATATTTACAGCATTTTAAATTATCCTTCTCAAAAAAATCATCATATCGTTCCTTGTATTGTTCACGTATTCAATTAAATCAAATCAAATAATTCCGACATAATTTCTCTGTCTGGTTCTACTTGACTGCTTTGATATGGTCTCGTGGGTTCTTTGATGTTTCGCTATTACTCACTACCGAGCGTGCCTAATACGAATTTTATTTTTTTGAGATTCACCAGCTCAAAAAGTTTATGACTTTATGGCGGCTCGTTTTCGTCTCTCAGACATATATATATATATATATATATATATATATATATATATATATATATATATATATATATATATATATATATATATATATATATATATATATATATATATATATATATATATATATATATATATATATATATATATATATATTTAATGTTTTTAGCAACAACAGGCTCCTTTTGAAATGAAAAATTTTATTTTTGTTGATAAATATTAACAAAAATAAATTATTATAATATAAAAAAAAATTTTAATTAAAAATAATATTATTATTTTTATTTTCTTTCATATCGAAAGAAGCCTGTTATTGCTAAAAACATTCAAAATAAAATATTTTAAACAGGCAATAAATCAATTTTAAGATATATATATATATATATATATATATATATATATATATATATATATATATATATATATATATATATATATATATATATATATATGTGTTTGTGTGTGTGTGTTTGTATATATATAATTCTTATTCTCTTCTTATGATTATATTTTTTTTATGATTATTATTTCTTTGACGTGATATTGGTTACAGAATCGTGGTTAAATGATAATATATTCGATCATGAGTTAGTAGATATTAGTCATAGTATTTTTAGGAGAGATAGAGACTTGACAAAATCTTCTAAAAAAGATGGTGGAGGAGTATTTATAATCGCTCGCAACGAATTAAATGCAAGTCCTGTTCCTGAGTTCAATAGTGAAGCCGAAGATATCTGGGTAGTGATTAAGGGTAACAATCGGAATATTTACATTTGCTGTGTATACATAGCACCAGGAAACGAAATGGCTTACTTGTCTTTCGCGGAGAAGCTGGAGTCAAACAGGAGAAAATCCGAGATCAGGACTTGATATTGATCTGTGGTGATCTTAATTGCGCAACTTTAAAATGGGTGAGTCAATCAACGTCCGTTGTGTTGAACCCATCTGAGGTGGAAAACAAATATGCATGCATTGTTGACACTTTAAATTTTCTTGAATTAAAACAGTTTAATAACATAGTTAATAGAAGTAACAAAATATTAGACTTAATTTTTTGTAACAAGATGAGAGTGAACAATGTATGTCGTTGTGATACTCCACTAGTAAGTGAGGATGACCACCATCCAGCTATAGAATTTTTATTCGATATTAATAATCACTTTTATTTAAGGGAGACCCCTATGTATAATTTTAGCTTTAGGAAGGGTAATTATGATGCCTTGAACTCAGAACTGTCGAAGATAAATTGGAATTTATTATTGGAGAACTTAAATGTTGATGCTGGTGTTGATGTTCTTTATGGTATCTTAGACAAATTAATCGTAGAGTATATACCTAAAACTAAGAATAATAAGAAATTTCCTCCATTTTATTCGAAAGAGACAATACGAATAATTCAACAAAAATATAAATTCCATAGCAAATATAAAATATATATGGACAAATATGATCTTGACCGTTTCAGACATTTTAGGAGTCTTTCAAAAAGACTTATTTCAAGAGATTATCGTCGCTATTTAGATACCATTGAACAGGAACTTTCAAATAACTCAAATAGTTTTTTTAAGTATATTTCTCATAAAAGATGTCATAGTAGGTTTCCCTCAGTTATGAGATACGATGACGTGGAAGCCACATCATCAAAAGATATTTCAGATCTTTTCGCAAATTTTTTGGTTCCGTCTTTGAGCCTTGCGATGATACTGTTGAAAATCTGGATGACGTGGAGAACATCTACAGCAGTAATTATTTGTCAAATATTTCCCTGTCTCGAGCGGATGTAGAAGAAGCTTTGAAATCATTAAATTGTAACAAGGGTTCGGGTCCGGATGGAATTCCGCCTGTATTCCTGAAATATTGTCATAAGTCCATTGCATTGCCACTGACTATTATCTTTAATCGGTCGCTCGATAGCGGTGTTTTTCCCACTCGTTGGAAGCTGTCTAAGATTGTACCTCTTCACAAGGGTGACCGAAAGGATTTTATTCAGAATTACAGACCGATAACTATTTTATCAACTATTCCCAAGATGTTTGAATCTTTAGTATACAAATTCATTGCGTATCATGTTAAAACCTTAATAATAGAGAATCAACACGGTTTTATTAAGGGTCGTAATTTGGAAACCAACCTCCTAAGTTTTCTCGATTATCTCGGTGAAGGGTTTGAATGCCAGAGTCAGATCGACGCAGTTTATACGGATTTTAAAAAGGCTTTCGACAAAATTAATCATTCAGTGTTGCTGCGTAGACTTGCTGAGATTGGCATATGTGGTAATTTACTTAGATGGATGAATTCCTACATATTGAATAGATCCCAATTTGTTAGTATAAATGATCAGAGATCTGGACTGTTTCCTAATACGTCAGGTGTGCCTCAGGGTTCTCATCTTGGGCCCCTCCTTTTCATTATTTATATCAATAATATTTCTTCCTGTTTTCGTTACACTCAGTTTTTAATTTATGCTGATGATCTTAAAATATATATGAAAATAAATAACATTGAAGACTGTATTCTATTTCAGGAAGATATTGATAGACTTTGTGATTTTTGTAAGAAAAATTTTCTTTTTTTGAATTTGAATAAATGTTTCAAAATTACATTTACAAGAAACATAAACACAATTAATTTTCTCTATTCCATTGATCAGACTCAGCTGCAACGGGTTGGAAGCATCCGCGATTTAGGAATAACGCTTGATAGTAAATTAAGTTTTAATGAACATACGGAAAACGTCATCTCATCATCGAATAAAATGCTTGGCTTTACCCTTCGGCATGGTAGAATGTTTAGAAGGAATAATTCCATTCTGACGTTATATTATTCTTTTGTATTCAGTAGACTTAATTTTGCTTCACCTATATGGAATCCTCAATACAAGTGTCATATAAAACGGTTGGAAAGCGTACAGCATAAATTTTTGAGATATATAGCTTTTCGAAACAACTTTCAAATTGTCAACCATAATTATTCAGAAGCTCAACATAAGTTTGGTTTGCTCAGCTTAGAAGATCGTAGGAAGCTAAACGATATGTGCTTATTATATAAAATTGTGAATGATGTCCTCTCGGTCCCAAGTATTCTTAAGCTAATATCTCTTAGGGTACCTGAGAAAAGATTGAGATCTAAAGAAGTGTTTGCCATACCCTTTCGTAGAATGAATATTACTCGGAATTCACCTATATGTAGAGTTTTAACAACATTCAATTTTGAGTGTATAGATGTCGATATTTTTAATATTTCTCTCGCTCAATTCAAAATTTTTTTAAAGAATAAGTTTTTTGGTTATACCGATTAATCTATATATTAATTAATTTTTAATTTAAATTTAGTATTAATGTTTTTTTTTGGTTATTTATATATTATACCAGGGTTAGATTATATATTTTTTTCTCCTACTGTGATTGTATGATGATATTCTATTTAGTATAAATTGTGAATACTGTGTTGGGTTGAAATACCTGTTTGTATTCTTTGTTGGAAATAAATAAATAAATAAATTATGAAAATATAATTTTCTACAAATTGCAAATTTGCAGCAAAATAAAAATTTGTAAAATAATTTGAAACCGATACTCTTCATTATGACTATTTTATTAATTTCAACTAAATAATCTTTCAGTAGAAACTATTTATTTGAAAGTTCTGATAAAGTAGCAATTTGTAGAAAGTAAATATAATTTTCCATTCAAAGCTATGATATTTGCTAACAATATTGATTAAATAAAAACCTTAAAGATAGATTTATTTGCTCTATCGAGATAGCGGATAATAAATAGTTTTTATTTAACTTTTATGGACGATTCGGTCATATTCGTATAAGTTTATTTCAAGTATCTTTTCAAGTACTCAAAAACTAAAAACTCAGAACTTGCAAATTCCGAATTACAATATAAATATCGTTCTTATCAGACGTTAAATATTCAGAGATCATTCTCAATTAATATCGATAGTTGTTAACCGAAATATCGAACAAAATAATAACGAAAAGACATGAATTTTCTCATTATTACAAAATATATAAAATGATGAAGTCTTAAAAAATAAAATTCCAATTAGGCACGCTCGATCGTGAGTAATGGCGAATGTATACCATCAAAGAACCCACAAGACCATATACAAGCAGTCAAGTAGAACCACAAATTATGTCGAAATTATTCGATTTAATTAAATTGAATACGTGAACAAACCAGGAACGATAAGATGATTTTTTTGAGAGGGATAATTTGAAATGCTGTTAATATATTTATTGTTATAACGATTGTTCCCCATGAGGAGAGCGATTGAACTTGAATTCGCAATTTGAAAAGATTTTTGTTAATCTTTTTTGCCTCCCAAAAACGCTCCATTTAACATGGAGCTAAAATTTTCAATCACTCGCTGGAGCACCGCTTTTGGAATAGAGTTGATTTCTTTGCTTCAAAACATTCAGGTTGCATGGCAATGGATTGTAAACTTTACTTTTTAGGTAGCCCCATAGGAAAAAATCAACAGGCGTTATATCAGCGCTCCTCGGTGGCCAGTTGATGTCCCCTCGGCGGCTTATCACTCTTTCAGGGAATAAATCCTGAAAAGCAGGTAATGAGTCATTTGCTACATGAAAAGTGGCTCCATCTTGCTGGAACAAAGTGTTGCGGTTGTAGCCTCCTTTCAGCAGGTTTTTTATTTCTGTAGCTAAAAAAGTCCGGATCATATGGCAATATCGATCAGAATTAACGGTCTCAGTTCGACCTCGGTCATTCTCAAAAGAATAAGGACCGATATTTCCTCGACTTGATATGGCAGCCCAAACTTTTGGCGAGTGCAAGAACTTTGTGGCCTGTTTGTATTCCCAGTCCCTTCAAACATGTTTGTACATGCTTAATTAAATTGGCACTTGGTACATGTTTTAAGCCTGTTAAAGTAAAATGTAGGAATCGCTGTTTTTATAAAACGCTAGCACGCAAAACGCGTGCTGCGGTCCCGTGAAACGATTCATGGCTTCAAAACTTAACAAGCCTGCCAAGATTGGCACCACTCCCCTCCCCCTGCTACTAGCGGTGGACGCGTAGTGTTAAATTCAAAAAGGAAAAACATTCTAAGACACCCTTTATTTGTTTTTTGATGAAGTTCATTTAGAGGTCTATTCATCAAAATTCCGTTTCTATTGATTGGCTCGTGAATCTTTCTGAGAATTTTGCGTTCTTGTTTTTCTATTCTTCTAAATATAATTATAGTAGCAATACGTAGGCGATCCAAGGAACGACTCGACAATTTTTTGAGCAGAGCAATTTGTTTTGCATTAAAAATATAATACAATATTTTTCAAAAAATAGGCTAAGCTTGTTTCCATCATGTCATTGCAAGAATAAATTATGAAATGAATTATGCTATAGCATAATTCGAAGACAAAAATTCTACCTGAAAATGAAACTCTTATAATCCACAAAAATAATTAAAACAGATGAAGCAATGAAAAATAATGTTTTAAACTAAAGTGTTTTAATTGCTTCATTAATACAATACAATTGTAATAAAATATTCAATACGTCTAAATGTCAAAAAACATTATTAAATTACTTATCCAAATAGATCTTCATAGAGGTTAATTAATTCAAATTGTTTATGTATAAACCAGATGCAAACGATCTTGACCAATTAACATTACATAAATTATATAACATGAAACCACAAATATTTATAAGATTCTGTGACGTTGCTTCTTTCCCAAGTAATATGTCATCCGTTTGTTTTGCTAGATCAAACTTCTAACGATACTCGGAATGTTTTCATCTTTGGTATTCATCGTTAAATTCAATAATTTCTAACGAGAAATATTCATAAATCACAAGAGATACGTAATTACGAACTAACTTGAAAGAATCTCTACTGCAGGGGTGCTCAAACTTGAACTGCTGGCGATCTACCTCAATATTTTTTGACTTCTTACGATCGACTCTGAGGGGCTGCAAGTATGTGTGATGCAGGGTTGTCGTGCATACAAGATATCTAGGTAGGTTGTACCGTGGCATATATAGAAATTAGCTTTCCGCACAATATGCGTTATTTTAGTCAAGGTTTAGGTTTGGGTTAGGTTTAGTAAGGTTCTTCTCTACAATATCAATTAAAAAACTCATAGTTATTCAAAATTGCGAGTTTATTAGTTGTTACAAAACAAAAGAGTTACATATGGTGATAAACTTAACTAAGGAGTGACTTTGGAAGTGGAAGCGTGGCACTGCATGTACTCACCATCTTTACGTACATAAGATGTTACGTAACCACTGAGTGCTAATCGCAAGCATGATGACATATGATCGTCAGTTAGTCGATGGCGATATTTTGACTTCATTATCTTCATTTCAAAAAATACAGACTCGCACAAGTTAATCCAAACATTGCCGTCAGTTGAAGGGCGATTTGCCTTAGATTCGAATATTTATCTTCAGATATAAAACACCAGAAATTTGTATCAGATGCTGTAGCTTTGAGATGTATATCTGATATAATCTGCACCAACTCATTCTCAACAGAACATGTGTTCATATTAAACTGACTGGTTATTTCAGTAGCTAATTCCTCAATGTTTTTACATGAAAAAGGATAACTCATAAATAATTATATATTTGTCAATTTACTGCAATCATAAAAACGCATTTCGAATTGTCTCAAAATATTTGATAATTCATCCTCATACGTATCGTAATTCAACTGAGGAATCATTGCTTTCACAGACGGAAAATGTTTCAGATCCTTTTTTTTCAGTTGATCTATCATAAGTTGCAATTTACTTTTGAATGCGTTTACTGCGCTAATCATCTCAATAATAGTTTTTCCTTTACCTTGAAGCTCCAAATTAGTGGTGTTTAAGTGCATTGTGATGTCAGTCAGAAACGTCAAATCAGTCAGCCATTTTTCGTCCTTCAGCATCTGAGTGTCATCACCTCTTTCGTCTAGAAATGCTGGAAATCTTCATTAGCTCGACACAATGCCACAAAACCTTTTTTGTTTTCAGTCATTGCTGCTGCTCCATCGGTTGTAATGCACACTAATTTATAAATTGGTAGCTTGTAGTTTTTTATAAAATTCAAGAAAACGTCATATATATCTTCGTCACGGGTCTTCCCCTTTAAAGGAATAACTGTCAAAAATTCTTCCTTAGCCAACATGTCATTGTATACCATCCGAATAAAAATACACAGCTGGACAGTGTCTGTCAAATCGGTGGATTCGTCGAACTGTAAATAAAAGTATGTACATTCCATGATATCATGTTTTAGTTTATCTGCCATGTCCTGACTCATGACTTCAATACGCCTTGTGACAGTCGGACGAGATATCTGAAGTTCTCTAATAGCAGATATGATTTGTGTTTTATTTTCAAAATCTCCAAATAAAGCCTCACCCGCTTCAATAAATCCTTCCTTCACAACCGATCCATCTTCGAATGGTTTCTTGTGTTTCGCCAATATATGAGATATTTTAAATGACGCGATCGTAGCAGCTTTTGATTGTTTGGCTGGTCTTGTGAATATGGTTTGTTTTTTTTCAAACAAGATATCAAATCACGTACTTTTTGTTTTCTTCAATTCGCTCTGCTCGTGGCAGAAAATCCTTTTCATAGTTTTTATGAACCGTTTTATGATGCCTCTCTAAGTTACCACGCTTAGGTATTGCAACTGACGCACAAATGACAAATAAAACAAATGCACTTACCCTGCACCATACAAAAAAAAATTCTTCCTCCCAATCGTTATTGAAATGATACGTTTTCAGATTTCTTCACTGCACTAATTTTTACTATTTAATAATAAAACTTTGTATGGACGTAGTATTGCGTTTGAGTTACAATTCAGAACGACACCAATTCCTGCAGGCGCAACATTTATATCGGCGTGAACGAAAGTCTGGAATATTCCTGTCAAACGCGCCGCCCGAAATTTCTAGGAAAAATCGGCAAGAATAAAAACGCGGCTTTTTTTTTGACAAGTACAGCGCGTTGCTTTGATAAACCCGCCTTTTGCCGCTATCAGAGTGTTATTTTATTACCTATTTTTGTAGTTTAGTTACCTACTTACAAAATATTTTTTTCTTGTCGAGATCTACTCAAAAAGCACTCGCGATCGACTGGTCGATCGAATCGACCGTTTGAGCACCCCTGCTCTACTGCGTATGTTCTGATTCTACTCAGCTGAAGAAGTTTGGAAACAACAAAACGGTCCAATATATTATCTGAGCTAGCTACAAAAGATTATAGATACTTATAACGTATTATCATTCATTTCCGTAATTTGCATTCATTTAACAATAGTTGATATTGTTATTACTCTTGATAATTGGATAACCGCCCGAAACATATGTTGAGTAGTTAATATACTCAGTGAAACTTAAGCCAGTGTTTCAATATTAATTTACTATTGTTTAATATGATGTTTCATCATATGATAAACGAAACTTTCGTGTCATTTTATTTTATATCCAAGTTTAGCAGCATTATGAACTCTAGTTGAAAATTAATTGCTTGTGTTTTAATCTCGATCGGTCCTCCTCGTCTCGAATTAAATGGGCGGTCGATTGATTTCCTCTGAATAGAATTTAATCATTTTATAATTTGAAAGTTCGAATTCAATCATTAAATCAAATCATAAAGAGATGACGTATCTCAAGGTTTTAGAAACAAAAGCCTAGGTATTTTATGCGTTCAGTCGATTAATGAAAATGATTTGATAATATTTCTTTATATAACTCTAAGGAAGAGCAAATTAACTTTAAATTCTTCAATTCATATTTAAATAAATAATGAAAATATTTGAAAAATTTGTGAAAGGAATAAAAGTACATCTTTGAATAATTATAGATATGCATATTTTAGAGCATCGGCATATAAAAGAAAATTCAACATTGCGGCGCTATCACCAACAGAAGCAGCAGCGACAACATTCAGTAGTTCAGTAGTGGTATGGAAACGAGTAAAATAGAGCAATGGTGATGGAAGAGAGATAAAAACGGCCTAATTCCTGTCACTACACTCAGGACCTCTGCTCCGGAAAAAATGTTGAGACTTATTTCTTGCAAATGCAAGAAAGAGTGTCAAAAAGCTTGCGGACGCAAAAAGACAGGGCTAAAATGGTCCGTTCTGTGCACGAACTGTAGTGGTTCTTGTGATAATTCGCAAATTCTATTTTGCGATGAGCAACGAAGAAGACGAAACAGACACTATTCTCGAGTAAATGAACCACAAAATCGAGAAAGACGAGAATTACGATGAAACTGATGAGTCCATCGACAACGATACAGAAGACATTTCCGTCTCTGATGTTCCAATCAGTACTGTAAACGATAAAAACACAACAGCTAGTCCGTCAACAAGAGTGAAACGACGTAGATTGACCTAATTTTGAAACAGTGGCTCAGATGTGGTTGAACTCGTAGATTAGGCCTACTGGAGATACCGCGATAAAAAAACGCGCTACTTTTTCTAAATCATGGTAGGGTGGAAATGAGTATTTCTGCCTGAACGTGTATTGAACTACGCTTTACGGCGCTCCTACGCCCAAACTATTGATTCAAGAAAAATAAAGGGTTACGACACAAATTGTAGGAACTTTTCTCTAATTTCATTTTGTATAGACATGTTTTTTCTGTAAAATATGCCGGAAAGGCGTTATTATCAAAAATCTGCTTTTAGGTCCCATTTATCTAATATGGAGGAGCAAGCGGCGAAGATACGAGGTGGCAAAGTTAAAATTCAATAGAGCTCGTCAAAATCTATAAGATTGCCAATTTTCAAAACTTCCAGAAAACTTTCCAAATAGAACTACCAAATGACTGTACTATGTGTAAAAAATATATTTTTTTAATTGAATGTTAAAATTTTATCTAAATATGACATAGATTATTTTCTATGTCATTGTGAAAGTCGATGAAAGTTTGCTAGATGTAGGAAGTTGTCAAAGAGAAAATGATTATGTAATTTGAAATCAGAGCTGGAACTGCTATAATAAATGAACATTTCTTACACCATTACATTTCATAACAAGGCTACACATGATATGAAAATTTAAAAATCAATCAATATATATATATATATATATATATATATATATATATATATATATATTATCGGGATTCAAGGATCAGTACTCAGTCAATAATGAGACTCTTAATCGAAATATCAAATAATTTCCAATAAAACTCTCAGAGAACTGTCTGCACAAAAGTTGTCGACGAGAATGAACCTACCACTTTCTAGAATGTATATTATGTGCGCTTCGAAAAAACATCAAACTTGTTGAATGATAATAGGATACAATTGATTCATCCTTATCAGCAAGCAATCATTTTTCATATTCAATCAATCAATCAAGAATCGATGACTTTCAAAACGCCCCCAGGTTCTAAAGGTTGTTTTTCAGAGGTATAAAACTTTAAATTGCAATAAAACAATGATGGATCATTCGATTGACAAGAATTTTTTTTTATTCGAAAGATAATCTTGTGGAATTACATTTTAAATATGATTTCTGGCATATGACCGCCACGGCTGGCTCGGATGTAGTCCTATCTGGACGTCCAATTTTCGATGACTTTTTCCAACATTTGTGACCGTATATCGGCAATAAGACGGCGAATATTGCCAAATGGTCAAGCGTTTGAGGCTTACCCGCATAGACCAATGACTTTACATAGCCCCACAAAAGAATATTTATATATACATATATATATATATATATATATATATATATATATATATATATATATATATATATATATATATATATACATATAAAACACAAATTGAAAACAACATAGAGATATTCTGCCCTTTCCTCAAAACTCAACTCTTTCAATCTCCTTCTAAAAGGTGTGACATGATCTCTGTAGGAAGAGCAACACACAAATCTTATGCAAGCATTTTGAATTTTGAGCAAATTGCCTTTGTCTTTTTTACTCAAAAAGTTATAATAAACCGCACAGCAATAGTCAAAAACTGGATATATAAGCGATTTTACAAGTTGCAATTTGATACCCTCATCCAGCTCATACTTATGCATTTGTAAACCCTTCAGCCTCATAAAACAGTTCTGTTTAATGGATACACAATGTTTCCGAAAATTCAGTTCACTATCAAACCACACACCAAGGTTCCTCGCTTCAGTAACCCACGGTACACTTTCACCACCGATCCTCACATGGCAGACGTCTGTATATCCTATTGCAGAACATGCTCCACTATGTATAAGAAGCGCCTTTGACTTTTTAGCGTTGAGTTTCAAAGCATTTTCATCACACCATGTTGTCAAATTCTCCAACTCAGCATTTATTATTCTGATCGTTTCTGCAAAATCATCAGGCTTGGAAGTTGAAAACACCTGCAAATCATCTGCGTAGAGATGACTATGGCAGTACTTGAAAATATCGGGTAGGTCACATGTATAAATTGAAAACAACAGAGGACCTAAATTACTACCCTGAGGTACTCCATATCTAACATAACCGAAGTCCGATATATTGTTCCCAACTTTGACAGCCTGCCTTCTATCACTTAGGTAACCACTAAACCATTTCAAAACCATCGCATCAAAGCCCAAATATTTCATCTTTGAGTTAAGTAACAAATGTTCCACCAAGTCGAAAGCCTGACTCTGGTCCAGCAATATGAGAATGAACAGCAATCCACGATCTAAGGCATACGCAATACTATTTGTTACACTTAAGAGTGCAGTGTTCGTGGAGTGGTTCGGTCTGAAGCCGATTGCATGATTGGAAGTATGTTGTACTTTTCCAAATAACGTCTCAGTTGTTGAACTACAATCCTCTCAAATATTTTCGACAAGACCGGGAGCAGACTTATTGGTCGCAGATCTGAATAGGCTTCTGGACAACTTTTTTAGGCAGAGGTATAACCAGAGCAGATTTCCAAACATCAGGATAGACACCGGTAGAAAGGGAATAGTTGAACAAGTGACATAGAGTCTCACAACAATACGGCAATATCATTTTTACCATTCTTAAATTTATTCCATCTAGTCCTGCAGAGTCAGATCCGATTTTACCAACTTGCTGCATTACATCAATAATAGTGATTTTCTTGAAATGAAAACGGTTTTCATGCATTCTATTAGAACTGAAGTAATTAATGAGATCTACATCAGACTTTGGGTTGCCTACTTTATCAATAAAGAATCCATTTATTTCATTAGAATTTCTCAAATGTTCAGGAATTTCAGCTGTTTTCTCCTTACATACACCATTTTGTCTTAGCTTTGTCCAGATTTGCTTCGAAGAATTCTGTTTATTGTTCAACTGACATCTCAGATAAGCCTGCTTTTCCGCCGCAATAGCCCTGCCTACTTCATTTCTCATCTGAACAAAATATAACCTATCATTTTCGTGTTTGGTTTTAATATATTTTTTATGTGCTCTGTTCTTCATTTTTATCATTATCTTCAATGTGTCCGTTATATAAGGTTTGAAATGATATGCCTTGCCATAGGGTATTCTAATTTGAACAATAGGAGCATGCAGATCAAAGATTTTGTTTATGAATTCATTCAATATATCAACTTTTTTGTCAACATCACCAGCGTCACAAACACACTTCCACGGCATTCTCGAAGCATCAAAATTGAATCTTTCACTGCAAATAGAATTGAGTTTTCTGGTATTTATTGTTTTGAATCCTTTATTGTCACTATTTAGAATAAGGGTGCACAGTACCATCATATGATCGGTTAAATTATTCATGTCTACTGTATAACATCTATGACTATTGAGAATGTCGCTGATTGCAATTAAATCAATCAAGCTGGCACTTGTTGTGGTAATTCTAGTTGGTTGTGTTACCAGCTGTACAAGAGAGAAACTACCAAATACTTCCTTCAGATTCATTACATTTTTAGAACGTTCCTTAAAAAAATCTATATTAAAATCTCCAAGTACAATAACTTTATCAGAACTCATATATAACATTTCGAGAGCACCATGTAGTTGCTCAATGAAGCCATCAATGTTGGCTGAAGGTGGCCTATAAACAACAGCTATACCTAATTTTACAGAACATGATCTCATATAAGTACTAACAAGCATAATCTCCGAATCACAATCATTATTTAATTCCAGTACAGTATGTTTAATACTCTTTCTCAAATATAATCCTACACCACCGCCGGTGCCTTTGCGGTCTAAGCGAACAAAATTAAGATTGGCCATGCAAAAGTCCTCGCTGGAGTGGCCCCCTGTAAGCCAAGTTTCAGTCACACCTATGATATCAACATCGTGATACTCCACGATATCCCTATTCTAGAGGTGTCACCAAACGTGTCTTTCAATAAATCGATTGTGACACGAGCTGTGTGACATGTTGCGCCGTCCATCATGGTTGTTCAATTCAGGAATGAAAAAGTTAGTTATCATGGCTCTATACCGATCACCATTGACTGTAACGTTCTGGCCATCATCGTTTTTGAAGAAGTACGTACCAATGATTCCACCAGCCCATAAAGCGAACCAAACAGTCAGTTTTTCTGGATGTAACGGTGTTTTGACATACACTTGAGAATTATCTCCACTCTAAATGCGGCAGTTTTGTTTCTTGACGTAGCCATTCAACCAGAAACGCGCCTCTGGTAAAATGGACGTTGTGCGCGATACGTATTCCGCACAGAACCATTATTTTCGAAATAAAATTGCACTATATGCAAGCGTTGTTCAGGCGTGAGTCTATTCATGATGAATTGCCAAACCAAACTGAGAATAAATCACTTATCAGCTGTTAAATCGGTCGCCATCTTCAACAGTAATGCCAACTTTCTATAACTGACAAGTTCTATACCTCTAAAAAAACACCTATTATATCCGAAAACATTCGTTTGTGAACTCATCACGTGAGCTCCCTCTATCGAAAAAGGGACGTATAAACTCTCTCTAGCATTCCAAATTCCTCCTCCCTACAACATTAGTGAGAGTACGTAGAGGTTTCATAGACATTCCATTCAAACACCCCAGAGCTTGGTCTGTAATGTGTAGGAATGGTCACTTGCCTAATCGCTCCAGATCACACCCAGGTGGTCAAAAAAATTAGTAATTTCCGAGATTCACAGATCATCCATACTTAGTCAATACTGAGACTCTTAATCGAAATATCGAAATATTTCAAATGAAACTCTCAGGGAGCTGTCTACACAAATGTTGTCAACGAGAACGAACCTACCAACACTTTCGAGAATTAAATGTCTTCAAAGCCACTCTTTACTCTCACTAATGTTGTCAGAAGAAGAATCTAGAATGCTAGAGAGAATTTATGCGTTCTTAATTCGATAGAGCGAGGTCACGTGATTAGTTTACGAACTAATGTTCTGCTCATTCTGATACAGGACCTAGGGGCATTTTAAAAGTCTTCGATATTGATTGATTCATTGAATATGACTGATGATTCCTAACAAGGATGAAACAATTGTATCATATTACCGTTCAACAGGTTCGATGATTTTTTCGAAGCGCACTTAATATATACTCTCCAAAGTGATTTCTCGTTAACAGCATGTGTGTAGACAGCTCTCTGAGAGTTTTATTTAAAATATTTCGATTAAGACTCTCGATATATATATATATATATATATATATATATATATATATATATATATATATATATATATGTATTTTCAATGACTGAGATTGAATTCTCGCTTAACTCTCGGTCAAACATAATTAAATTAAACTCTTGGCTTAAGGTTTCACGATTATATTCAGCAATATCAAATAGTCAACATGTTTCGAGCGTGAGCTGATCTTCCAGACTAGATTAGTCTTAAACATTAAGCCAAGTGTTTAATTTAATATTCAATATTTTTAGCAATAACAGGCTATTTTCAATGCTAAATGCTTTTTATTTTTGTTGGCCTTCCGTTGTATATCACAACTATGTCAAAACTAATGAATTAGAATTGATTAATTATCAATTATGATTATTATGATTATTAAAATTAGTTTTGACAAAGTTGTGATATACAACGAAACGTCAACAAAAATAAAGCTAATAATATTGAAAATAACCTGTTATTGCTGAAAATATTGAAAATACAACTATCCGAAACAGAAAATAAATTAATTTTGAATATATATATATATATATATATATATATATATATATATATATATATGTATATATATATATATATATATATATATATATATATATATATATATATATATATATATATGTATATATATATATATATATATATATATATATATATATATATATAAAATAAATTAATTATATGTATATATATATATATATATATATATATATATATATATATATATATATATATATATATATATATATATATATATATATATATATATATATATATATATATATATATATATACCAATCAATCGGTTTCTGGTATAATATATATATATATATATATATATATATATATATATATATATATATATACCAAGTTTCTGGTATAACTGAATATGTATGATGTAAAACAAGTTATCAGAACAACCATTTACCTCAATAAATTCAATATTCTGATTGATTTGATTATATTATATCTGTAACGCATATGAAAATAAAATTAATGTAAACATAAGACTTAATCACTTATTATTTCGAAAACTGCACTCTGACGACAATAGTTTCTATAATTAAATCCACAATTATCAACATTATACATTTCACTTTCAATTCACCAATTAAGTAACAAGATGTTATTTTAAGAAAGTGCAATATCCGATATGATTTACACTCGCATTATCACAGATTATGGAAATATTAGGAAAACGTCAGACATTAACGGAATAATTTGTAAAATACTTTTATTCAGATTATTTAATCACCTTACATATTGCATGTCTGCATTGACACGTATTTTGTGAAATTTATTTTAAAATTATAAAGCTATGTGTAAATGTAGTCACAGCCATATCATATACAACAAGTAATAATATCAATAATATACATTTCAATTAGATATAAAATAGAAAATATTGTTTCAATCAGTTCGATAAGTATCATTAATTAGCTTCTGATAGAAAAAAGTAATCATTCAAGTTATAGAATAAAATTTTCGGTTATTGTTGTTCAAATTTGTTACATATTAGACAGTTCTCCTAAAAATTTTGAAAATATATCCCGAAAATAATGAGTGAGAAAATATAGGTTCTTTTCAAACAACGACATTTTCACCTATGTAAAAGTAATCATTATGTAAATGACGATGTAACACAAGTCCTAAACTGCATTACCTTGAAGCAACGTTCTTGACAGTTGCTTCGAAGACTTTCAAATGTATATTGTTCCAAAGTAATTGGACATTATTTTTAACTAATTGAAAGATATATTTATTATCTACATCACTGAAATGCTGAAATGTCATGATCTCAACATTGAATAATTTTCTTGAGCAGAAGCCTCAATATAACCTTCTCTGCTACCAAACTTCTGTTTCAACCCATCACACCATCCTACTTGAACCATGGCATACAAAATTACGCAAAGTACGAAAAACATCAAGGATAAAATCAATAATTTCCTAACACCAGTTATTTCTAAGAGTATTTCATTATTCTTGTTAGCTAAATCATCTATTTGAAATTCAATTTCAACATTTTTTACAGAATAAGATGCGTTCTTGACAGGCGTTATAGAAGATGTAACTATTGATGTTTCTAAAACGTCACCTAACGTAACTGGCATATAATTATTGCAATCAATTCCCAATTCATTGATTTTCGAAGAATTTCTTGCAGGCAATTGCAACCTGAAATCCACTAAATAGTGTACAATTTTGGCTAAATCATCACAATGCCAATTGTTATGATTCAAATCAAGGGTAGTCAATTTGTAATAATTTTTTTTTAATGCGTGAACATTCAAGTACTCCAAATAATTGGAGCTTAAATTTAAAATCTTCAAATTTCCAAAAGTACTACTAAGACTAGTGTCGAAACTTCTTAGGTAATTGCCAGCCAAATCAAGTGTTTCCAAATTTCGCAGTTTCCAATTCTGGTAATCGAGTTCAATGAATTTATTGTTACTTAAATCTAGCACTTGTAGACTTATCAGAGGATCAAAAACTTCGGTCTCTATAAATGTAAAATCATTTTTGCTTAGATTAAGTTTTTGTAAATTAGTTAAATTTGTGAAAGTAAAAGGCGATAATTTTCTCAACATATTGTTGGATAAATCTAAATATCGCAAACGAGGGGTGTCCCGAAAAATCATACCAGGCAGTTCTTTGAGCTTATTGGTACTTATGTTCAATTCCACAAGATTTCCAACATCTTTGAAAGTTTTCCACGTTAATTTACTCAGACTGTTATTATTTATGGACAAATATTTCAAACATGTTAGGGATGAAAAAGCACCGTCCTTTATCTCTTTCGTATTTTTGCCACTCAAATCCAGTTTGATAATATGCTCAGAATCAAATGTAAGGAACGCATTCCTGGGCAAACTTTCTATTTCTATAAAGTTGAATGCGACATAATTTCCTATGGATGAATTTCTTGGATCGAACGGTATTTTGTTTCCTTCAAAGTCCACCAACGAAGAAAAAGTCCTTATTATCGGATGATTTACTTCCACACATTCCGTTGAAAACACTTGCTGAAAGTTCATTGAACTTATCACTAACAGAATCGGTGATAAATAGCAGATCATCTTTGGTTGCTGTTTACTGTAAATAAAAATGTTATTAGGCTGAACATTCACAAACATTACCAAGGGAAAATCGTATATTAATATTGGAAAATCTTTCAAAAGTCATTTTTTCTGAAATGAAATTTTGTAGTATGCTTTTTCTAGAAATTAACACGTCACTAACAAATATAACATTATAATAATAAATCAAATCTTATCAAATAACCCTTATTGAATATAACTCTACATATATCGCTGAAATAATTGAAATAAAGTTGGAATTTTCAGAGAAACCAAAAGTTTTAAGAATTATTAAAAAAACTGTGGGGCGTAAAACCTTCAAGTGTTCAAGATTCAGGTATGCACATACTTCTTTTGAATATATGTGATAGGTACATGTCACATATAATTGAAGTTTTTAACTAAGCGACCATAGACTCTATGTCAACCAAGAATTTGGCACTGTTCATTCAATTGTCTTGAAGTCAAGCATTATGCAACTTTACCAAAACTTATGTTCAATGGAGAAATAGCACAACATGCCACAAGAAATCGTCCATTATGTAACGTTCCAATTTACCATTGCTCTAGCAAAAACGAACTGACTTTCGATGAAATTCATCCATACATCATTACCCAACCTCAAATACTGGGGTTAAGTAATAACTAGGGCTTACAATACCGTGATTCCGGGATCGCGAATACCGAAATCCCGGACGATTTTTGTCCGTTATTGAAAACCTGTATTTATGTAAAAATACCGGTATTTTGGTATTACATTAGTTGATAAAAATTGAATTTATGCACAATATAAATCTAATTTAAAATAATATTAATTAATAACAAGAAATTTTTTTGAATAAACAAACAAGTTCATTGTATTAAAATCTATGAGGCACATTTATTACACATACCGAGCCGAGTATGGCACCATCGAGAAGCGGCGGTGTCGGCAATATAAAGCGATTGTTTGTTTTACGACTACTAGCCAATGAATAGGTCTCGTTTATACAAATACATAAAGTATGCAACACAAAAATCATTGAATAGTTTAGATTAGATTGTTTAGTTTTACAAATCAGCTGTAGTGTTTAAAAGTAAGAATTATATTTTATATTTTCAATTTTATTTTTCATTCCGTTGTGTCTTGTGGTGTCTGGATTATGTGCACTTGTTTTCTGGTTTTATTGCTAATAATTGAAAATTATATAACGGTATTTAAATACCGATTAATCTATATGAATTATATGATACGGTAAGTTTATATTTGTAATTAATTTACAAATATTAAAATTAATAGCATAAACTGCTATACCCCTTGAAAGATGAATACATTTACGGAACACCGAAAAGGACAGGACGCAACTTCAGTTCGGAATAATTTTTTTATTGAAAAAATCGGACAGGCTACTAAATGTAAAAAGTGCGCGAAAGAAATAAAGTGAACAGGGGGATCCACAAGTGGCCTTCATACTCACTTAAAACGATACATGGACTACATCTTAAAAAGAAATGTGAATCTCCCTATGATGTCGAATCAAGTGTTTCTAAACAGCTAAATTGTTAATAACAAATTATTTTAAAAATAATAAAACGAAAACCTTTCAGATGCCCGAACGACATCTCGCGATGGTTTGTCTTTTAATATTTCCATAAAATCATATGACATAAGAAAAGGATTAAAGGCAAGAGATTCAAAGACATACCAAAATCTGCAGTCACTATTAGAAATATGGTACTTGAATATAGTAAAATTATTGAAATCAGTCTAAATTTCGTACGTTTCAGTATCACATTTGACGAATGGACATCTATTCGTAATCTGCGCTACATAAACACTAATTACATTCTGTTTGGAGGAACAACGTGGAATATTCGATTAGTGCGCGCTTACGGATCCGTTCCAGCAGAAAAATGCTTATCCCTTGTAGAAGAAAAATTGAAAGATTGTAATTTAGATATATCTAAAGACATAGTTGGAGTAACTACTGACGTTGCGTCAGTTATGGTAAAATTAGGAAAAATTATAGAGGCTGAACATCAACAATATATGGCAAATTGCATAAATTTAGCAATTACTGATATTTGGTATAAGTCAACTTTGAACTCAGTATGGATGTTGATGTTATGGAGCAAAATTATAATGATGACGATGTTAATGATGTTGTCGATGACGATGATAACAATGATGACGATATCGACGAAGAAGATGGTAATGGAATTATTATAGAGTTAGATGCTAGTATTACTACAAGTAATATAAATATTAGACCTACTAGTATATCATCTCTATATTATATTTAAAAATTCGGAAAATAGTTGAAACATTCAAAAATTCACCTTCTAAAAATGATAAATATTTACAAGAGTACGTGAGAGAACAATTAGGTAAAGAAACAGCGCTAAAATTAGATTGTCAAACAAGATGGAACAGAATGTTATTTATGTTAGAAAAATTTGAAGAAATTAAATTTTGTATTCAAAAGGCGCTTATTGACATTAGTTCCGATATTCATTTTTCACAAGGAGAATTTAATTTATATCTTCAATTATTGCTGCTCTTACTCCTGTGAAAACAGTGGATGCATTATGCATATATACCGGTATCCCGATATTTCAAATACCGGTATTCAGATTCTAGTTCGGTATTGTAAGCCCTAGTGATAACCTTAAGTGATAGTCCGACACTTTTCCGGATTATTTGAAGAGAATGTGAGTTTTGATAGTGTCATTGCAATTTTTTTGGATCTGATAATTATCTTAGGTCGCCGTCATGGCGTAGTCCATTCGGGTTCATTTCCCGTTGGAGGCATGGACGTTTGAGCTTGTGATTTGTCACGATTTAAGAGTTTAATTATGAATGATTAAAAATTGTATATTGTACATGAATTAAAAGCATGTAATCTTGCAGTGATTCATCTTTGCGATGAACTACTTTGGCTAGATGCATAACTTGATAAATTATTTGTGTGAAATGGTGGTAAGTCAATACTAAAATCCAAGTGAGTCTTAACAGTTCAAACATGAGACATCGAAAAGTGTATCAATTCTATTTCAACTGAGAAAAAGGAACAAAACATCCACTGATATAAAACGAAATTATATCAAAATGTCCTGCAAATTGGATAATGGATTTGAAAAATTTTTTCAAATGAAAATACTTTCCTGGCGTGTAAATTTATTAGATGAAAATATATTTTAGAATATGCACGATATAAAAACTATATAAAAACCGATATATTTGACTACGCATTTCATTTAGTGAGTGAACCTGATTCATCAAAAGAATGGGTCTAGAAAACAAGTATAACGACATCCGATCATCCAAACTTCCATTTCCATCATATTAACCAATTCATCATCCATGTTCAACATGTTTATGAATTAGTTAATATAGAAATTTCTATGTTTATCATTCAACAATTACTTATGCAGAAACAATATATTCAGGCCTGTGAATACCGCCAAAAATGTATTCATTCAAGACAAACAGAAACAGATATAAATCATTAGTTATAGAATAATTTTAATATATCAACTTTTTCCTTCAGTGACTCATTTTTCCGTTCGTTTTTAATCAAATTTATTGTAACATTTTCCAACAATTATACCCCAACTTTATCTTATAATCAGAAATTTTGAGTGGATAAAAATCAAAAAGGAAAACATATATTCAAAATAACTGTTCAAAAACTAACCACTACTTTTTGATATCATAAAATGCCTTAACAATATTTCTGGACTATTGTTTATATTTACGAAACCATACAATAGTGACAAAATTGTCAAAATGCCCCGCAACTTAATTCCGAAAGGTTTTATAGTTATAATTTTTGGACGTGCAATACTCAATTCTAGAAAGATATTCAGAATTATGGAAATATGAAACTTTCATCTAGAAATATCTATTAACCTTTAAAAATATTGTCGATATTTTCATAATGTCGCAAGAATAAAATATTTGGCTTCTTGAGAAATATGTAACTCAAAGATTAAGAATTATAAATGTAAATAAAAATTAAGAATAATGTTAGTCTAAAATTATTCCAGATTAATCAAGTGCACACTTCAAATTCATAGTGTTAGTGATAAAAAATATTTATTATTCAGACGTAGGTAAATGGAGACGGAATTCTTGGGAATTGAGATGGCGAATAAATAAAATTATGAATACTTACCTTTCTGAATGTGAACACAAAAATAAATTACATCACTTGTGAATCCATGAAGTAATTCGAGCAGCAAACTGTACGATCAGAATTGTGCCAGTTGAAATGAACGCCATATAAAAATACAGCATTCGTTATCTCTGGCCAGCTGACCGTTTGGAATCATTTATCTAGACAATGACCGAGCAATATGTATACTATTTAACCAGTAATGTTTGTGTCGTTTCATCATCCAAGTATTTGTTTGAACCAGATTAATACCTCTTTGAACTGCTTCAGCAGTTTAGAATAGGACGGTCTTACAACTAAAATGCCAAGTAGTCTGAATACAAAATGGACAACGTAGAACGTCATAATAAGTTTGATTAAGGAAGAAGTAATAGTTTATTGAGAATACTTCTATCTATGTAGAGAAAAATTGATTTCGTCAACGAATAAATATGTCATAAAAACATATTAATTGTAGAAACTTAAAATTTTAATAATATCACTCGATTTGATTTCATAAAACTATATTGTTGCTTGTAAATTGTTTCGGGGTGCTACACCTCTTTCAAAACCTAACAGGTTAACTTTTAATTGATTAACTGAAAAGCTTTTGAAAATGGGAAATAATCCTAAAACAATCGTCAAGAAATTTAGATTATTTCACTCAACAGAAATTACAAAATCTTTCTTTATGTATATTTAAAAATAAATAATTAAAATGTATGTATTACCTAAGCAACAATATCTAAAACCTTAATAAGAATACGTTTCATATAGATATAAACTATAAACCAACGTTCAGCAAATATATATATATATATATATATATATATATATATATATATATATATATATATATATATATATATATATAAGAAAATGAACACTAGAACATTTGATTGAAAAATTCAAATTAATCAAGAAAATGTTATAGTAGAGCTAAATATGTGATGTCTCCATTATCCTTCAAGGGATAAATGTTATAGAAATATTGATATCGATGACACACCTGATGGAAGTGCGAGACATATATATTTCGTTCTGCAAGGAACTCGTCAGTCGCACCACGTCCATCGAATAATAATATATATATATATATATATATATATATATATATATATATATATATATATATATATATATATATATATAAAAATACAAAGTTGTAATATAACAACGAAACGGAGAAATAAACTTTTCATATTAGCCTGTTAACGCAATAAAAAAAAAAAAAATATATATATATATATATATATATATATATATATATATATATAAACATCGTTCGATGATATATGTCAAATAGACATTCCAATTTAGTAGATACCTACGGGTATAGAAGATATTTGAAATTTCGATGCTTGGTGTGTTATAACCTGAGAGGTGTTTTCTACTGATTCCTATAGATGTACTCTACGGTTTTCCACTTGGAGTCACAAGAAGATGCTTGGATGTTGAAATCGTTGCCTTACTTCGATGGACGTGGTGCGACTGACGAGTTTCTTGTAGAACGAAACATATATGTCTCGCACTTCCATCAGGTGTGGCATCGATTTCAATATTTCTCTAACATTTTTCCCTTGAAGGATAATGGAGACATCACATCGTACACGTTCACATATCTAGCTCTACTATAACATTCTCTTGATTAATGTTTTTTATTCAATTCATATTAAACCATGTTTCACCAAGAGATTAACCGATATTCAATCAAATTTGAAATGTCTTACAAATATGAAATATTATTGAATGTGAAAATATGTACGTATTGAAATACAATTAAATAATAATTTTCTTTACTTAAAGATTGAAGTTCTCATTAAAAAAAATTAATATGGTTAAAATATTCTAAGTAAAAATGTTAAATCACCCATTGAAATCCAATGCTTATTTCATTGGATTTTATGTGTTTTTTATTAATTCATATATGTTTATATATGTCAATATTTCAAGTAGGAATCAATACATGTAGTATTCATATATTTAACTTTTTAGCTTTCATAGCAATTCATAGTTATAGGTATTCATACGAAATATGAATAAAGATAATTTCGAAGAAATTCTAAACAGGCTATGTTAATAATGTCTCATATATATATAATAGGTATATGTAACGCCTATTTGTGAGCTTTTTATGAACTAATATCATGTTATTTCACTTGTATTCTGTTCAAAGTTTTCGGTATTACTAATCTGTGATCCCTCTATTATTCTGTGATTCCACTTACACACAGCCTAACTCTATTCACAAGCCATGAATATAGACTTGGCAAAGCCGCATCAGCTCATTCCGGTAGACCAATCCGATCTACTGCATGTTATTATTACCTTGTCAGAAAGCTTTTCAGCGAAACTGTACGTTGTATAAAAAAAATAGTTTCAACAAAAATTGTAGATCATACAATTATCTATAGAAATTAACCATACACTTTTTTTCTAAGAGGAACCATGTCTGAGTTTAGCGATTCAAAAGTTGTTTTTGTAGTATGTACACTAACAATTTCACTTGATCAATAAGAATTGGCAATATACTACAAATTTCATTATTTGAACCATCATTCGTAGGTGAGAGTAAGTTTAATGCATCTGTCAATTCCTTTAAACCTTGATTGAGATGTGTAGAGTAATTTGGATGGTTGGATGATTCTGATATTTCATATAAATAACGAGCAAGAAAATTTTCAAGTGGGGACCATCTAGTTAAAATCAGTTGTATTGGTGAAATCCATTTTAAATCATTAGGAGAGTTTATTTTTATTAATAAAAACATTTACATGCATATCTGAATCTACTAAAATCTGATTAATTATTTGTATAGTCTTTATTTGTGAACAGTCAGTTACGTTTGATGGAAAATCTACAGTGTAAAAAACATGCTGTTCAATTTCTCACAACGTTCCTTCAGTGCTATTATTCTTTCAGCTGGATCTTTTCTTTGGGCGTGAACTGTTTTTGATAAGCAGCGGAATAAATTTGAAAAAATAATTTTTACCATCTTTCTTGGAATATTGCTCTGGGGTTTCGAGAAACAAAAATTGAACATTAGTTCGTGAACTAGTGTTCAATTTCATGAACTTGTTTTTGATAAGTAGCAGGGTAAATTGGGATAAATTCTTGGCACTGCATTTAAATTGAGTTTAACTTGAGCAGATATTGCTTTCCTTGATCCATCTGGCAAACGATGAATACCTTCTCTAATAAGTGCACCCTCTGGAAAATGTTTGGCACAAACTAGAGAATATTTTGTGGGGTCCATGACGACCTAGAAATATTTTTTAGCCATTGATTCATTAGATTTTCATCCTTTGGAAAACGAAATACAGAAACTGGTGATGCGCCGGACTCGAGCTAAGTTTTGTAGTTCGACTTGCATCCAGGCACACAGCAATGACTTGACGTGTTAATTTTTGTGATAATATTAAGAACAAGACGTATAAGAGATTAGTTCTAAATAACTACTCAATCTTACAAAGGGTAAGTAACTCTAATAATCACAAAAAAAAAGTTCAAGCAAATAATGCTTTTGTTAATGTCTGAACTACTCAGTCAAAACATCAGTAATAGGTAGCTATTAACATACAATTTTTAAAGGTATTCCCTAGTATGTTGCAGAAAAAAACACAGTAGCACTTTCTACACGCTATACATCACACAATAGCACCATAACTAAAACGCGGATCTTTGTTTTCACACAATTATGAGATCGAAAAAGTTTGGTAGTATTCCTACCTCTCCTGGTATAACAAAAAAAAGCACAACGTAAAACACATCAGATATTTCTGTTAACATACGAAATTTGCAGGAAATTTCTTTCGCTTGTACTTCTGAACTTCAAACAATAGCACTTTTCACAACTTACTTCTGGATTTGCATGTTATTGCATATTATATCTCGTTAAATAGCGATTTATTCAGCAGCAATGAGCAGAAACCATGACAACGCCATTACAGCATCTCTATTTGTAGGACCGCCTTAGATGTTGCCAGATTTCCTAGATCATCGCTTGTAAGTAGAGTTAGGCTCTGCCTTACATTATTTAAAGTGTGACATAATATTTTAACCTCCTTTTCTATTTGTATATTTTGTGGAAGCAGAGCTAAATATTAATATTCAATGGACATTTAGTACTTGTTTCAGGTTTAATGCATTCTATAATTGAGTTAATATGGTATTTCTTGAACTAATTCTTGTTTCAGTTTTAAAACATTCATCGATAGTCATTGACTATTAAATATTATACTAGAAAAAACCAAATTCGTTTCGCTCATAAATATATTTTCTGAATGATCAAGTAGCTTCAAAACTACCCTTACTATATAGAGGTAGAAATTCTTACCATCGCTACTTTTTTAATATCTGAATTATTGTGATAAAAAGTTAAAAAACTTACATCTATCGGAAATAAATTATTGTGTCCGTGAAGTATATATGGATCGCCATTTGTGCTACTTTCTCCAATCTGAAAAATGAGAGACCCATAATATATTCCTCAGAAATATAAAGTAAATATCAATTCAATTCATATAATATAATATTTATACCAAAAATATTTTCTGATTTTATATGATGAAAAAAATTATGAATTTCAGTAAATTCAACACTCTGAACTTCGTCCGGAATCATTTTTCAAATATAATTTCACAAGTTTCAACATTCATCTGACCTTTTACAGTACTAGATCGTTATCTTCGAAGTCACAAACTTCTTCAAAACAAATTGTAGATTTTTTCCAATATATACTTGAATATAAAGTGTACCTAAATTTGTTTCGGATTATTATATCGTTATTTCGAAATTTATAAAAAATGGTACAGCAAGTCAAATTTCGAAGTAAAATATGCGTTTATCTTCGAAGTCACAAACTTCTTCAAAACAAATTGTAGATTTTTTCCAATATATACTTGAATATAAAGTGTACCTAAATTTGTTTCGGATTATTACATCGTTATTTCGAAATTTATAAAAAATGGTACAGCAAGTCAAATTTCGAAGTAAAATATGCGTCATTAATCGATTGGGCCGATACTTGATGAAAATCTATATACATAATTTAAACAAAACTAAGTAATAAAGTAAAACTAAGCCGCTGTGTTGGCGAAATCGTTTGATTTTAAAATTTTGGTTTTGGCGTTAAAACACTGGTTTTATTGTCATATTGTTTTTGATTTAATTATAGTTAAAATTGAAAAACCACTTAGGTTTATTTAAATTATGTATTCAGATTTACATCAAGTATCGGCCCAATCGATCAATGATTTCAAAGAAGCTTCTACGAGCTTCCTGGCCCTGTGGTATTTTAAGCTACAACTACGATGTGGAATTGTCAACAAAAATATTTGGTTCTTCAGCGAGTGTTTAAAAAGTGAAGTGTTCCCTAAATACATTCAAAGAAGAATACTTTTCTATGGTCATTTGCACGCACTTCAGGATAAATACAAGCAGTCGACAATGTAATAGCTCAGTTTCATCATCAACATCTGATGAAGCGACTGTGTTGGCGAAACGATATTGTCATGTTTTTGAATTAGAGTGGAAATCGAAAAATTACTTAGTTTCATTTAAATTATTAAAATATGCGTTTTAAGGATATAAATTTAAATGAAATTTTTAAGGTTAATTTACGAAAGTCAAGCATTTTCTACACACTTCATTTTTAATGAAACATCCTGTATATTTTTGATATTTTCAAATGTCCTCAATAACCTGATTTCAACCAACTAGGTATTTCGTGAAGGGTGTCTTCTGAATGATACTTGGTTAAATGAATTTCGAAAAACTTTTTATTTCAAGAAAAACTATATATTTTTTCACATAAACTTATCACAGACATCGAATTTTTACACGACATATCAGTAAGCATATTGAGTAAAAATTTAATGAAATAAATGAGAGCTCATGAATCTTGTTTTTTCTCAGGAATAACTAAAAACTACCTACATGTGCCAAAAATCAAACAAAATTGGTGAATAATGTGGATTATTATATGTGATGTATTGGAATTTTACAATGAACTATAGAATTCCTCGTTTCTTGGAAATATTTCTCTACTAGGACCGCACTATCTTGTCTGATCAAACAGTAACCCACAATAAGCCTGACCTTGTCTGGTTGATAACAGAACCAGGAAACTATATCCATAGACATATCAATTCCAAACATCCTAGTTGGGAAGAATGCTGATAACTTCTTTAAATCTCAAGAACTTGGAGTGCGAGGAGACAGGAGCACATGAACGTCGCCAAAACTGTTCAAATCATTTTAGGTATAATCCCAAAAAATCTCCTGTTAAACATCAGAGAACTAGGACTCGGCGATCATCTTTATAAGGCATTACATAAATCAGTGCTACTTGCCACAGCAAGCAGGACTGATAGGACTCTAGGAAATGAAGGAAATCGACGTCACGAAGGTCGACGCCGTGAAGATCGCCGCCATGGGGACCACCGCTACGAGCCTGATAATTTGGAAAGGGTTCCCACAGAGCTCAATCACTCTGATATATAATATCGGGGATGAGTAAAAGTACCCCTGTTAGGGAGTGTGAAAGTCGTAATGCTTGAGATATAATATTAACCTTTACATAGAAAAACCTCTACATATAACACAAAGTAATGTACTACATTCATAAATTAACTGAATAGAGATGGAATAAGCTTTTGATAAAATTATTTTTAATGATGAATCAATATTCACATTGATCGGCTAGATCAGTGTTTTTCAATCTTTTTGTATACGCGACCCCTTCACAGGATGAAAAATTCTCACGACCCCTTAAGACATTTACAGACAAAACTTCATTAATTTAAATGAGTTTGTTTACGATTGTCCCTACTCTAATACCTATCTACAAGTGGAAAGAAGTAGTATATGCCTACCCATACGGAAAAAAGGCGTGATTTATATGTACATATGTATATGTGATGCCTATCTATTAATTAGCAAGATCAAATAGTCGAAAATTTATAGAAGAGTCCATTTTGCTTTGCAGTTCGACGAATATGCTATGTTTCTGAATGTGCTCAGTTTGTAGTATTTGTGCGCTTTGAAGCAGATGACAATTTTGTTTTGGAAAGCACTTCCTGCAAATAATTCTGGCCAGTCTTTGTACGATATGTTTTTAGAAAGCACTTGTAACTACGACATTGATTGAAAAAATGTAACGCTATTTGCAGCGATGGAGTGAAAACCATGACTGGCAAAAAAAGCGGACTCGTTGCGAGATTAAAATCAATGATGCCAAATGCATCATGGACACATTATTTTCTTCATCGTCAAGCTCCAGCAGTTAAAATTTTACCGTCTGATTTAAATGACGTGTTTACGAAGGTAATATAAATTGTGAATTCTATCAAAGGAAAAGCTTTACAAACCCGGCTGTTCAGAATTATTTGTGAAGACATGAGTTCACTTCATCACAATCTCCTTTTTCACACAGACGTCAGGTCAGAACGAGAGTTCTAGAACTAAAATCTGAATTGTTAATGTTCTTACAAGATATTTAATCTGAATATGCTAATCATTTATCATACCTTGTTTGGCACTTGAAGTTAGCATTTCTGGCAGATCTTTTCAGCCATCTTAACAACTTAAACATAAGCCTCTAAGGGAGAGAGGAAAATATCTTAACAGCTCAAGATAAAGTAAAAGCATTTTGTGTAAAACTTCGTTTGTGGTCATCTTCTCTGCAAAACTAATTTGAGTCTTTTCCGTGTGTTCAGAAGACTGTTGAGGATAATACAACAACTCAATCACTTGTAGTAAAGGCTCACATTCCTTCTATGATACAGAGCTTACATAATTTGCAACAGAAATTATTAACATATTTTCAGACTTGCATTCTGAAGCTGACAATAGGCGTACGTGGATTTTAGTCCCTTCCTTGGATAAGGCAATAAAATAGGCCGATCTCACTACAAATCTGAAGGAAAATCTTGTAGATTTAGCTTCTGACGGCGTGCTTAACATGGAATATCATTCGCAAAGTATTGACGTGTTCTGGATGAAGAGGAAACAAAAATATCCCGAGCTGGCAAGGGAAGTTCTAAAATCATTAGCGTCATTTGCAACCTCATACTTGTGCGAACTAACATTTTCCTCATTGGAGGACATTAAAACTAAAAAGAGAAACAGGTTACTACTAGAAAATGATTTAATCATATACGTTTCTAAAGTTGCACCACGCTTTGAGAATTTTTTGAAAAATAAACAAGCACATCCTTCTCACTGATATTGTATTTTTATTGTAGTGTAGGACCTTGTCATTCCTGTTTTGCCGTCGATCACCCGAATAAGGCTTCGACAAACCCTTAGGAAGGCTTCGCGTCATCTAAGGGGGTCAACCTACAGATTGAAAAACACTGGGCTAGATAAACAGGTAGTTAGACCTAGAGTCTATCTAAACTTACGTGAATCAACATGTAGATTTAAATTCAAATTTGAAAATTGCATATTTGAGTGTTGATGTGTCGCAGAGTTTTTCATGAATTTCTCGAATAAAGAGAAAAACAATTCTATTAAAGAGCATCTCCACAATGTTTAACGCGTTAACTGCCATGTCGGACCATGTGCCCGACAATTTCTGTTTCATTGAAGACTTGTCGGGCTATATCCCCGACAACAGATACCCAATCTTAACTTGTCCTTGGTGCCTGGTGGGCATATTCATTACTCTTTCTGTTATATAGTGTAGCATGAAAAGTGTTTCTTCAAATATTTTTCATCAATTTTTTCAACGTCTTTCATGATTCGGCCCAAACGCGGAAACGCCTCTGGTTCAAGTCAATTCATGTGCAAACCCTAAAAAAATTGTGTTGCGTTGCGTCGCGTCAAAAGGTGTTGTGTGGGTTTTTCTATTGATCTGTGATTAGAAATGAAAACTCGTTCTTTTTTTCTCGATATAGCCGTGGTAGGCTAAACATCATTTTTGTATTTTGTATTTCATTCTGAAGTTCCTTTTCTCTTGTAAGGAAAAGTTTGGAAAGTTTATAATATTGTGAAAGGTTTTCACATTGAAAACCTCCTAGTCCGACCCCTCGGAACGACATCAGGTCATTCAATTCATTCCCATTCTGACTACAAGTTGTGAAGAATCCAGATAATCGAGTTTGGATAATCGAATCTGAATATTCGAAGTTGGTTGAAAGAACGAGGCAGAGAGCAGTAAGCAAACTCTCGAAGTTGACAGAAGTAGTACCTCAAGCCCACGTAACCTGAGAAGCTAGCCAGGAGTTCATTTAAAAAAAAGAGATACGTACTTCACCTGTTTTCTATTATAGTATATTATATTTTCTATTATAGTTCTATTTTGTATAGAATAGAACTATAAATAGAATCTATGCGGGGTTCCGTAGAGCACAAAAATCTCTGTGTCAATATGTAACAGAATATATACAGGAGTGGAAGGATGCAAGGCACTCAGGCGGCACTTATTTGAGGCTGCAAAATTTTTATAAGGTAATAATAATGACAGCAAAAAAACCCTCTTAAGAAAAAAAATTAATTGCCAAGTGCGTTCCATCGATATCGGCATCATTTTCCTTGAAAAATAGTGAGTAAAGACGACGTTGAATTTTCAGAGGAAGAAGAAGTGAATATTGATGATATGGGAGTCCAGGGTTAAGATAACGATGCCAACATGAAGGGCAAAAATAATGGTTCAACAAAAAAATTGGGATATCCATCCTAAAGGTTTTTTAGTAACTTGTCTGTCACATAACCTCAACTTTGCATCAACATATTGCCGAAATGTTCTTACGAAAGAAATTCCTAAGCCAACAGTTTATCTAATACCAGGAGGGAGATTCGAATTGATGCTATTAAAGCCTTCAGGTTTCAATTAGAAAAATTTTATGATGTTGTGTTTATCTTCTACAGAGATAATTCTAGAGATGACACGAAAAATCTAGCAATGAACGTTATAAATAAAACAATATCTTTCAAATTCATATGTTGGTTAGTTACCTGGTAGAATAATTTCCCAAATATAAACGTGGTAAGTAAGATTATGCAAGAGTCTAGCGTTGTTTTACCAGAAACAGTACAATTGTTAAAAAAGATTAAAATATTTTTAAACAGAATCAGATCGGAAAATGGTTTCATATAGGTACATGCTTAACAAAGCTCCTCTATTATAGGACAGTTTTGAACTGTCTGTTGAGTGAACCCTTGTATGTAAAATAAAAAAAAGCAAAAAAAGTTGCTTTAAAAGAAATCATTTCCGAAAGTGATTCTCCAGCTGTTGAGTAAAGTAATAATAAAAGAAAAATATAAATGTGAACCCATTCACTGTTCACAGCAAAATTTTCATTGAGAAGTAAATTATTATTTCAACATTCACGATACTGCAAATTCAAAACTATATGAAAAATTTGGAGATTTCGACAAATATAATGAATCTTTCGGATTTTTTAATAATCCAGGTGCATTCACAAAATGAGATAATTTGATATCATAAATTAAATTAACTGAAACGGAAACAAGAATCATCGACATGAAAGCTATTGATCTTCACAATAAAATCAATATTTTGTACACTCATCTAAAAAATATCTAGACCAAAGAAGAGTTAACATATCTATTCAGTAATGATTTAAAAGTCATCATTTTTAAGTACCTTTACGAATATTTTCAACTATGTCAAATCAGTGTGGCGAATAAAGAGCGATCATTATTGATATTTAAGCTCCTTAAAACCTACTTAAGGTCTACTTTGAGCATATATACTAACAAATTTAGCGGTATTAAATATCGAGAAAGATATTTATTGATAATATAGATAAATATTGTTCTAGTTTAGATGCATCGATTTGATTTAAGGAATTTGCAAAGTCATCATGTATATTATCATATTTTCTTAATTTATATTTATGAATCAATAATATCAATAATATTATCAATATTTCAAGAAGTCTAAGAATAGAGGCTTCAATTTTCATTACAATGTGTCGCAATCATGAAGCCACCAAAGTAGCCCTAAAAATAAGTTAAATATTAAAACGAATTCACATTTTTTCTATAAAAAGAAAATTATTTCAATTACATGAAAATGACGAATAAATTACGTAAAATAAAATTTTATTGTGTAACATTCCATTGTAATAAACAGGGAAATGAGAATGCAGATCTAAAAAAGGCTAGCTAAAAGCGAAGCTCAAAAAGATACCCCAAAGTGACCTAAAGCAGGAATTCAAACTAAAATCCCATATTAACATAAAACAAAAATATAAAAGGATTGGGAGTCTCGATGGGAATTTTTATTTTTAAGATTTCATAAACGAAAATGCCAAACCTTGGTTCTGGAAAAAAATCTGCCTAAAAAACTAGTACTCAGTGAAGAAGCAAGCACTAAAATTTAGCAATTTAGGTGTTCACCATTCAGTTTTAATCAATATTTAGCAAAGAGTTTCGTATAATAATATTACAAATATTTGTCAAACAATGATAAATATAGTCTATAGTCCGGCCAATGATAAATGAAGTCCATAGTCTAGCCAAAGTATTCAGAAATCAACTATATATATATATATATACGTAATCATTTTTTTACGAATAAAAAACGTCGGCATTCTCGCACAGGTCAACAGAATCAACATTAGTTAATACAAATCACGACAATGAACATTAATTAAACTAGTATCTTTTTTGAGATTTAAAAACTATTCAACATAAATTTATTGAAATAAATTCATTTATACGTAACTAAGTAATTCAGTAAAATGTGCTCTTTTCACTACAAACATATTCGAACTGATTTGAATTTCTGTATATAAGACCCTAAAGAAATTAATAAAAATTAACAAAAGGTTTAAAGGGTATGTATTTCACAAATTACATAAAGGGGAAATTATTCAAAGGGAAATTATTTCACATAACTGTAGCCAGCTCCATTATGATACTTTTAATTGATTTAAATCGGGTATTCACTTTGAATTGCAACGTCTAATTTGTAATCTCGATCTTCTCGTATAAACGCTCGGTGTTGAGCGTTTCTTTCATATGAAAATTATTTTCTTTCGTTCCTATAGATCAGTGGTTCCCAACCAGTGGTCCGACGAAAACCGAACAGTGATCCGCCAAGGATTTTTGAATTCTGTCGTCCGTCTAGGCATTTAGACCGAATTTAGTCGCCCGCGTAAGCACCGATTCAAGTATATTATGCAATAGGTCATAAAAGTTAATAAAATTATAAAAAGTAGTGCTTTAAATACACGTCTTTTCAAAAAATTCTGTCACGAAATGGATTCTAATTAGCAGACACTGCTATTTCATACAAAAGTACATTGGCTTTCGAAAGATAACACGTTACATCAACTCAAAACAAAGAGTTGCTTTCAATATAATTAAGTAAAAAAAAGTTTTCTGATTGGACATCTCAAGTGACATAGCTTATCGAATGATAATAATAATGATAATGATAATAATAATAAGAAAATAATAATAATATAATAACACTTCATTTAGCTATAAGCTATTGATAACATACAAGGTTATTACATCCACTCAATACTCATTCTCAATTAAAACATTTCGTAAACATATATGTTACTAACAATCCTTCGAATTTTCTATAATCATCACAATATTTCAAATTTGTTGGCAAGTCGGAATGGACGGATTCCTCTGCTGAATGTGGACTTGTTCATAAATGTAGAATTGAATTTCTCAACACGAAAATCATTTCGACGTCTCGTATCGTAATCATGAATCTCATTTACGAATTGTATATTCTCAATCAAGTAATCAGACAACATATTATTTCTCCATTTATAAATTAAATCCAGAGTTCTGAATGCAATTCTCTGATGGACACTCATTAATCTTAACACCTCTAGCATTTGGTTTACAGGTGTCCTTTTCTTACATTTTAAAACTAACTACGCTCATACCTCTATTCTGTATCTTTTGTAAATTTTAAATATGACCTTTTTGTAAGTTGAACAGGATCGAAGAACAATATTCCACATGAGGAAGCACCAACGATCTCAACAACAATAATGCTGTAACTATTCATATCAATCCTATATCTTATTCTAGCAATAAAATTTACCTTTTTGGACATTTTGCTAGTAATGTTATTCACATGACTGTGAAATCTTAAATTTTCATCTATTATCACACCCAGATACTTAATTTCACCAACTCGTTCGATGTTATGACATTCTATTACAAATGAACTATTTAAATTGTGATTAGGCAAATTAAGTTAATCCTACTACCTATTAACATAAATTTAGATTTCTTAATATTTACTTTGAGATTATTATCCCACAACCAAAACAAAAGTCTATCCAAATCATCATTGATTAATTTAAACATACGATCTACATTATCTCCAGAAATAAAAATCATTGTATCATTAGCAAATAACGATATTTCACAATTCATATTTGAAAATATCAATTAAATAAAACAAAAACAGCAATGGCCCCAACACCGTGTCCTGTGGAACTACCTGATCATTTATTTTGCTGGATGATAAGAAATTTCCAAATTTTATTTTTTGATCTCTACCGTTTAAATACGATTCAAAGCATCTTAATACATTTCCCGTAAGTCCCATATTTTCTAGTTTTTTTAATAATAATTTTCTATCAACAGTTCCAATGCCCTTTGAAAGTCAAGAAATACCACCAAAATGATTTTACTTTGTCAATTTCCTTCATCCACTTATCACAATTATTCAAAATGGAACCTTCACAGGAGTGGGACTCACGAAACCCCGATTGTCCACTATTCACAATGTTTTGTTTACCACAAAAGTTCAACAACTGTTTTTTTACTGAGATTTCAAGAACTTTTTCAAAAACCGGTAAAATATTTATACCACCGAACTCTTCACACAAAATGGTACCATCAACTTTTTGGATTGGTACCACTGTAGCTGTCTTCCATTAAGGAAGTCTTTTCATAACGAAGTGTTCACCAGATCGAGAAGTCTATTTCCCACCACTTGAAAGACATCCTTCACAACCGCGGTATTAATCAACCATCATCCTGACCGCAGGTACTCTTCAAGGTAGCAACAATCTGTTTCATATATTTCATGTCAAGTGTATAAAATTTTGAAAACTTTTCATAAGTTCCAATGTTGTCTGGATATCGTTCATAAGTATAATACTTCCTTAGTGTCTTGGTTATATCCAATAATGTTTCTCGCGAAGTAACAATTGAATTCTTCAGCAATTTCTGATCCATTCACCAGAATTCTGTTTCCAAACTTAATTCTATCTACAACATCCTCGCCTTTGTCCGGTAATAAACTCTTGAGTTTCCTCCAAATATCATGACCCTCGCCTTTTTGAACAACCCTATCAAAGTATCCCTAATTTTAGAAGTAACACTATTTCTCATCTTTTTATAATCCTCCCATAATCGATCAGATCTCATCAAAACAGCTCTCTCATACAAAATGTATGAGAGAGCTGTATTTGTTATCTATTTTAGGGCACATTTCATCAACTAAAGATTTTATTGGCTCAATAAATTCAGAAAGCAAAACATTGACATCCGTACTTATATTTTTTCATGCCATCTCCATCAAACGATCCTGTAATAGGCTCGCATTATATGTCTTGTAAGAAAGTAATGTACGAAATCTCTCCTTTGGTTTCCCAAGAAGACCCAACTCGATTGAAAGTATGGAATGATCAGATATATTGGGAGTAAGAAGAACAGAGTGTCGAAGATCCTGCCTATTCCTGACGATATAATCGATTATAATCGATTATATCGTCAGGAATTATAATTATAGTTCAGCTTTCAGCAGTTATTCTTGTGAACTCAGTTACTATTTGAATCAATCCGACTTGACGAATTATATTTTTACATTTGTTAGCATAAAATGAATCTTTATTCCAATCCAAATTGAAATCTCCGGTGCATAAAATCGTACCATCGAACTCTCCCATTTCATTGAGTAACTCCTCAAAATCGTTCAAAAAATTTGCGTCCTCAACATCTGGAGGATGGTAAATAGTAGAAACCTGATACCTTTGTTTATCAAACTTCAACTAAATTATTATTACCCATAAATAGCCACCTTTGCATTCATTATATCTAACTTTGTGTATGACTGACTCTTTTACAAACATTGAAACACTCACCTGTACGTTTATTGTCGGATTTACAATTTATTGTCTTATATCCACTTAATTTTTATTCATTTATGGTTATATCTTCCGTTATATGTGTATATGATAAATAAAGAACTTCTAAGTTGTATTTATTGTTCAGGAAACCCTGGCAGTTGAACACATAAAACCCTCTGAGTCAGTAGTTGCTATTCTTTACCTAAATACAATTTTTTATTAATTCTTTCAATAATCCTCTTGTAGCCCGGACAGTTTGGATCCGATACTTGATGGTCTATGTCGAGGTTTATCTTAAATTTTTCAACTTTTCCAGTACAATTAATACACCTATAATATGATTATTATTGTATCATATAGGTGTATCTCCAGTATCATGTCCTCCAGCGCACTTGAAGCAAGCTCTATCATTTCTACAGTCTCTTGTGGTTGTAGCCAGCACATTTATAACATCTTAATATATTATAATAATCTGTCACAAAGTTTCATCAACGTTTTTGTTCGCCTAAATAAAGACAGAACTTACAATTTCAAAGTTCCCGAAAACAAGCACCAGGAATATTAATTTTGTGCTTTTATTTGCAAACTTCAGATGGAAAAGCAAAATTGAAAGCAATAATTACTCTTACGCCACTTTAAGATATTCACTAAAAGTACAAATGGTGATAATGACTGGCAAAAAATACAAGAAAATATAAAGGTGGCTCAAAACATTAATTAATGGTTGACGTTACTTCCGGAATGTGCAGCAACAAAAAAAGTTGATTAAAAATTGATTCGAAACGTAAAACTGTAAGAAATTTCAAGAATTCATGGAACATCAAATCGACAGAAACTGTAGGGACTCATTTGAAATGAATACGCTGGAGTAATTTTAGTGAACGAACGGCGTGAGCTAGACTTTTCTGTTTTGCTGGTGATTGAAAGTAAATGCCGAAATCACATGATGAGCTTTCTGCTTCTTATGATTTGCGCTTAACTTGGGTAGGAGTATTGAATAGCGAGGCTTGTGAAAAATATGAAAGATCAAAAGTGACATTTACATTCCGTAGAATAACTGTAACTTGTAATGTTACGAAGTTTCAAACGAACGTCAAACAAATCGAAATGGTCCCTGGTCATGAAAAGGTTGAAAACCACTGCTACAGATAGATAGAAATTTATGAATCCAACTCAAATTGTTACATTTCTAGCATATATACAAAAGAAATTAAAATTAGACAAAACCAAAGGATTACAGTCAGAATAAAACAGATAGAATTGAATTTCTAGTACAGAATCTGTTAAAAATTCTTCAAATAAGTAGTACCTTTATCGCAAAAAACCCTTTGGCGCGATCAACGTTGCTCACATGAAGAGAAAACGTGTAATAAATTTTAAAACAATAAAAATTCTGACCATTCTGCGATTTGCCTAGTCTGTACGTACATATTGTTCATTTTTAATGGCATATATGTGAAAATACATTAAAAATCTGCATTTGAACCAAAATTCTTATTTTTTAGAAAAAGAGAAGCCCCATATAACCATATCATGAAGTATACCATCTCCCATATTTGGCTAATTAACACGAAGTACACTGGTCTCAAAGCATTGGGCGACAGCGAGCCAGCGAGATAATTTGCACAAATATACTCTTCAAAAGCTCTTCGGACAATTGACTCACATGTGTTTTCCATGTTAAATCAACATCAACGGAAACACCAAGAAATTTTATATAATCATTAGGATCAATATACACAAGATTAAGTCTCAAAAATAATAAACGTGCTACCGTTTTGTCCACATTTAACGTTAATTTACCCGAAGACAACCATTAAACCACAATATAATCTATCTCATTACTCAACTTCGCTAAAAAGACAGGCCAGTATTCGACACAGACGAAGCTGTCTCATCAGCAAACACTTGTACCGAGGCACCCGGAAAGTAATCGGGGAGATCGTTGATGAAAACCAGGAAAAGCCGAAAAACTTGTACTGGGCCATGTGGAACCCTGATCGCACACCGCGAATACTCTCCCCCACTGAGAAAAATCTATCTGCTAAATACGACTGAATTAACCCCATATAATTAGATGAAATTAATGTAATGTAGCTATGCAATCCTTGACAATTTCATCTGAGATCCATAAGATGGTTATTGGATATTGGAGTCGTTGACGCCTCATTTTTCCATGGATGTGGGGTACTGATGATTATATATAAAATGAAGTACTGAAATAGTCTATCTTGTTTTCTAATCAAGTGTAGCATCGATGTCAATGTTCTTTAATATTATCCTCCTAGTTAAAGAATGGCGCCATTTCCCGAATGAATGTCATAGTGCTGGTATTTGATGCCAAGCATAAAAATAACATGAGTTTTTCAATAAATTCATCTTAGTTCGATAAAAATGATATAAAACTCAACAATATACGAAATTGATACGAAAGAAACTAATTCCGAGTTTGTGCTTCTGGAATATTCGATATGTCATTTCAAGCACTCTTTTGTGTGCAAAAGATATAATTCTAACTACATGTAATACAAGCATGAAAATATTAGTACATAATAGGGTATTTGACTGTTTTCACAAAAATATCTCAAATTATTCGTTATTGCTGATGCATATTTCCCATTCGATTAATTCTCTTTAAATTTTTCTAATTTTTATGAAAATGATAGAGAAAGTTTGAATGAATAAGAAACCCGCCAAAACACTGCTATACAGGCCAATTAATGTGGTGACGTCACGTTGCAACAAACACAGTAAACGTCACATTGTATACGAACGTCGACTATTAAATTTAGTACTTGTTGACGATTTCATAACTTAACTGCGATATAATGACTTATAAATGGTGCGTAGTGCCACAATGTACTAACACATCTATTAAAACCCCGGAGAAAATGTTTGTGAACCTTACGCCAAACACTAAACTTCGGAAAAAGTGGTTAATTCTCTCTCGTAGAAACCCGAAAGATGTAGCTGCAAAATCTCACGCTTTCATGTGTGAAGATCACTTTAACGTAAGTAAATAATTCCTACCCTATATTTCATACATAAATAACGGGTTGATTTTATTACATATTCGTTATAGTCTTCTCTATACATTCTACTATATTTTGAGGTTATTAATTACGTACGTATTTTATTGTTGATCTTGAACTAAATTCCTATTTTTGTATCTTTATACTTTCGTATAATAAAAGATTTAAAATAATAAAACTTCACTTTGACTCCACTTAAAACTTTGTTGTATGTGAGTTATATTTAAGCCAGAGGTCAATTAACTATGATAAAATTGTTATTGCAGATGGAAAAAGATATGGCAAACTATACACAATATCAAATGGGTTTCAGCAAAGCTATAATCATGGTTAAAGGGGCTATGCCATCTAAGTTTGAATGTCAGCTTGATCGCAAGAGAAGACTGTCAGACCTACTATGTTACAAACAGCCTATATCAAACGTTTAAAAACCAATATTGATCAAGAAACAAAAGCTGAACCAGATGTGCCTCCCGGAACAAGCGCACTGAATGATGACAGTGATATACCTCAAATGTCTGAGGAAGCTATGAGTACGTAATTTGCATTTAATCCTTTGTAATCATGTTATTTGGAAAAACTAATAAATATTACGTTTTTTCAGTACCAACCTATTGTGACAAAGAAACATCAACTGAGCCTATTAGTAGTGTGGACAAACAAATCCAAACAAATATCAAAGTGTCTTATAGAAGTAAGGCAGTACAAACAAAATCAAGTACAAGAGATATTTGCCTTTCTCCATTTAAAATTCCTGCCACTTCGACTAAGACATCTCCATTTATAATCACTGAATGTGATGAAAGATCTTTTCTACCAGGCCAGGTTGTCAATGTTAGAAAGAAAATTAATTTTCTCAATAAAGAAGAACCTGATAATGACTCCACCTACCTTGCATCAATTGTAGCTTCTTCGTCATCAATCACTTCAGATTCTGACATAGAGACAAACATAGTTAGACAAAAAACTCAATGTTTAAAGAATATGTTGTATCTTATTAGTGTATGTATCTTATTAGTGTATGTAACCATTAATGTATGTAGGAATACTAGAAGATTATTTTATAATCAAGCTAATTTCTAACCAAACAAAGATTCCCATAGAACATATTTTACTTTGTTTGAAAAAAATCAGATTAAACAGCACATTTTCTGAATGGGAAGATAATTTTAGTATACATATCACTATCGTAGGGCAGTAAATTATTTCTCAAAAATATACCTAAAATAGCCAACGTATTACGCTAATTCATTGTAAAGTTGAATAAACAATCTACGTTAAATACTTTACTATAGCATTCAGACAAAATTATTACAATGTAAGCTGTGTAACGTAACGGCACCGATTGCCGACCGGTCTCCTGTATCCGACCATTTTGGTTTTTCTACTTTAAAACATCCAAATTTCGACCAAAATTTGTGAAATAGAAAGCATTTAATAGAATTACTCATCATATGTCACATATCAAGACTTCTCTTTCATATGTGAACGGAAAGCGGTTCAATTTAACAAAATGTACGAGAGTGTCCGTATTCGTACTATATTGATCTCAAAAAAACATAAATTAGTGAAAACGAACATCTGGATTTTTTCTAAGAATGCTGTGATAAGTTCCGAGTTTTTTAATTTCAAATGCTTTATTGATTCATTAAGACTTCAAAATTTCAACATGTAAGCAAAAATTACATATTTTGATTGATTTATCGATCAAATAATAATGGACGGAATACGGAACCCTATAAAATATGAGCGTTCCTCATTCCGACCACTCGGTCGGTAACAGGACTTTTGGCACTTCGAACATAATGTTAATTTTCTATTTTCCAAGTTTTTTTGTAGGTATTTTGTCTTCAGTTATATATTCTGAACTCTATCTTTGCATAAAACACCTGTATCCGACCAAGGCTAAGTTTAATAGACTCTTTGCAATCAGACTTTCAATTTCCACTGTTTTTCTAATTTCTAACACAATCGAAACAAGACTCCTGTTTTTTTAAAGTTATATTTTTTGTTTATTACACATATTTACATACTTACGATATGGCAATATCTTTATAAGTATTACTTTCTAACATAAAATTTCAACATGTTAGCAAAAATTACATATTTTCATTGATTTATCGATCAAATAATAATGGACGGAATGAGGAGCCCTATAAAATATGAGCATTCCTCATTCCGACCACTCGGTCGGTAACAGGAGTTTTGGCACTTTGTAGATAATGTTAATTTTATATTTTGCAGGTTTTTTTGAAAGTGTTTTCTATTGAATTATATATTCTGAATGCTATCTCTGCATAATACACCTGTATGCGACCGGGGCTAACTTTAATAGATTTTTTGCAATGGAACTTTCAATTTCCACTATTTTTCTAATTTCGAACAAAATCGAAATAAGGTTCGTTTTTTTCAAACTTACATTTTTTGTTTATTATACATATTTACATACTTACGATATTGTAATATCTTTCTAAGTATATCTTTCTAACATAAAATTTCAACATGTAATCAGAAATTACATATTTTCATTGATTTATCGATCAAATAATAATGGACGGAATGCGGATCCCTATAAAATATGAGCATTTCCTCATTCCGACCAATTGGTCGGTAACAGAAATTTTGCACTTTGTAGATGATGTTAATTTTTTATTTTAGAGATTTTTCTTTAAGTGTTTCGTATTCAGTTATATACTCTAAACGCTATCTCTGTATAATACACCTGTATGCGACCGAGGCTCACTTAAATAGATTCTTTGTAATTGGAGTGTCAATTTTCACTATTGAAAGGTGAGAATGCCTGGTCGGGATCAGGATCCTAGGGTCGGATATTACGTGAAGGCACCGGTTGCCGACCGGCCTACTGTATACGACCATTTACGTTTTTGAATATTTTATTTAAAATATTCAAAACTTCTACCAAAAGTTGTAAAATAGAGCTGCCTTCATAGAATCATCCTGTGCCAGATGTCAATGTCTGTCTCTAAAATCTTAACGGAAAGCTGGGCATTTCAACAAAAACTACGAGAGGGTGCAGTTCGTGTCAAATTAAATGTGAAAAAAAAGATAGTCATTGAAGAGGTTGATGAGAAACTCAATGACTATGAGCGGAAACTTCTGGAAATGGCCAGATTAAGATGATATTCTAGTTTATGATATGAACGATATCATATCCAGTCGTGGGACTTGTTCCTAAAATAAATGAGCTGCATATGAAAAACAATGGGTGAATTAATTTATTACTTGTATTATAATTAATTATAAACAATTTAATAATTATTCCTCAATCATCATTAAAAACTGGAATTCTATTTTTTTTATTATTTTATGATATGAGTTAATTTTCGTTATTTTTCTGACTTTTTTTGCACTCAATGCCGATATAACTCAATTCCTAATGAATACTAAACTTTTTTTTCAATTTATATTTTGACCCAATTATATAATAATTTTTTCCACGGTATTCACAATGATTTTATAAACCATAAAGTTTATTTTAGTAGGTGAATATGGTCGGTCGGAATCAGGATCCTCAGTGGTCGGATACAGGTATAGTTGTTGCCAGCCGGTCGGTAAACGGTGCCTTCGGTTAATTTCCAATCGTTTCCGTTCAACAACAAATATATAAATGATCGAGTCATTATAGGATCAAATAATGTACATTTCTTAAAATTAGAGTATATAACCTTTCAGAAAAACTATTTTTCAAGTTAATTTTTGAATAATTTCATTATCTTTTGAACGATTCATTCAATCATAAGCATCAGTGGTCGGAATTAGGTGCCTTTACGTTATTAGACTGTTTAAAGATCGATATTCAGAAACCATCGAAAGCACTTCATCAAGCATTAACTTGGTCTGACTACTAAAATAATAATACATATAATAGCGTCTATTCTTGGGAGATTTCTGCTATCAGCTTTAACAAAATTGCTCTCCAGCGTACCTTATATAATATATATCTATAATTATTCAAAATAATTTCTCTGTTTTGTCTCTAACAAATAAAATAGCTAATAAAACCAGGAAATAAACACATCAAACACACACGTACAAACATCAGAGAAATGAACGTAAGCCTTTGTTGGCTTTGCTTCATGCAAGGTGACGTCACGCGCGATTTAGCGAATCCAGTGCGTTTTCAATCACGTGATCAAATATGAAATTTTAATCATTTTATTATTGATTTCTTTTAAAAATCATATATATTTCAAAAGGTTGTAATGGATATATTGGTTTAAAATAATATTAACTATCAACCTAACAACATTTCGATCTATAATTTGATTGCAGTCAAATACCCTATTGTTTAAAAATATTAACGAGTGCTGTCTTCCTGAGGACTATATCGATAATTTACAGTTTGACTTTAAATTATTAATATTTATAATTATTATATTATGAACCTAGTCCTTATATTTTTACTTCATATAATATATATAACACCAATTTTTTTTGGGTTTTCCGAAACGGGGTGCTAGAACAGATTCCGTACTTCTTCGCATACAAATTAAACAAGTATTAAGTGTTTTTTCCGTAAAGTCCGCCACTATAAATTCTGATACATATATAACTATTGAAAACTAATGAATTTCATTAAACACTCAATACAGCAATAAACCCCTCCTGCGTTCTCCGAGGAGGAGAAATATTCAATTGCATTTTAATTTCATGTTACACATTGACTACCATTACATACACTCTAAGAGAGATCTCCCAGAATGTAATTGTATTCTAAATTAAAAGAAAAGTACCAAAAATTGTTCAGACAACTGCAATAAGCACTGAAAGTCATAGACAAAAGAATTAAAATTATTCGTTATTTTGAATAAGTGTGTTACATATTTTGGCTTATAATTATAATTTATTATAATATATAAATTATAATAAACATAAGTATTATAATTTACTAATTACTTATTGATAGCTTTGTCTCTCGAATTTATGGAAACATGAATCGCTTAACCGCAACACTCATTACAAACAGAAGAGCCGATTCTGTCTAATTATACATTTACTCTAAAACAATGACAGCGTAAACATAACCTTTAAAACTCACCTCCGATTTAGAATTCAAAACAAAAGTGGAAGAATAGGTTGTTGGAGGAAAATTTACAGCACTTCCACTCATATTGTCAACTACTGTAAGTTTGTTTATCACTGTTAATATTGTGTCTTAGTTGAACAACAAACGAATTAACCGAACAGTCATCTAACCTGTGAAACTTACAAACACTAGTTCATTCGAAGCACGAAAAATTTCATTATCGGATATTATATAAGGAATTCGCTTTCAAAATATAAATAAACAATGAATTTTTGTAGGACTGAAACCAACAAAAGTTACATGAAACACAGTGTTGTTTGTGTTTCTTTTTCAGCTAATATAATTCGTACCTACCAAATCTTGATCTAAAATGTAAAGATCTAAAATGTTTTTAAAACTACTCAAATTTCGTAGACACTATTATATACAGACAATTATCAATGTTAAAATAATTTAATTAACCTATATATATATATATATATATATATATATATATATATATATATATATATATATATATATATATATATATATATATATATATATATATATATATATATATATAAAATAAAAAGAAGGTTATAAGGGTAAAATGGTAGGACAAAGAACAATGTTGTGGTGACAATATCACAAGACAATTTTTCATTCTCTTCTCTGGTTCTGTTGATTTTGTGTGCGATTGCTATTCAACGTTGCCGTACTTTCATAATTTCTGTTGCCTCAGTGCGATAATCTACATTTCTGTAATAATGTACACAAATGAAATAGAGAGAAAAACGAATTTCAACTTTGGCATTCATATATAGTTTCAAGATTCATAAATCATTCTTACTAGCAAATACTGAGGCTCTTAATCGAAATATTTCAAATGAAACTCTCAGGAAGCAGTCAACACAAATCTTGTCACACAGCCTAACTTTATTTACTGCCATGAACTAGGAAATCTGGAACATCTACATCGGTCCTACAAATAGAGATGTTTCTGTTCATTGCTGCTGAATAAATTGCTATTTAACGAGAGAAATAACATTCAAATCGAAACATAAGTTGTGAAAAGTGTTATTGTTTGAAATTCTGAAAAAGATGCGAAAGAAATTTCTGGAAAATTTCGTATATAAACAAGAATATCTGTTGTGCTTTTTTTGGTTATACCAGGAGAGGCAGCAATAATACCTAACTTTTCCATCTCATAATTGTGTAAGAACAGAAATACGTGTTTTAGTTATTAAGCAGTTCTGAGATGTATAGTGTATAGAATGTGTTACTGTGATTTTTTTCAGCAACAGACCAAGGAAAACCGTTGAAAATTGTATGTAAATAGCTACATACCTATTACTAAAGTTTTGAGTGAGAAGTTCAGGCATTAACAAAAGTATTATTACTGGAATTTTCCCTTTCTTGAGGTTGGTAGAGTCCTTTGTTAGGTTTAGTAGTTATTTAGAACTAATCTCTTATTGCTCCTGGTCTATAAAATTATTGATCTATCTTGTATCAATTGTCTATATGAGGTAGCATAAAAATTAGCATGCAAAGTCACTACTGTGTGCCTGGGTGCAAGTCGAAATACAATACTTACCCCGAGTCTGTCTAACCACTAATTTCTATTTTCCAAAGTATCAAATAATGAATCAATGGCTAATAAATATTATTTATTAATTAATAAATGATGGGGGCCATCATGGAAACCACAGAATGTTTTGTCGTTTGCGCCAAACATTTTACATAGGGAGCTCTTATTAGAGAAGGTATTTGTAGTTTGCCAGATGGATCAACAAAGGCAATACCCGCTAAAGTTAAACTGAATTTAAATGTAGTGCCAAGAATGTATCCTAATTTACCCTGCTACTTATAAAACACAAGTTCATGAAATTGAACATTAGTTCACAAACTAATGTTCAATTTTTATTTTTTTAAACCCCAGAGCAATATTCCAAGAAAGATGGTGAAAATATTCCTGATAAACTTCTACGTGTAATTCTTTAGATTAAGCAAAAGACTCTTAAAATAAAAAAAATGTTTGTTACTTTCCAATTTAGCTATAAAAAGACGAATTCGTTCTCAAAATGTAATGACCGCATTTGTTTTCTAGAAAACAATTGCTAATTTTTCCTAAGAAAATTTCAATAATTCGTCGCCGTATTGACAGCTTGTATCATTAACTATTTAAAACTGGAGGAGGAAGACTATTCCTTCTCTTGGCAATGCAATATTTTCAGAGCAATAATAAATGAATGAGGGTTTTCGATACTTTTTCTGCCACCCGGTCCCGCTTCGTAGGCCACAGATCCAAACAGATGTCAAATAGCACAGAGTCATAAGGTAGGTACTGAACGTAAATTATTGAAATTTTATTTTTTATAGAAGTGTTATTGATATTATTATTGATTTCGGTCAGAAAAAAATTGCCGAACTGAAGATTGAGCTCAAAAACAGGGGAGCAAAATTCACTGGTGCTAAGGAAAAGCTCATTGAAAGGTAGGTAACATAATGTACTAGAATTTGTTTACACAATTCGATTTGGTTCTTTTACTACTGAATGCAGTTATTTGTTGTGAAACATGGTGATATGATCTTCCGGGCTGATTGCCGTGGTCAACTGGAACTCTTCCTCTTTCAGACGTTTCGTCTCTAACTGCGAGAGACATCTTCAGTGACGGCGAGTGCTTCGACGTGGTTGTGTACTGGGCGACGATTCTGGAGCAACTGATGAGTTGAGAAGTCTCAAATTGTCCACCTGTATTTCTGGTTACCGTATTTTTTTAAAATTCAGGTACATTCATTGTAACGTCTTTATGGCACTACATTGAAGCCGCGGTACTAAGAATGATATAATTCGGTTCAAGTTTATCAATAAGTCCACATTTTTCGAACAATTCTCGTCCTTAAATAACTTATGTCCTCCTGTTTTATTTGCACCCATAGGCACTGCACAACACGGTGGCATTTTAAACAGCGATATTTCGACAGGAATGATTTCAAGAATAAATAAACCAAAAAATATATAGAAAATTACAATTCGCGTAAGTACTTTGACAGTCCATTGGACTTGACGCTAGAGTGCTGCCATCTCGCGTATACCGTTTCAGAAAACCCTCATTCGTACAACAAAACAGCACTTGTTCGCTTGTGTCTGATTTGACTGGGATGCTCGATAGTCATCGATGTTAAAAGCAATAACATCGATGTTGATATGGGAAAAATGTAACATCGATGTTAACGGAATCGATATCGATGTTAACTCACGACCAATAGGGCTCGATGTTGAAAGCAAGAACATCGATGTTTTTACATTCATGTTCGTTATTCGATAAATATCAAACATTGATGTTTTTCTGATATCGATAATCCCTAGCACAGAACATACCAAATAAGAAGGCCGAGTTACCTATCAAAATTGGAAACAAAACCATAACCTTACTTTTAGTATTGAGCTTTGCCAACCAGCGAGTAGGTGGCGCTGTAGCTGAAAAAATTAAGGGAAACTGTAATGTACTGGCCGTCAAATTATTTCATTCGTCATTCAAGATTCAAGGTTTTGGCAGTTGTTTGGCAATGCTTCCTAGGATTAATTAATTAAAAGTAATGTGTTAATTTATTCAAATAGGTGAGTGAATAATTATTTGAATATAGATAAATCTTACCAAATCTATATAGATTCGACAACACCTTACAATAGTAAGTTTAAACAAATGAAATTAGTTAATTACTTTTGTTTTAGATTTGGAGGAAAAGTTCGCCATCAAAACAAGTACAGTGAATGTAAGTATACTATCAAGTACAACCCGTATTTTTTAAGTAGTTCAGTGGAAAATGTTTCATAAACATTGCATTTTTTGTTAAACTTTCAAAACATAACACTGATTTTGTTATTTTATGAAATAACTCTTGATTGTAGGTTATTGGGATATACCATCATTGGAAGGAGTATAATTAACAAGGGTTAAAAAGATTTCACCGTTAGTTCACAACAAGATCGTTGTGAACGTTAGTTCACAACAAGATCTTTCAATCAGGATCCATTGGAAAATTATTCTGTATTATAAGGCAGCATGGAATATCAAATACAAATCCAACTTGTCATCAATTTGTTGCTGCATTGAAAACCTCTGTCATTAATGGACTAACATCTCCCATTAATAATGGAAACTGTGAGAAGGATGACTGTCCTCACAGTCATCCACTGTGAAGTGGATGACTGTCCTCACAGTCCTCACTCTCAATAATTGACCGTTTAAGCTCTCAATAATTTGACCTTTTATTTTCAGACAAGCACAGATGAGGTTTGGAAATAATATTCCTCGCATTGGAGAGATGAGTTCTGAGATTGATAATGTTCCTCTCACTGAACCAATTAATGGTCCATATTATACCTCTCCAACTGAGATCTTCAACCTTTATCTGTGCAAGAAATGTCACGTTGAAACCAGTCAATACTTCATGACTTCCAATCAATGTTGCACTCTAATAATTTTCATTTTCCCAAAGAGGATAATAATTCAACAGCATATGTAGCTGGTTATATTCTTAAACAAATCACACTTCCTGAATGTGAAATTTGTAGCACAGATTTGATTTCCGAAGAACTCTCACATGAACACACTTTCATTATGTTGAAAAAGTATTGTGAAAACAAAAGGAAATTGATACCCATCTCAAAAAGTGTCTAAGTTTATAATGGATATTCATAATAAATTGTATGAGTTTTTGAATAACTATGGGCATAAAGGTGATTTACCCCAAAATTTTTTACAGAGATTACTACTCGCAATATGATTTTTGCTCTGAACATGATATGAAAAAAGTGTTGTTTGATAAGACAGTTAGACTGATAATTTTGAAATATTTAAGTGACAAAAAGAGGAATTTGTGTACTTCTGGCCAAAGCAACAATAACAAAAAATTCAAAAGTCAGTAAATACTCACATTTTATTTCTAAACTCTACAACAAATAATTTTTCAAATTTCCATTTTCTGTGATATTTTTTTTGGAGGTCCTTTACAACCTACCAATTATAGAATTATATATTGAGTTTTATTCAGACTTTTAATTACTATGACTGAATGATTAAGTTGTGATTAAGTTTGTGATAATGTTTACTAGTTTGTATTGAACCTGTTTTGAAATTTATATTGGAATTTATTGGGGCTCTTTACACCCTTGACTTGATATTTTATGTTGAAGTTATTCATTTAGGTCATTTACAATCAACCATTTAGAAATCACCATTGTTCATCAAGTGTGAGGACTCTTTACACCCTTTCACATGTTTTTAAAGAAAAATCCTCATTAAGTAGAGTTTTTTACCATATAACGTAACTGTAGAAATGTGAACTGAAATAAAAAAAAATGTAACAATTTTCCATGCCTAATTCTCAACTGTTCTGATAATCTTTTAATCTTAAAACATATATCTAAAACCAGATTTAATACTGCTGCTTTTTGCTTTTCCTCAGGTCCAAGAGGTAGACTGCTGGAATTATATACATGGGTAACTGTGAATAGTATAAGAGAAGAGGCAGTCTACCTCTCAACATCCAGAAAATGAGGAAAATATATATATATATATATATATATATATATATATATATATATATATATATATATATATATATATATATATATTATGTTCATTTTAATTCAGAACCTAAGAAAATGTATATTTTGTTCTTTTTTTATACCAAAATTTTTTTTGCTATTTTGTTAAGTTTTAATTGATCTAGTTTATTTGTATTTATATTAGAATATTATGTTCCTTTCTCGTTCAAACTTGGCAACTTAGAAAATATATATTTTGTTATTTTTTTATATTTAAGAAATTTTTGTTATTTGTTCTAATATTGATCTGGTTTATATTTTTTTATTCACATTGCTCCAGGAATAATGTTCAGTTCATTATTTTCTGCCTAATAGGCAGAACAGAATAGAAAGAACTTTGTAAATAAACCAATTTATGTATTGTAGATTTTTTTAAATTCCAATTACTTGTGAGGTGTTACTGTTTACATGATTAAAATAAGTTTATAATAATAAAAATCTTTTTAATTTAAAACTCTTTTTAATTTTGGGTGGATACATTAATGTTGAATATCAATCCATATTTTAAGTAGTGGTTTTGAAATTCGCGCGCAAAAATACCTGAATATTCATAGAATAATAGGCTCGTTTCTGTGCACATACTATGACATGAATTTGAATCTCTCGCTCGATAATTACTTCCGCCGACTCTGAACGTCAAATCGGCCATATTTGTTTCCATATCCAATACACCGAGTTTGTATTTATATTAAGGGTATGTTCTGTGATCCCTAGTCTATGTAGGGTTCGCCACACGACCAGCTTTACTACAGGCCATGAAGAGCGTAGTCCCTCGGTGTTGCCAAATTGTGCTTAGTTGTATACTATCCTAGTCGTATGTTCCAAGCTTTCAAGCATTATTTCAACTATTTTTGGATATTGTGAACAAAAAATGAATATTATTAGTATGTATAATATATAGAATATTATATTGGGTATTGTGAGCACATATTTCTGTAACAGAAAACTGTAAAACATTTATTATTGCAAGAAAACAACGATGTTTTCGATAAAGCCCCACCGCGTAAAAAATACCTCTATTAGTTAGTGGGATTTATTTACATGAAAAGTTGCCCAACCAAATTTATTAAATTATTTGAGAGAATAGGTACCTTGAAAGAAACGCTGTAGGAATTACTCAAATTGAATTATTTACCTTAGTATAAATACATATTATATTTCTGATTAGAGCAACCAACAAACTACTTTACGAGAGTATTGAGCTGTCTTCGTTTATTTTTTGATTCAGTTTTCTCGTGTCCGGTTTCATTATTTTTTTTGTCTAATCATTCAATAAGATATTCGAAAAAATGGAACACAGCATGTTCAGAATATTTTTATTGTCTTCATCACATAAACAGCAACAACAAAAATCTTTAAGGACTCATCCAATGACACTCTTAAAATAGTGAGATTACACAAAATTGCTTTCTGGTGTATATTATACAAAAAGGCACGTTCAAGAGAAATACCTTCAATAATTTTTTCAAATATGGAACACATGTGAAATAAGACATTTTTAATTAAATCTGTAGGTATATTCAGTCCTCCCCGTTGAAAATAATTAAAATATTATCAATAATAAATAAAATCATAGCTTCCAAAAATTCTATTTTGAGGAAAGTTTGGATTTCGAAAGAATGTGTTATTGTTAGTTAGATTTGTAAATAGCGATCTGTTTATTCGATAGTTATCGGTAATAAATAGTTCAGAAAATATGCTTATTACTATAAATAAACTCACCTATCCCAAGCTTGAAACTTACTGAATCATCTCAAAACACAACACAAATTCGATTCGATTAAATCGGTACACACAAAACACTTCGTTTTTATAATTTGATGTTATGTTATTCACAAAATATCAACACTAGCACGTAAATAACACTATAGAGAATTGATGAATAGAGAATTAGAACTGAAATCGTAAAATATTCTACTTAAAACTACGAAAGTCTTGAACAACACGAAATTGATTTCGTTTCACTGAAATTTGTAAACAAACTAAACACTTCGTTTTTTAGTGTTTGATGTTGAGATTTCAACAAATTATCAACATCACCACTTGTAATACACTGTACACTATTGAAAAATATAGTATTTATACCGAAAGCTCAAATTATTTAACTTCAAATTGCGAAAGTTTTGGAAAGCGTCCTATTTGCTCTACAAGAAATTGCGGGAATATATGGCAACGTTATGACATATGTCAAATATTCATTTCATGGCCTGTAGTAAAGGGGGTCGTGGTTCGCCATGATGTTTCCTTGTTAAAAGCAATGAGTTCACAGAACATGTAAATGTTCTGTGACTAAGTTTGTATTTCTCTTTGGGTATGTTCTATGGATTAACCATTAACGAATAAAAACAACAAATTGAGAAATTGTAATTGGAGTCTACGGTGTGTTTTTCAAAAACATAAGTTATTTCACAGCAACATAAGTTTCACAATGAAATCTCAAACTGAATATAAATTGACCTCTCCTCCAGAAGGAGCTATTTCAGCAGTAAAATTTGGACCCAACACCAGTCAGTTTCTTTTGGTTAGTTCTTGGGACAACTCCGTAAGATTATACGATGTTACAGCAAACATTTTGAGACATAAATACGTCCATGATTCTCCAGTATTGGATTGTTGTTTTACTGATGCTGTACATTCATATAGTGGTGGTTTAGACAACACGTTGAAGTCCTTTGATTTCAATACTACAACTGAAAGTACCATTGGTACACATAACAATGCTATCAAATGTGTGGAATATTGTTCAGATGTGAATGTTGTTTTGAGTGGAAGTTGGGATCACCATGTGAAATTATGGGATCCTAGAACTCCTATGTGTAGTGGAAGTTACAATCAAGGAGAGAAAGTATTTACTATGAGTGTTTGTGGTGAGAAATTGGTGGTAGGCACTGCTGGTAGAAAAATTCTTGTGTGGGATATTCGTAATATGTCTTACACTCTTCAAAAAAGAGAATCTAACTTGAAATATCAAACAAGGTCAATAAGGTGCTTTCCAAATAAGCAAGGATTTGTATTAAGTAGCATTGAAGGTAGAGTAGCTGTTGAATATCTTGATACCAACCCAGAAATTCAGAAAAAAAAATATGCGTTCAAGTGTCATAGGATAAAAGAAGATGGAACCGAGAAAATTTATCCTGTTAATGCAATAAGTTTTCATCCTACATATAACACATTTGCTACTGGTGGTTCAGATGGCTATGTTAATATTTGGGATGGGTTCAATAAGAAACGATTATGTCAGTTCCATCAATACCACACTTCAGTTACTTCCTTGAGTTTTAGCCATAATGGTGAAGTACTTGCCATAGCATGCTCGTACTTTTTGGAAGAAGATAATCCACCAAAGCCCTATCCTGAGGATATTATACATATAAGATCTGTAAGTGACCAAGAAACTAGACCAAAATATAGTACTACAAACACTTAAATAACTTCCTTATTTTCTTAATATAATTGTAATTTGACAGAATAAATTGTAGAATATGGAATATATAAAATATAATTCATGATTTATTCACTGTATCCTTGTTTTCAACTCTATTTTATCTAGCAAATTAATCGATATTAAACAATGGTACTTCAAAAAGTTTTTTTCATATTTCATCTATCCATTCCAAAAAAGTTTTTTTGTGTAAGATTAGTGATGTGGGCCGGGTAAATACCCAGTGGGTAGATAAATATAAATTGGGTATTTACCCCAGGCCTGGGTAAATACCCAAAAACTGGGTATTTATAATTTTTATTAAAGTTAGAGAAGATTGAGATGTATTTTTGCAATTATTACCCTCTAAGGATGGTAAAATGATGATTCAATGTGTTAAACAAAATTTCATATGGTCCCTACTAGCATTTTACTTCTGGGTATAATCGCCATAAATACCCAGGTCCTGGGTATTTATAATTTTTATGTAATTTAAAGAAGATTGAGATTTTTTTTGCAATTACTACCCTGCAGGGACAGTAGTGATGGTAAAACATTAATGAAATGTATCAAACTAAATTTCATATAGTCCCTTTTAGCATTTTTTTTCTGAGCATAAAGCCTTATTGGCATAAATACCCCGGTCGCATGGTTGCACTGGTCCTGACTACTTATGATTTTTATATAATTTTTGTGATTGTGATGGATGAATTTAATTTTATTGAAAGTGAAGAAAAAGAATTAGTGAAAGTAATAATTATGATTTAGAAAGACAGGAAAATTTAACCTAGTATGTGTGAACAACATAAGAAAATTAAAATTCAATGTGTAGGATGGCAGAATTTAATAATAGATTTGTTCTAGATCTTTTGTTGGTATCAAAATAAAAAGAATAATGTCATAAAATCGTTTTGCAAAACATTTTAATCTATGGCACAATAAATAGTTCAAAATTATATTAAGTTAGACAAAAAAACAGGAGATACATTTTTTAATAGGTTTATCCAAATATATTACATTGTTTCTAGTTTTTAGTTTCTACTTTCTAGCATTTTTAGTTTATGTTTGTTAATTGGTTATTATATATTTATAAAATTATAAAAATTGAAATAGCCATAACATTTAATAATATACTATTTTTAGTAAGTTAATTTTACTGATGTTATTCGATTTATGACACGAAAATCCCTGTTTATTTACAGACTTGATGTATTATTTTTAAAAAAAGTGCTAAATCATTAAAAAACAGGTACTAGCAAAGCTTAAAGGTACTGTAAAAGGTGTTATATACTATCCTAATGTATCATATAATGATAATAATAATATATATAGGGGTAAATATAAATGAATTTCACTCGATTTCATAAATACCCAAAATACCCAGGTATTTATGGATTTTGGGTATTTACCCGGGTAAATACCCAGGGTATTTACCCCGAGTTTTAAATACCCGGGTATTTTACATCACTATGTAAGATAGATTTTTATTATAATGCTCATAATAAATGTATTTCTTCTCCCATTAATAACAATTAAAATTCATACAAATAAAATAATTTCTAATGACAAACAGAAGAAAAAGCAAAGTTTGTTGGCACATACATATGTGTACACTTGACCTTTTTTCTTATGCTAACTACAAAACAAGAAGTAAGTTTTTCTTCAACATTGACAAATTTCCTAACATTAAATGAAACATGCAGCCATAGAACATAGTATTACAATTAACAAATTAAAATCCGTTTGAATTTATTTAAAACTTATTTAGGAATTCTAACACAAACGGAAGTTTGTCTGAAGCCTGATATGGGTCTAGGTCTAGACAGTAGAAACCCCATTGTGTAAATTGAATGTTTTCTGTGAAAAACTTGTTAGGCTCAAATAAATATTGGGATCTTTCCAAATGAATTCAACGCTTTTAAAGTAATTTATATAACTCTGTTGATATTCTTAATAATTACTTGTTTATAATACCTTCATCAGTTATAGGCTCCTTACATTAAGTATTATTACAGTTTAGCTAGTAGGTAGGTGTTTACTTTGACTTCTGAAACACCTCTTCTAATTGTTGCAAATGTTTAATGAGAATTAATCTTCAGGATATATGTACCGATACAGTATTAAAAGAATAGATAATTCAATATGTTAGAGAATATTGAACTTGGTGGCCATATATATTTTGTAGTATATATATATATATATATATATATATATATATATATATATATATATATATATATATATATATATATATATTTATATACCGAATCTTGATGCACTCCTCAATATTTATTACTCATTAGTGCACACTCATCTGTCTTATGGTGTGGTTCTCTGCGGAAATTTAATTGGCAGTGGAAGAGTTTTTGTTTGTCAAAAAAGAACTATAAGGCTATATTCAAGCTACTTCCTAAGGAACACTGAACTCAAACTTTCAGAAGAAAAAAGTTGCTTACTCTCTCATGTATATACATCTACAAGTGCATCATGCTGGTGATGGCGGAATTGAGTAGCTTTTGAGAAACGAGGAAATGATCACTCTTATGATACTAGTGGCGCTAGTTTGATATCGAATACCCATCACAACACAAGTAAGTTTAAATTGTCAAAAATCGCCTTGGATCCTATTTCTGCAAAAAAATGTATTCAAGGTCAAAAGTACAAAATTAAGGTTTTTTCCATTTTTCTCGAAAACGGTATTATCTTATCTTAAAAATACTTTTCTCTCACCAGATACCACTTTTTCTCTTACGACTCACCATTCGTGAGATATCGCTGTTTTAATCATTGTTTTTTGTCGCTGTTATATCGCCGTTTTTTTACATAGTTAATAGTTATGCTAAAATGCAGTCTGTACACATCATCAGACCTTCAATATAAATGAAACTATTGGTTTGTGTTACTTCCACCATAAAACTTGTATAACTCAATTGAATGAGTATTTTAGTATATAAGAGTATACCGTTTTTCAAGGAAGAGAATGAAATAACTCAGTATATACTGTTAGTTTCGAAAATTGCTTTGCAGTAAGCAGACGTGCTTATTGGTAATGTTTCATTGTGCTGTTAAATTATTTAAACAAAATGTCAGAAGTTTGTTTCATTTGTGATAAACCTTTGAAAGAAAGTTAATTTGTTGTTGATCGTGGAATGAAGACTTTGATTGATGCCAGTGTTGAAAGAAATGATAAATTTTTTGAATACTTGAAAGAGAAGCAATCTGTGACAGTCCACATGCAGTGTCGTAAAATGTATACTCGAAAGAGTAGTATTGTTGCAGCTAAAAGACAGCGCGTGACAGAATTAGGTAGTACCATGGCCAACTTTAGTGCAAGGCCAAAAAATGAGTATCTGCCACGTTATCGCTAGTAGTCTATTGAATAATACAATGCCGTTATTAGTTGATCTGGTATAGTTACTAATGCAAATAGGACGCTTCTCGAAACTTTCTTAGTTGGAAGTTGAATAATTTAAGCTTTTGGGGTAAATTCTATATTTTTCAATTATGTACAGAGTAATACATGTGTTGATATAGATAATTTCTTGAAATTTCAACATGAAAATAAAAAACAAAGGGTTTAGTGCGCTTACCGATTGCAGTGAAACGAAATCAATATTGTGTTGTTTAAGACTTTCGTAGTTTGAAGTTGAATATTTTATGATTTCAGTTCTAATCCTCTATTTATCAATTTTCTTTAACTAGTGTAATTTAGGTGCTAGTGATGAAAGTTTGTCGATAACATAAAATCAAATTATAAAAAAGAAGTGTTTTATGTGTACCGATTCAACCGAATTTGTGTTGTATTTTGAGTACGGATTACTTACAAATTTTTTTGTGAAATATAGTATAGAGGATAGGTATTCCGTAGAAGTTTCAAGCTTGGAATAGGTGAGTTTATAATAAATATATTTTCTTAAAACGTCGAAAACGACCAACCTGAGCAGTCGAACTACCTTTTTTCCACTGCCTATACAGAGTAGCGTAAAGACCATACTTTTTGCTATCGTTTTCACAGGAATTCCAAAATTGCAATCTGCTATTGCAAGCATCATACTGTCCTCACTCCATTGGGCTTGTTTTGTCTTCCTCTTATATTTATATACCATCCAAAACAAGTTAAAAGAATCTGAATTACTTTTAAGCCAACCACAGCAAAGTGAATACCCTGTATTCACTTTGCCCGTGATCACTTTGCCTTACACCTACCCATTTCATTCAATCTAACCTAAAACTAAATGAAGTGACGACAAAGTAACAAAACTCTGAGAATTTATATTTGAAAATATCCACTTAAAGGACATAATCGTACAAAACAATATGGTTAACTTTTATATGAGTTTTTAATGTATAACATAACCCGAAAAGTGATAAAAAAACTTCGAAATTTGATTGCTTCGATTTTTCTCTCGAACGCGACGTGATTTACCGCTAGTATTGTTTACCCGAGTTTTAAGACGGGCGGGGAGGTGTCATGGCGCGAGGGGTGCGTGATCCGACGAGTTCTTGACGAGAAATGAAACGTATTCACTTTGCCCGGCCTATCCGCTATGCCCGAACTTCCCCTATATATATATATATATATATATATATATATATATATATATATATATCGTGTGGAGTTGTTAGTACCCCCATCGGGCCATCGGGCGCCTCCCCAGGTGGCGGATAGGGGAAAGTCTCCTAGATATAGGAGACACTGATACACAGGGCGGACCAAAAACTAACTGAACAAATCCATTGGCGTCTGTTCAGCATCTGACGGCCAGTGGTCAGCGTCTGTTTCTCTAGTTGAGGCGGCTGTATTTCAATCTTCTCGAACTCAAAAATCGAGTCGTACACCCTGTGCTCTCAACCACCACTAAGCTCTACTCAGCTTGAACGCATGATGGAAAACAAGATCAAAGTATCACTACCCCAGGCACCAGTCGAAAGACTGGCTTCACCTGATTCACGGATTCTGGAGGATCAGGGACACCATGCGGAGAAGAATCGGAGCTTCTCAAAAACCTTCCATAATCTCAAAATCAAACGAAAACATCACATCGGTACAATTAACGTTAAAACACTCGCTAAAACAGATAAACTGAAGCAGCTCACCAACACCATGAGGAAGTTCAATCTGAAAATCACCGCTCTCCAAAAAACATGATTCATGGACGAGAATCATTTCAACACCGACAGTTTAAGAATATACAAGGGGAAACCTGCCGTGAAAGTAATGGGCAAATTACCACTTTTAGGTACCGGAGAGAGTCTCGTTGCTTTCTATTGAATCAGCTAATAAAGCTTACTCTAATCTACGTGCACGCTCCCATTAATCACCACAACAAAACCGTTCCGGAAAGCGTACAATATTTTTGGGAAACATTGGAAGAAACAATCAATAAAATACCAAAACACCACGTGAAAATCTTGCTAGAAGATTTTAACGCATAGCTAAGTAAGGAAAGGATACTCAGAGATACTACGGGTCCCCATATCAAAGTACCAACAAGAACGGTGAAAGGTTAATCGCGTTCTCTAGGAACTTCGAACTCAAAATCGTACGCAATGAGTACTCAATTTCAAAAACCTGCGCATAAGCTAACTACTTGGAGATCGTCAAGTCTCAAGCAGGGTGAATATCAAATTGATCATGTCGCAATTTCCAAGAACAACGTAAAGGAAATTTCAAATGTCAGAACTCGTAAAGGCGTCTTTGATTCGGATCACTATCTCCTCCAAATAAAAACGGAATTTCAACCCGATAGAAATAAAAAATTTACACCCAGAAGAGTTAGGTCAGATCCCGAATATCTGAAACTTCACAAGGATACAATCATTGCACAAATCAATCAGGAAGAATCGACGAATTGGGAAATCCTTACAAAGAATATTCAGAAAGCCATCACACTAGGGCAACCTCCTCGCACCAGGAAACACCGCTGGCAGAACGTAATCTGCGACCAAGCAGTCGACAAGAGAATAACTGCATGGAAAAAATGTAACGGCCATAAAAATGAGGAAAACTGGGAAAACTACCTTATAACTCAAAAACAGGCCTCCAAAGTAATTAGAAGAGAAAAACGGAGATATGATAATAATAGGTGTCACGAAATACAGAAGGATTTCACCAATAATAATAATACTAGAGATTTTCACAAAACTTTCAGAGAAAACTTGCGAGGATACCAAGCGCCCAGTCTTTGCTTCAGAAAATCGGATGGCGCGTTGGAAACTAACATAAAAAATAACTGCAAAATGTTAGCCGAATATTTCAGCACCCTTCTCAACTGCAATCCACCTCAAGAAAAACTTAAGTTCGACTTTTCGGGGTTTACGCATCCAGACTCGCAATCCCCTGATATGGAAGAGATTACGGCAATTATCAAGCATCTCAAAAACAACAAAGCAGCAGGAGAAGATGGGATTATTGCGGAACTTTGGAAACTGAACGATACTACTACGACGCAAAAAATTCATCATTTAATATCAGAAATCTGGAGAACGGAACAGATACCAGAGAATTGGAAATGCGCGTTGATACATCCATTGCACAAAAAGGGGGACAAAATGGATATCAATAATTACAGGGGAATTTCTTTACTCTTGGTTGCGAAAGAAATACTTTTTGAAGCACTCCTAAACAGAGTAGAACACCAAGCGGATCCACTAATTGGGGAATACCAAGCTGGATTCAGAAAAGGCCGATCATGTGCTGAACAGATCTGAACTTTGAAAACGATATTACAGATGAGGAAATGTAGAAATACAGTGATCACATTCAGTGACTTCAAGAAAGCATATGATTCGGTACACCGCGTACCCTCTTTGAAATCATGAAAGAATTTGGAATCGATCGAAAGGCCGGAAAAATTATAGAACAGAACTTACAGGTACAACTTCCAAGGTAAAATTTATGGGCGAAATATCAGATCCCTTTGAAATCAAAATCGGTGTGCGGCAGGGGGACGGACTTTCGCCAATTCTTTTCAATATTGTTTTAGAAAAGATAATTAGAGGATGTGAACTTCACGTAAATTGCATACAAGTGGGTATCAAAAAAGAAAATAGAATAAATGTCAAATGTCTCGCCTTTGCAGACGATATTGCTATTATCACAGACAACAGAACTGAAGCCATTCGCGCCGTAGAAAAACTACATGAAATTGCGCAGAAAAACGGGTTACAAATTTCTTATGATAAAACCAAATACATGGAAAGAAAACCAAAAAATAAATCTTCTCTTATGACAAAACATGGTGAAATTCTGCAAGTATGCCATTTTAAATACCTCGGGGAAGTTATACAGTCCTCAGGTTTAAACCGAATCGCTAATGAACAGAGAATAACCAAGCTCCAAAGGGCCTACAAACTAACATGGGCTCACTATAACAAAAAGTGCATTTCGAGAGGCACCAAATTGAGGCATTATAACATAACGATTCTTCCAGAGGCAATCTACGCAGCTGAAACAATTGTTATTGGCGGCCATTCAAGAATTAGAGAATTAGAAAAACAAGAATTCTCAGAAAGATTTACGGACCATTCAATAGAAACGGTATTTGGATGAAAAGACCTCAGAATGAACTGTGTCAAAAGACAAATACGATAACGGAAGAAATCAGAAAACGACGAGCAAAGTTCTATGCACATGTCTACAGATTGAAACAGTCCAGAATACAAAGAAACTACTCGATATAATTATGAATAGCAAATGCGGAACAGAGTGGCTAAAAGAGGTCCAAAAGGATCTACAACAGATCAATATAAAAAATCTCGAATGAGAGATCGCACTGAATGTCGCTATAAAATCGCACACGTGAAGTTTGAGCAGAAATCAAATCGTCAACCTGGAGTAAAGTGTACAGATGAACGAAAGAAAGAGCATTCAGAGAGGATAAAGCGTTTTTGGGAGGCAAAAAATATGAAGCAAAATTCCTAATGATTGCGAATTCAAGTTCTGTCGCTCTCCTCATGGGGAACAATCGAATATATATATATATATATATATATATATATATATATATATATATATATATATATATATATATATATATATATATATATATATATATATATATATATATATATATATATATATATATATATATATATTATTATTATTATTTCGATTGTTCCCCATGAGGAGAGCGACTGAACTTGAATTCGCAATCATTAGGAATTTTGCTTCATCTTATTTGCCTCCCAAAAACGCTTCATCCTTCCTGAATGCACTTTCTTCCGTTCATCTGTCCACTTTACTCCAGGTTGACTATTTACTTTTTGCTCAAACTTTACATGTGCGATTTTATAGCGACATTCAGTGCGATCTCTCATTCGAGATTTTTTATATTGATCTGTTGTAGATCCTTTTGGACCTCTTTTAGCCACTCTGTTCCGCATTTACTATTCATAATTATATTGAGTAGTTTCTTCGGTTTTCTGGACTGTTTCATTCTGTAGACATGTGCATAGAACTTTGCTCGTCGTTTTCTGATTTCTTCCGTTATCGTATTTGTCTTTTGATACAGTTCATTTTGAGGACTTTTTATCCAAATACCGTTTCAATTGATTGGCCCGTAAATCTTTCTGAGAATTTTTCGTTCTTGTTTTTCTATTTCTCTAATTTTTGAATGGCCGCCAATAACCATTGTTTCAGCTGCGTATATTGCTTCTGGAAGAATCGTTGTGTTATAATGCCTCAATTTGGCGCCTCTTGAAATGCATTTTTTCTTATTGTGAGCCCATGTTAGTTTGCAGGCCCTTTGGAGCTTGGTTATTCTCTGTTCATTAGCGATTCGGTTTAAACCTGAGGACTGTATAACTTCCCCGAGGTATTTAAAATGGCCAACTTGCAGAATGTCACCATGTTTCGTCATAAGAGAAGATTTATTTTTTGGTTTTCTTTCCATGTATTTGGTTTTATCATAAGAAATTTGTAACTCGGTTTTCTGCGCAATTTCATGTAATTTTTCCACGGCGCGAATGGCTTCAGTTCTGTTGTCTGTGATGATAGGCAAGACATTTGGCATTTATTCTATTTTCTTTTTTGATACCCACTTGTATGCCCTTCACGTGAAGTTCCCATTCCCTAATGATCTTTTCTAAAACAATATTGAAAAGAATTGGCGAAAGTCCGTCCCCCTGCCGCACACCGGTTTTGATTTCAAAGGGATCTGATATTTCGCCCATAAATTTTACCTTGGAAGTTGTACCTGTAAGTTCTGTTCTATAATTTTTCGGGCCTTTCGATCGATTCCAAATTCTTTCATGATTTCAAAGAGGGTACGCGGTGTACCGAATCATATGCTTTCTTGAAGTCAATGAATGTGATCACTGTATTTCTACATTTCCTCATCTGTAATATCGTTTTCAAAGTTCAGATCTGTTCAGCACATGATCGGCCTTTTCTGAATCCAGCTTGGTATTCCCCAATTAGTGGATCCGCTTGGTAATCTACTCTGTTTAGGAGTGCTTTAGAAAGTATTTTGTACGCAACCGGGAGTAAGGAAATTCCCCTGTAATTATTGATGTCCATTTTGTCCCCCTTTTTGTGCAATGGATGTATCAACGCGCATTTCCAATCCTCTGGTATCTGTTCCGTTCTCCAGATTTCTGATATTAAATGATGACGTTTTTGGGTCAAAGTAGTATCGTTGATTTTCCAGAGTTCCGCAATAATCCCATCTTCTCCTGCTACTTTGTTGTTTTTGAGTTGCTTGATAAATGCCGTAATCTCTTCCATATCAGGGGCTTGCGAGTCTGGATTCGTAAACCCCGAAAAGTCGAACTTAAGTTTTTCTTGGGGTGGATTGCAGTTGAAAAATTCGGCTAACATTTTGCAGTTATTTTTTGTGTTAGTTTCCAACGCGCCATCGGATTTTTTGAAGCAAAGAGTGGGTGCTTGGTATCCTCGCAAGTTTTCTCTGAATGTTTTGTAAAAATCTCTAGTATTATTATTGGTGTAATCCTTCTGTATTTCGTGACACCTATTATTATCATATCTCCGTTTTTCTCTTCTAATTACTTTGGAGGCCTGTTTTTGAGATGTAAGGAAATTCTCCCAGTTTTCCTCATTTTTATGGCCGTTACATTTTTTCCATGCAGTTATTCTCTTGTCGACTGTTTGGTCGCAGATTAAGTTCCACCAGCGGTGTTTCCTGGTGCGAGGAGGTTGCCCTAGTGTGATGGCTTTCTGAATATTCTTTGTAAGGATTTCCCAATTCGTCGATTCTTCCTGATTGATTTGTGCAATGATTGTATCCTTGTGAAGTTTCAGATATTCGGGATCGGACCTAACTTTTCTGGGTGTAAATTTTTTATTTCTATCGGGTTGAAATTTTGTTTTTATTTGAAGGAGATACTGATCCGAATCAAAGAGACGCCTTTACGAGTACTGACATTTAAAATTTCCTTTACGTTGTTCTTGGAAATTGCTACATGATCAATTTGATATTCACCCTGCTTGAGACTGGGCGATCTCCAAGTAGTTAGCTTATGTGCAGGTTTTTGAAATTGAGTACTCATGATTTTGAGTTCGAAGTTCCTAGAGAACCCGATTAACCTTTCACCGTTCTTGTTGATACGTTTGTGTTTAATATGGGGACCCGTAGTATCTCTGAATTTCCTTTCCTTAGCTAGCTGTGCGTTAAAATCTCCTAGCAAGATTTTCTCGTGGTGGTTTGGTATTTTATTGGTTGTTTCTTCCAATGTCTCCCAAAAAGCTTGTACGCTTTCTGGAACAGTTTTGTTGTGGTGATTAATGGGGGCGCGCACGTTGATTAAAGTGTAAGCTTTATTAGCTGATTTAATAGAAAGCAACGAGACTCTCTCGTTGGGCGATGTGAAATTAGTAACCGAGTCTAGTATGGAATTGTGTATCGCGAATCCGGTACCTAAAAGCGGTAATTTGCCCATTACTTTCACGTCAGGTTGCCCCTTGTAGATTCTGAAACTGTCGGTGTCGAAATGATTCTCGTCCATGAATCGTGTTTCTTGGAGAGCGGTGATTTTGAGATTGAACTTTCTCATTGTGCTGGTGAGCTGTTTCAGATTACCTGTTTTAGTGAGTGTATTAACGTTAATTGTACCGTTGTGATGTTTTTGTTTGATCTTGAGCTTATGGAAGGTTTTTGAGAAGCTCCGATTCTTCTCCGCATGTCATGTGTCCCTGATCCCCCAGAATCCGATGATCAGGTGAAGCCAGTCTTTCGACTGGTACCTGGGGTAGTGATACTTTGATCTTGTTTTCCATCATGCGTTCAAGCTGAATAGAGCTTAGTGGTGGTCTCAGTTGAGAGCACAGGGTGTACGACTCGATTTTTGAGTTCGAGAAGATTGAAATACAGCCGCCTCAACTAGAGAAACAGACGCTGACCACTGGCCGTCAGATGCTGAACAGACGCCAATGGATTTGTTCAGTTAGTTTTTGGTCCGCCCTGTGTATCAGTGTCTCCTATATCTAGGAGACTTTCCCCTATCCGCCACCTGGGGAGGCGCCCGATGGGGGTACTAACAACTCCACACGATATATATATATATATATATATATATATATATATATATATATATATATATATATATATATATATATATATATATATATATATCTTGAAATTGATTTATTGCCTGTTTAAGATATTTTATTTTTAAAGTTTTTAGCAATAACAGGTTTTTTTATATATAATTTATTTTTTAGATTTCATAGCGACATTCAGTGCGATCTCCGAGATTTTTCATATTGATCTGTTGTAGATCCTTTAGGACCTCTTTTACCCACTCTGTTCCTAAAAAAATTAGTTTTGACAAAGTTGTAAAATAACAACGAAACGTTAACAAAAATAAACTTTCTCATATCAAAAAAAGCCTGTTATTGCTAAAAACTTTCAAATGATATATATATATATATATATATATATATATATATATATATATATATATATATATATATATATATATATATATATATATATATAATATATATATATATATATTTTATCGAATGGAGTTCTTGGATTATTAAGTCTATAAGTAACTGTTGGTAAATCTATATTTTATTTATATATAGTTTCTAACGTTTCGACAAACCAATATTGTCTTCTTCAGAAAATTGTTTTTCCTTATAAAAGCTAAAATTAAAATTAAACATGTAAATACAGTATGTAAATTGACAACAACATTCAATTTACCTCTTCTCTGCACAAAATAGTGTCAAATTCTTTTAAAATTACAAATAATACGATAAAGAATATCAAAGTCACAATGTGAACGTTCCAAATTAAAATGAATCGTAGGTAGGTACGTTGAATTAAAAATACTATCAATAAGCGATTTTCAAACAGATTATTCATTTTTTGTCAACTGAATCGAAGTGACCGTGTGTAGCTGGTGAACTCAAGTAACGTGGAGATATCTTATCTGTCATGGCAAAATGTTGGCGTAGAATTTTCTTATCAGGTCCGTATCTGTCCTCGCGTTAACAGCATTTTCAGCTCTCTTTTGGATTTCGATCATTTCCAAAATTTCACGCTTTTTGGTATTACATTCATTCCCAATTATTCTCGTCTTATCATAATCAAATTGGTGATGAGTCTCGTTTACGTGGTTTGTTAAAGCTGTTTTATTTTTCTTGTCATATTTGTGACTGTTAAGTCGAGATTTCAGATATTGGCTGGTTTGGCCTATGTACACCTTATCGCAATTAGAGCAAGGTATCTCGTAGATTACGTGGCTTCTCTTATCTTTAGGTGTTTTTTCTTTTAGTTGGCTGAATAGTTTTTTTCCCAAATTGTTTCCTTTATGGCATACTGTCAAATCAATTTTTTTTAAAATGTTACCAATGCTTTCGGATAGTCCCTGTATATATGGAAGGGGTACATAATTTCCAATTGCTTTTTCTTCACGACATCTAAAGTTTTTGTTATAAAATCTATGTATACGTTTTTTGAAAATATTGTCCAATAAGTGTAGAGGATAGTTGTTTTCTTGTAAAGCCAGGTTTGCTTTATAGATTGCTTGTTCTCTATATTCGGGGTCAGATAATTTTATTGCACGATCTGCGAGTCCTATAGCAACGGTTTTTTTCTGTGACATGGGGTGTTGAGAATTAAAATTTAAGTATCTGGCAGACCATGTTGCTTTGGTGTACCAGGATGTTACTGATTGTATCTTTTTTGCGATGAAGCGTCAGGTCTAGAAAATTTATTGTGCCATTTTTCTCTAATTCCTGAGTGAAGCGAATTTTTTGGTGGTAGGAATTGAACGTTTCGAGTATATAATTGCATTTGTCAAGTGGTGCTGTTGTTATGCAATCATCAACATACCTGTAAAAGAATGTTGGCTTAAAGTCTAATTTCTTAATTACAGTATCCTCAAGATCTTCCAAGACTAATTGAGCCGCTACACTAGAGATCGATGATCCCAATGCGCAGCCGTCAATCTGTTTATAATATTTATTTTCATAAATAAAGTACGTGGAGTTAAGTACGAGTTCCGTTTTTTTAAGAAAGTTTGTGAGAGGGATATCTGTGTATTTTTCAATGGATTTCCATTTTTTTCTTATTATTCCTCCCACTAGATGGATAGGTATATTTGTGTACATAGAGACTACGTCGAGGGAAAGTATAATGTGACTGTCAGGTATGTTTACTTTCTTAATTTTCTCTTTAAAGTCCATTGAATCTTTTATATAATGTTCATTTTGATGTACAATGTTTTGCAATATACTCTTCAGGAATTTTGACAGCTTTTCAAAAGGAGTTTGTACACAAGATGCTATCAGTCTTAACGGTATTCCAGGTTTATGCAGCTTTGGAAGGCCATAAATTTTTGGAGGGCATGCATTGTTTATTTTCAGATCTCTTGCGATTTTTGGTGAGATATATAACTTGTTTTCCCATTCCTTGATAATTTCGTTATTTTGTTTTTGGTATACGTTTGTAGGATCGTTTTTCAGCTCTCTGTATGTAGATTTTTCATTTATAATTTCTTTTATTTTCGTGTCGTATTCGTTAGAATTCATTAGGACAGTTTTGTTCGATTTGTCTGGAATTAATACTTTGATGTTCTTGTTTTTCTTTGAAAATTGTTTTGTTTTATTAACTTTATTCAAAAATATTTTTTCCGGTTTTTTTTTTTTTTCTTTTGTTTATTTTGAATTTGTTCTTAAAATTTGCAATTATATTGTTACATTTCGTTCTAATTTCGTTTTTTTTTGGTGGTCGCGACATTATTTATTGAACATTCAACACTGCTAATGATATCAGGTATAGGAACTTCTTCGATCTCATCTAACGGAATTGAAAAGTTTGGGCCTAAGCTTAAAACTTCAGTAGCGTAGTCAGGAATATTGATATCTGTTAAATTTTCCACCAAGGTTCCAGTTTTTTCCGTGTGCTTATATTGAGAGTTATTTATTAGTTTTTTTATTTTGTTTTTTGCCTTCGTTTCACGAATTCTACGCCAACATTTTGCCATGACAGATAAGATATCTCCACGTTACTTGAGTTCACCAGCTACACACGGTCACTTCGATTCAGTTGACAAAAAATGAATAATCTGTTTGAAAATCGCTTATTGATAGTATTTTTAATTCAACGTACCTACCTACGATTCATTTTAATTTGGAACGTTCACATTGTGACTTTGATATTCTTTATCGTATTATTTGTAATTTTAAAAGAATTTGACACTATTTTGTGCAGAGAAGAGGTAAATTGAATGTTGTTGTCAATTTACATACTGTATTTACATGTTTAATTTTAATTTTAGCTTTTATAAGGAAAAACAATTTTCTGAAGAAGACAACATTGGTTTGTCGAAACGTTAGAAACTATATATGAATAAAATATAGATTTACCAACAGTTACTTATAGACTTAATAACCCAAGAACTCCATTCGATAAAATATATATGTAAATAAAAGTCTGAGAAATGAAGGAAGAAATCATAAATTGAATATATATAATATATATATATATATATATATATATATATATATATATATATATATATATATATATATATATATATATATATATATATATATATATATATATATATACCTTAGACTGATTCAAAAAAACCGACTATTTTTTTTTCTTCTTTTTAATATTGAAAATATTGTCAGAAATGACGAAAAAAAATCCTGTGAAAGTTAGAGCTTTTAATATTAATATAAAGAGGTGCCGAGTGGAAAATTTCAATTTCCCATTTAATTAACGTGGGAAAATTTTTTTTTCTTACTTTGGAATTTTGTAACTCTTTAACAGGTCATCGGATTGGTTAAGTCAGAACATATGCTTGTAGAGAATTGAACGCTCTACAAAAAAGGTCTCTTATAATTTTTTGATATATTCACTTTTTCAAAAGTTATTCAACGCTAAAGATGAATTGATTCAAAATTTTTACATTTTTCTAATTTTCCGACGCAACCATCAACTTTATGAGAAAACTTAATAGGACTTTTTTGTAGAACATTCGATTTCCAATAACTTATCTCTCAAAAAATTAAAATTTTGTTTACAGATTGTAAGTTATTTGCAAAAAACCAAAAATTTTTTTATAAAGTTGTCATTTTTATTCTTAAAATTAATTATCATATTAAACAAATAAAGTTTTAACCTAACAATTAAATGTTTATTATAATTTAATCAATAAATGGAAAAGCTTTTTTTTTATAACAAATAATGCCGATTTATGTTATTCGATTTTTGGAAATCATTTCAAGGTCAAGACTAACAATTTGTTTAAATAAAATATAATTTATTTGTGTTATATTATGATTGCAAATATTAACTGTCGGAAAGGAAAGAAAGTTAAGGCAAGGAAATTTGAAGTAAAAAAAGATAATTCAAATGCAATATTAGACAAAGATATGAGTGACTTTGTGTCGATAGATTCTCTATCTATTTTCAAAGATTTTGATTTGCCTTACGACTTCATTGAGAAAGATGTAAATTCTTGGGCTAGTGATGGAAGTTTTAAAGAGTGTGTGGACTTTTTTACAAAATTAACAGTTGTGAATGATGTGGCGGAGCGTGGTGTAGCATTAATTGAACAATACAATAAGTGTTTCACTAAAAATGAAGAGCAATTACAATACTTATTGCTAGTTATTAGTGAATACAGAAAAAAATTGCCCAATTGCAATAGAAATTTTTTAGTGTAACGATATAAATTGATTTTATTATAATAAACATTCAATTGTTAGGTTAAAACTTTATTTGTTTAATATGATAATTAATTTTAAGAATAAAAATAACAACTTTATAAAAAAATTTTTGGTTTTTTGCAAATAACTTACAATCTGTAAACAAAATTTTAATTTTTTGAGAGATAAGTTATAGGAAATCGAATGTTCTATTATGTATATTATATATATTATGTATATGTATATTATACCTATATATATATATATATCTAATATATAAAATTCTTGTGTCACGGTGTACGTAATCGAACTCCTCCGAAACGGCTTGACCGATTCTCATGAAATTTTGTGAGCTTATTGAGTAGGTCTGAGAATCGGCCAACATCTATTTTTCATCCCCCTAAATGTTAGGGGTAGGCCACCCCTAAATTTTTATTTTTATTTTCTTGACAAAATTTTCAGTTTTTATTTTTTCATGATACAACATACAAAAATACATGCAACCCTAAATTTTCACCCTTCTACGATCAACCCTTATTTTTTATAACTGTTTATTTCTTTGGCGGCTTGATGATATTGTTGGAAGGCGATTTCAGGCAGACGTTGCCAGTAATTCCCCGTGGAACGCCTCCAGATGAATTGAATGCTTGCCTGGAGGCATCACCTTTATGGAATAACGTAAAAACATTATCGCTAACCACTAATATGAGTGTTCAACTTCAAAATGATCAAAGTCCCAGTTGATGCGACATCTGGATTAATTACTCTTACCAACGACTTTTGCCGATTTGTAGACTCTCAATTAACTCTTACTGAAAATGTTTTCCCAAACATTAGTGAGAATTATCAGAATTATGCTTAGTTAAGTCAACGAGCAATTCTTGCCGCAAAGAATAATGATGTACACGCACTGAATTTAACCATTCAATCAAAAATTTCTGGCGATTTGGTAACATACAAATCCGTTGATTCCATAACAAATCCAGATGATGTAGTAAATTATCCAACGGAGTTTCTGAGCTCTCTAATTTGAATCCACTGCGACTTTGCAACGGTATTCGACTTTCGGTAAAAAGACTTATGCCGAATTTGATTGAGGCAACCATTATTAACGGAAAGTACGCAGGTGAAAATGTATGTATTCCTCGAATACCAATGATTCCGACTGATCTTCCGTTTGACTTCAAACGATTGCAATTTCCAGTTCGCCTTGCGTTCGCAATGACAATTAACAAGTCGCAAGGCCAATCGCTAAGTGTTTGCGGGATAAATTTAGAAAATCATTGTTTTTCACATGGGCAGTTATACGTTGCGTGTTCACGAGTTGGGAAACAATCCGCTTTGTTTGTGTTAACGTCAGACCAAAAAACAAAAATGTGGTTTACCAAAGAGCACTTCAATGAAACGATAAATTTTAAACGTTAATAATTTGCGAACACGTATAAAGTTTATATTCATTATTTACTTTGCATTCACTTTCATTTATTTAGAGAAGTCAACTAAATAACACTTCATTTTTGTAATCGAAATGAATTCGTTACTGTTGTGAAATGAAATAAAATTTTTCCTTTTCAAATATAAAAAAGTTTTTCTTCATCTTTTAATCACCAAACGAAATGTTACATAAAACGAATCCATCTGGTGGCGAAACGGAGTTCGCCGGGTTTGCTAGTATATATATATATATATATATATATATATATATATATATATATATATATATATATATATATATATATATATATATATATATATATATATATATATATATATATATATATATATATATATATATATATATATATATATATATATAAAATTATATGAAACAAGCCACAGATTTTCAAAAATATCTTTTGATTGTTTCAGAAAAAATATTTTCATCTACTTATTGAATAGAAACTGACAAATGTCAGTAGAACGACAATTATATGTTTATGTTATCACCAATTTCGACCAAGCTAAATCATTTGTTCTGTCCAAAAAATTTTAGATTGTCGACCTTTCCATAAAAAAAATTTTCTGTAGCGAAAATGATTGTAATGTAATGTCTGTAATTATTAATTTTATGTGGATTGATAATTACACATGTGCAAAATGGAGGGAAATATTGTTGTGAATTCAATCATTGTACAGTAGAAGTCCGATAATCTGGCACGCTCGGGACCGGCTCGGTGCCGGACTACCGAAAATTCCGATGTATCGAGCGGTAATTGTAAGAACAATTATACTAATAATAATTAAACTACAGATACAATATGCAAATACATACAACACAGTTTATTTTACATTTCATATAATATATGTACACGTACTGTAAAACATATTCCACTTAAATTTAAAAAAGTCACGAATATCTTTTTGTTTTCTTGACTTTTGGCTTTTAGTATAAAATTTATTTCTAATGATAAAGAAATCAATAATTTCTGAAGCACTGTAGCCTAGTACTAGCCTCAGAAAAAGAGATAAACTCATTTAGTCATTCTGCAGCTTCTGCCCAGCTGATTTTTTTTTCCGTTTCGGCATCTGAGTCACTTTCTTCAACATTTTCAGTAGGATGAGGGTTTACTACAATTTTGATTGATAATCTTCTTATTGGTTAGTTCTTGTTCAACAGGCTCATTCTCGTCGATTAAAAGCCATTTCTCTACCGCATCTTCAGGCAGGTTTTTCAAGGGATTGCCAGCACTTCTAACGACATCCAAAATTTTGGTCAGAGCATCTTGATGTTTTTCTTCCTCATCAGTCTGTAGAGTTAGGTCAGATGTAATGTAGAAATAGGTCAGAAGTTTTCTCCAGCATTTTTGGAGTGTTGTATTTTTTCCTGGTTCCAAGACAGTGCAGTAGCATAGACATCTTTTACTGTAAACTTTTTCGAAAATCAATCACGTCACAGTCGGCATTTAACAGACCTTGAATAAATAGACCTTCTGTTGAAGCATTTAAAATTTTGAATAACCCCTTGGTCCATGGCTTGAATTAAAGATGTTACGTTAGGTGGGAGCAAAGTAGCAACAATATTTTCAGAAACTAACTCATCTACTGGTGGATGGGCTTTGCAATTGTCCAAAAGGAGGATTGCTTTAGTATCTTAGCACTTCCGGATAAACCCGAACTACAGCGAAAACTTCCGATTAGCTGTAGAGCGTTTTTATTTGCTTTAAAGACACAGTTTTGGAGAAAACCAAAATTTTACAATTTTCCGTAGCGATGCCGGACTATCTGGCATTCCGGACTGTTGGATGCCGGACTAATGGACCTCTACTGTATTTAGTACCTAGTCGCAATCAGTATTAATATCACTCTATTTTTAAGTGATTTAATTTCAAAATAATCCTCATACATAAGAGGATTTAATCACAGACAATGATTCTAAAAAAAATTAATTAACTAAGTACGTAGGTAAGTATATTTCTGTTATACGAAGATTCATATCCTCTGAAAGGCTACTAAGGAAAGTAAAGGTAGATTGTGTTAATTGTTTTATTAATAATGTATCATTCTCAATTACAAAATAAGCACATAGTTATTCTACACTAATAAATCGTAGAAGTCAAACTATTCAGCAGAAATTGTAAACTCTATCTCGGTACAGCCAACTTTTTCTTTAGTTTTGAGGTCAATCATGCTAGATTTTATTTTAAGAGTGCCCTTTGGAACATCTCTGTATTTGAATTTACTGAAATCCAAAGGATGATCTTTTATGGAATATTCACCCTAAAATATCCAATAGGTGAATGTTATTTATAAAAAGAAATAGGTATACGATATTTGTGTGAATTGGTATTATTTTATATTTACCGGAGGTAGTGGACAGGTTCCTGGAGATATGCCAGCCGATTTTTGCATATCATATCCGAAATCTCCCAAATAGTTATGAAGAACATTACACCAAGTTTCCTTAACATTGACTAAAAATTTGTACTCTCCATTTTCCAATGAGTAAACATCCACATCATTCTAAAATTAATAAAATTTATACCTACTAGTAATATTCTTTGTATTGATTTTGTTTCGTTTTTATGTAGGCTTTGACTGATTGTCAACTAAATGATAATCAGAAAATATAATTTTTTCCGAAGTTTTGAAAAGATACAAATTTGAAGCGAAATCTTTACAAAATATCAAAAACTGTGCAATTACTACCTACAAATGTTTCATTTTGATTTATATATAATGCAGAATAATAATACAAAAAATTTAGATGAAAATTGTTTTTTTTATTATTTTATTTCTTCTATTTCATTATTTTTTTCGCTTACCTCTACATTATCGCCAACTTCCATATCTGTTTTAAGAATACCCCCAACAAGTTGTACTCCTCCTTCTTCTTTTAAATGACTAGAAAATTTTATTTTATAATTTGTATGATCATCGCATTGTTCAATTCTATCAATTTTAACTTTTCCGTTTACTGTCTGCAAAACAATAAAGTATAAATTATGCATTCATAACAGATAATTCTCTTGAAATGTCAGCAACAGAATGCTGTATCATGTCCAATCAAAATATTTTAATTGACTTTAATATTAACTATTATTTAACTTTTCAACCATTTGACTAAATTTTTGAGAAAACCCGTTTTGATGAAAAAAGAGAAGCTGAATTTTGAATTTTTTCGAAAAGTATTTATTTATTCATCAATATCCATTTTGTCCCCCTCAAAGTAATCCCCCTCAAATATAATGCACTTATGCCAGCGCTTCTACGAATTGTCGAAACACTTTTGAAATGCGCCGCTTATCGGTATGGCCATCAGCTCGTTTTTCGATTCCGACTTTATTTCATCAATTGTGGCGAAACGCTTTCCTTCCATTCGTCTCTTCAGTTTTGGGAATATATATTATAAGTATTATATAAATATTTTTTGAAAAAGTAGCAGTTAGCCAAATCTGGTGACACGGGGGTTGAATTACGGTTTTGTTTTTGACGAAAAAATCACGAACAAGCTTTGATATGTGAACTGGTGCATCGTGATGCAGAATCCATGATATGTTTTTCCACAATTTCGATCGTTTGAGCCGTATTGTTTCACGCAAAAGTTGCATAACTTCCTCCTTGTAGTGTTCCTTATTAACCGTACGACCTGTTGGCAAGGACTCATGGTGCACCACGCCTTTGTAATCGAAGAAAACAGTGAGCAAAACATTCACATTTGATCGAACTTGACGTTACTTCTTCGGTCTTAGTTCTTATGGCCGCTTCCATTGGTATGAATGGGTCTTGGTTTCGACGTCATAACCATATACCCACTTTTCCAGAGTGACTGATGAAAGTGAAAATTTAGCAATTTCGGAACAAACTTCGCTGCCACACGTTTTATGCCAGAAACATCCGAAAAAAATGCATAGCATGCGACGATTGATATGCCAACATCCTCCGCAACTTCCCTAAAAGTAATTCAACGATTTTCCAAAACCATTTTTTTCGGTGTTACGATATTTTCTCACTTGTTGGCGTTGCAACTCCAGGACGCTCATCGTCATCAACATCTTCTCGGCCTTCTGTAAAGCGCTTGTAATACTTATGAAAACTTTTTTGAGACAAAGTAAATTCATAGAATGCCACAGTAAACATTTTAAGTGCGTTGGAGCACTTTACTCAATTTTTTACATCTTTTCCAAAAGTAAGAAATCGAAGAACACACAAAACGTGATTAACCTTTTCAGTTGTCAATAAAAACTACAAAACGGCTGATAATTTCAATATATGAGAAACTATGTGTACCAACATAACGAAAACAAAATTTCTTTAATCGAATGTGCACAGTGAATTTTCGTAAATTCAGAATTCACCTTTTATTGTGAACGGACTTATATAATTGAATATAAACTTAAATTCAAACACTTGAACTTATGATTTACACTTTATTAATTACATAGCATGGCGCGTTTCGTCGTTACAAACGACTTCTTCAGATGCTTACAGAATAATAGCCATGCTATGTAGTCAATAAAGTGTAAATCATAGGTTCAAGTGTTTGAATTTAAGTTTATATTCAATTATAATAGATTTACATCAAGTAAACGCCAACACTATTAAATATGACCTCATATAGATATATTATTATTATTATTACGATTGTTCCTCGTGAGGAGAGCGATTGAACTAATTGAATTCGCATATATATATATATATATATATATATATATATATATATATATATATATATATATATATATATATATATTGAAAAGTTTACTACTGACCTTATTCAAGATTTAAAATAAAACATTCACTGGTATTAGGTCATTTATTGAAAATATAAATTTATATTACGCGTTTCGGCTATTAAGCCATTATATAGGAAACACGAAACAATATTTACATAGACGGATATATAAACATAAATATTCTATCCAGACGAATAAAAAATGCAACGCACTGGCCAATCACGCAATCGAAAGGATTCACCAATTCGATCTTAACAACCCGAAAATTTTCACGAAAGAAAAAAGCCAATATAAAAGAAATATTTTGGAAATGATAAATATTCAAAACGAAGAAATAAGAGCTATAAATTCAAGAACTGACATCGAAGAATTTGGTAGAATATATCATAACATTTTGCGAGAATCAAAATGAAAAATGTATACATGCTCAGATATGAATCGGGCGAATTGATAAGATAACCGATGATTTTATACGTCCAGGCATCGAGAACGCTAACATGTTGCTCACTTTGTAAATTGTGTTTGATATATGTATATATCTATTTGAAAATGGCTTAATAGCCGAAACGCGTAATATAAAATTTTCAATAAATGATCTAATACCAAATGTTTTATCTAATATATATATATATATATATATATATATATATATATATATATATATTATATATATATATATATATATGAATATCGCCGAATAGGCCCCTGAAATACGGAAATAAACGCGAGCGTACTACTAACGCAACCTATTGACATTTGAAAACATCTTATGATGATATTTGTCAAATAGACATTGAAATTCAGTAGATACCTACGGGTATAGAAGATATGTGAAATTTGGATGCTTGGTGTGTTTGTAATCTGAGAGGTGTTTTCTAATGATTCCTATAGATAGAATTGTGGAGTATTCATTACTCTACGGTCTTCCACTTAGAGTCACAAGAAGATGCTTGGAGGTTGAAATCGTTGTCTCACTTCGATAAATGTGGTGCGACTGACGAGTTCCTTGCAGAACGAAACAAATATGTCTCGCACTTCCATCAGGTGTGGCATCGATTTCAATATTTCTCAAACATTTATCCCTTGAGGATAATGGAGACATCACATCGTATACGTTCACATATCTAGCTCTACTAAAACATTCTCTCGGTTGATTTCAATTTTTCAAATGAATGTTCTAGTGTTCATTTTCTTATATATATATATATATATATATATATATATATATATATATATATATATATATATATATATATATATATATATATATATATATATATATATATATATATATAGAAATCCTTCATTTTTTGATAATCTATTTAGATTATCAAAATGTTTCTTCTTAGCAACGATAGCGCTGGTATCGTAAAATTAAAGATATCTATAATTCTTGAAAATGCATTAAATGAGCTTAACACGAAATAAATAATAGAATCATCCATAATCAACCATATAGTTATAACTTAAAGTAAGTATCTAAATCAGGACGATTATAAGATGATGGGGGATGCATGTGGCCAATGCCGCCTCTGAAATTAGACAGTGTAATATAAAATTAACTTATGTGAAAACTTATCATTGAAACTAAGCATTATCCTGTCCAGGATAATGTGGAATATTCATTAATGAACAAATGTGAACGAGTGGAAATAAATCTATATTTTTTCATTTACAACTTATATTAGTTTTTAAAATGCATTCTTCGAAAGATCTAATAGATGATTGGGTCACCAGTGAGCGGTAAGCGATTTGGTTGATAAATTTCAACTTTCCATCCACTGGGATTTTGTAGGTGAACCGGAAGTTAATGATAAATTTTCCAGTACACCAAGAAACTTGGACTTTGTTCTTTAATCTCTGTAAATATTGTTAACCTCAAGAATTCTTTATAATATACAATTTTTTGACCTGTTATTTTCATTTACTTGAATTCACTTTGTTTCACAGTTTTAAAACAATATTGAAATATTTATCTGGTAGTTTCTAATCTACCCACTGAAATCGGCTCTAAAAAGTAACGTGAAACATTGAATATACATAACTACTTTATTATCCAAATGACATAACATAACTTTGGTCTTGCAACCCCCAAATATTATGTATATCTGCCTCTAATCTAAATAATTAATATTGTTAGTAGAGAAAGAACTTATTGTAGTAACATTAGTGCGAGTGTACATTGTACATTGTAGACATTTCATTCGAACACTGTAAAGTGTAAGAATATTCCCAGCCTAATCGATCCAGATCACGCCCCGGTTAACACAATATTCTACGATAGAGAGAGCTCACGTAAATTTTCACTGAGAACTTTTCCCCTCATTCTGGTGTAGGACCTATAGGTTTTTTGAAAGTCATCAATTCTTGAATGATAGATTAAATATGGGCTGATGATTCAGAATAATGATGAAACCATTGTATCCTATTATCATTCAACAAGATTGATGAATTTTTCAAAACGCACTCAATATTCACTCTCGAAAGTGATAGGTTCGTTCTCGTTGACAACATTTGTGTAGACAGCTCCCGGAGAGTTTCATTTGAAATATTTCTATATTTCCATAAAGATCTCAGTATTTACTACAATACTACAATATATATATATATATATATATATATATATATATATATATATATATATATATATATATATATATATATATATATATATATATTAAAATTGATTTGATATAATTTATTTTCAATGTTTTTAGCAATAACAGGTTTATTTGAATGTGAAAAACTTCATTTTCGTTGACGTTTCGTTGTATATCACAACTTTGTCAAAACTAATGAATAATTGAATTTTATGAATTACTATGGATATCAAAATGTCCAACTTATTTTTTAAAAAAATCAAATTAGTTTTTTTGTATTTTCACATAATGATTTTTAGTATCAGAGGAATATTTCTGGCTTATCATTCGCTTCGGAAGTTTTAGTCTTCTTCACCATGAGGAAACCTCTGAAAAACTCATGGTAAGCATATGGTCGACATATAGTCGAGTTTTATACTTATCCAGAATATGTATATTAATTGGTTTATGTGTGTGAAATTGAAGGTAGATCTGGAAAGAATGAGTTTTGAGATGTTTGGTGATTGTTGTGAAAATTAAAAAATTTTTAAAAAATTAATTAATTTGACTTCTTTTAAATTTTTTTTTAAATTGATTGTAGACATTGTCTACTTCTGATTGAAATTTTCCCCCGCGTTGAACATTGTTCATATTTTGTATAATTTCTTGGGTAGAGGCATCCTTGAAGGATAAATAGTCGCATCACGGGCGAAGTAGTTTTTTCAAATCTCCCATCCCGGAAAGTAAAAACGGGGTAGCCTAAAATGTGTCGACTGCCTTCAGTAGAGTGTCTGTTTCTTTCTTGTTTTTCCATCTCCAGGTTCGTACAGCTTGAACTTTGCTACGCCGTTCTGAGAACAGCCAATAAGCTCGAAACACGTGTCAACGGCTACTACTAATTGCGGGATATGCCGACAGTGTCTACTTTTGATTTATATATATTATATATATATATATATATATATATATATATATATATATATATATATATATATATATATATATATATATATATATATATATATATATATATATATATATATATATATATATAAAGTCCGCAAGTGGGCACACTATGGTCAAATGGTCTTCCGGGCTGATTGGCCGTGGTCAACTGGAACTCCTCCTCTTCCAGACGTTTCGTCCCTAACTGCGAGAGACATCTTCAGTGGCGGCGACATTCAGCCCGGAAGATCATTTCACCATGTTTCACAATGGACACCGGCCGTGAAAGCCTACACGATTTCATGGGCACACTATAATAAAAAGTGCATTTCGAGAAGCGAAAAATTAAGACATTATAACAAAACGATTCTTCCAGAAGCAATCTACGAAGCTGAAACAATGGTTATTGACTGCCATTCAAAATTAGAGAAATGGAAAAACAAGAACGAAAAATTTTCAGAAAGATTCAATGCCAATTAGTAGAAACGACATTTCGATGAAAACAACTCATAACGAATTTGTTAAAAGGCAAATATCATATCGAAAGAAAACAGAAAACGAAGTGCAAAGTTTTATACGCGTATCTACCGGCAGAAAGACTGGAGACAGTCCAGAATATCAAAGAAACTACTCTATATAATTATGAAGAGTAAATACGGCACTGAGTGGCTAAAAGAGATATAAAAAGATCTACAATAAAGTAATATCAAAACTTGGACCCAGAAATCTGCTCACATCCAGAGGCTTCGGACATCCCGGAGTATAGGAAGATACATGATGGGCATAACCATACGAGATAGAATACGCTGCAGCTGGATAAGAGGTCAAACAAAGATGAGGGATGTCGTGGAGTGTGTAAAAAGGTTAAAGTGGAAATGGACAGGCCATCTAGCCCGAACAAGAGATGAGCGTTGGTCAGCTGTGGTTGGTGATTGGGAGCCCAGAGACAAGGTGAGACCAAGAAAGCGCTCTCACGATCGATGGGATAAAGAACTTGTGGATTGGCTGGGCGTTGCTGGAAAAAGGGAGACTGCCAATAGGAAATCTTGGCAAAGACAGAAGGATAATGGAGACATCACATTATACACGTTCACATATCTAGCTCTACTTTAACTCTTTTTTGGTTAATTTGAATTTGAATTTTTCGAATGAATGTTCTCGTGTTCATTTTCTTATATATATATATATATATATATATATATATATATATATATATATATATATATATATATATATATATATATATATATTTTTATATGATGTTTTTGCCTGTTGAATTCATAATATTATATTATATAAAATGAAACCTAATAAATATATATTCAAATATATATATTATGTATTTGAATTTATATTGTTATAATGTATTATATTATATCATTTTAATTTATAGTTTTCATTACTTTCGACAAAGTTGTAACCAACAACGAAAGGGCAACCAAAATGAAGTTTTTCATGGAATAAAACCTGTTATTGCTAAAAAAAAATTGAAAAAAATTTTCGAGAAGTTCAGGCTGTGCAGATTGGTAAATCACAGAATGGTCAAAATTTGTATTGATTTCATTTTATAATACGTTACCTCTTGTGTGGAACACAAATCAGGTCAAATTAAAGAGACATATTGAAGAGTTTTTATTGCTAAAGAGCTCAAGTGATAAATGTTTAACAGATTATGTAGATACTGGATATTTAATTAACTTTTTTATTTCTACTCTTAATTTTTTCTTTTTTGTAATTTTAACTGCTTTTGTATATATGCTTAAAATGCAATAATATGAACATATTTAGAAATACGCCGGAAGTAGTGGAATTACATTCGAAGTATATTGTGATGCACTTCAAACTTTTCGAAATTTTAAATCCTCCCCTTATTTTAAACCTCCGTGAAAAAGGTTTGGTAATTTTAAATTTCTAGTATAGTTTTTCTTTCAACACATTAGAAAATTTCTCTTTAATTTTGATCATTTTTTGTTCAATTTATTTAAATTAAACCGTTGACAAGTAAAAATTGACATTAAAAATTCTTTCTTGGTATATCTAATAAAACTTAAAAGAAAACAATAGAAAATATCAAATAGAAGACAAAGAGTAATATTACTATTCAATTTCTACTGAAGCTTACATGGCAATTTTTCGATTACTACAAAGTTCATATAGCTATCTTATAAATTTCAACTTTGCTTGAATATATTTTTAATTTTTTATGTTGATACCTTCCAAACTGAAAGAAATCATCAACCTTACCAACTTATATAAGAAATTAGCATAAAGTTGATATTTCTTAATTTTAGATTCAAATAAGTTGAACAAAATATTACATAAGTAATGATTTTTTTAATCAAATCATATTTCCTATATAATTAGAATTAATAATACTCACATACGCTAAAACCATAAAATTTATCACAACAAGAAGCTTCATCGTTTTGTTTCAGGCAACTGTCATAAATCTATTATTCAAATTTGCCTTTTATAGCATCCATAACAAATATGATGACATAATTAGTCAATAATTATTTTTATCTGATTGAACTGAAAAATTGTTCTTGCATTTCATTCTCATTTAAGATTACCTTTTGTCACTTTCTGCTTTTTGTCCCAACTGGACAACACTATTTGGTTTCCTAATAGCTAAAGCAATTAATCATTTATTTGATTCTATATAGAAATTATATTGCATTTACTGAATTAACGATGTTTTAAATGGCACAACTCGTCGCAGTACTTTGAACAAAATAGATAGTGTCCGAGTATTTAATATTTCATGCACTGGAACCTGTTGAAGTGAAAATGATATTTTCTTGGCTGACCGAAACAGGTTTATTAGTTTCAAACATACAATGCTGTGCACTAATTGCAACTTGCTCTCTTCATCTTTGGGAATTTGCAAATGTATGATCTAGCACATGCATGAATTATAATAATCTCAAACAAATAGGTATTATTACATATTATAAGTACCTATTATTCCATTACACTACCTTAATTCTTTGGAAAAATGTATCATATCTCAAGAACCTATGTCAATGTTTTGAAAAATTACCATCATACTATAAAAGTTATCGATTAAATAATGCTTGAATCATTGAGACTGTTTTAACTTTTTACATATATTTGAAAATTTAAATCCTCTAAACCTTATGTGTAATATATTACACAGCTATTTTGCATATTTAAAAAAAAATTAGAAAACACCCCTACATCCCTACATATTTCACAGGACATCCCTGATAATAGGATTTCGTTGAAATTATTTGGTTCATTATACTAGCTCGAAGTAAAACTCAAACTTTCATTCATAGCATAGGAGTCAAGCTTTGGTAAGTGAAAGAGTAAAATTTAAAATTTATAACATTTTTCTCTAATGTTTACCGATTCCTCTTCCTATCGATTAGTCAGATAGAGGCACGAATTACGCAGAACGTTTTCAAACTAATGGGGTCACCCAAGATTTTTAGAATACTCCCTGAACTGAAAAATCTAAAATGTTCTTACAGAACATCCAAAAATTCCAAAGAACACAGTATGTAAGCATCAAGTGCCTAGTTATCCTTTCTTTTATTATTATTATTAAGAGCGTAGGTCAGAGATCTATTTAACTCCGATTCGACCTACAGTTTAACACTGTTGGAAATCGAACTGTCTAGCATTAGTAAGCCGAAAGCTAAATAGGGTCACTATTCCGTTCGCCATAGTCACCCTATTAGGCTACTGAGCATCTTTAGTATACATTTTTAATTTAATATAAAAAATATAATACATGAAAGTAAATATAAAGTACTATAGCCACAACGTAAATAGTACAACGTTATGAAGAATGTTCTGTATCCAAATCTACTGAGTGAGTGCCAGTCATCTTTTTATTTTCCAAAAATTATAACTAGAGAATCCATGAAATATACGAGTAGTATGGCATTGTGTCTATTTTAACAGAAAATTCAAGTTATTTCATATTAAATGTTTAGCCAAAATCCTGACTTTTGTTTATAACTCTAACAGGTTATGGGCCCAGATCACATTGGATAAAAAGAATCTATAGAAGAAAACGGTGAGGCTAATCAGAAGTTAATTAAAGTGGAGTTAGAAAGGAATAACTAAATCAAAACAAAATGAATACCACTGTTATATTCCCTGAATTAAGTTCTGAAAATTTCAACAATTGGAAGTTTTGGGTGAGGTGCCTCCTGGAAGAAAGGCAAAGGAAGTGTTGGTAGCATTATAAAAGGACTGATGCCAGGAAAAAAGCTAAAAAAATTATCGTTCAGTGTGTCGCAGATCAACACCTGGCTATTATAAAAGAAAAAGTTGTTAACCATGAAATGTTGTGCTGGGGAGAAATTGGAAGATCATTTCCTAAAGTTTGATTCACTAATAAAGGAGTTGGAAGGTATAAGAACTAAATGTGAAGAATCATACAAGGTATGCATGCTAGAATAATGATAAATAATTCTGTAATTTATTTTACATATTTTCATGATCTATTTTTGTTATATTTAGATTTCAATAATGTAAACAAAAAGAAAGAAAGATATCACATTGTTAATGAAGATATTGCAAAGGATATATGGCATAAAAGATTAGGTCACTTTAACCGTAATGGACTAAAGCAGCATTGATTGTCTTTTAGTCGTGACTTATGAAGTACTTGTATAGAAGGTAAAAGCACAAGAATCATTTGTTCCATGTAAAAGAAAAACCAGTAGAATTGAGGAACTTATTCATACCGATTTTGCAGGTCCAATAGTTATGCCAACTTCAGAAAATTTCAAATATTTTCAAGTATTGCTTCATGATTTTTCACATTTTAGTTGTTAAACTCCTTAAACATAAATATGAAGATGAAGAAAATGTAATGGAATTGGTTAAATTTATTAAAACACAGCATGGAGTAAAAACTCAAAAAATAAGATGTGGTAATGGAGGAGAATTAACGTCCAATTATTTCAAAAATTTCATGCAGGAATAAAGGTATAGAAACAGAATACACGTTGCCTTATAGTCCGCAACAAAATGTAAAGGCAGAATGCATGACTTTATTGGACAAGATGTGTACAAAATTCCTAGACACTAATCTTCCAAAGGAACTTTGGGGCAAAGCTATCTTATTGTTCAGCTTACGAACTTAATAGGTCTACCACCAGTGCGAATGAAGGGATAACTCCTAAAATCTGGTATGGCCAAAATTATTTATCTATGTCATGAAGAGCGTGGTCCGGCGGTGTTGCCAAAATCGAACCGGTGGTCTACTGTCCTAGTCGGTTGTTTCCAAAGTTTAAAGCATTATTTCAATCCTTTTTGTATATTCCGAACGGATAAAAAATATTATTGGTATTTATAACTTACTAAATATTACTATTATATTATAACATATGTGTTCCAGTAATATTTAGTAGCATATAGTACCGCATATAGGACGATTACTGTAACAGAAAAATGTAATACATTAGCAAGAAAACAAGGATGTTTTCGATAAAGCCCCACTGCATAAAAGATACTGCTATTAGTCACACTTATTTACATAAAAAGTTGCCTAACCAAATTTATCCAATTAATTGAGAGAAAAGGAAACTTGAAAGAAACGTTGTAGGAATTACTCAAATTGAATTATTTAATAAATATTGGGTAAATTAAATTCAATGGACGATAAATCAACTCTGTGATAGTTCATATTTAAATGAGAGGTTATAAGAAATACTTGTCTAAAAGTCACTGACTGAACAATTCTTTATTCAACTAGTTTCGCCTTTTACAGCATTATCAAGAATGAATACATATTACATTATCAAGAATGGCATTAGCAATGATAATGCCGTAAAAGGCGAAACTAGTCGAATAAAGAATTGTTCAGTCAGTGATTTTTAGACAAGTATTTCTTATTACGTCTCATATTATATTTGTGATTAGCGCAACAAACAACCTAGTTTATGAAAGTATTAAGCTTTCTTCGTTTATTTTTCGTGTTTGGCTTCACCATTTTTTGTGTAGTCATTCAATAATATATTTAAAAAAATGTAACACAGCATGTTCAGAATATTATTATTGTCTTTACCATATACACATCAACAATAAAAATCTCTCAAAAATTCATCCAGTGACAATAAAATGAATTTTCTGTTTACATGGAAACATAACTCAAACCTTCTTTTTCCAACAGTGATGTGAAAACTACCGACGAATATACTGGTGAGATACAATTGTTCTTTTATTCTTTTGTTTTGTTGCTTTTATAGTTTTGTATTTTATCCTGTGATGTTTCTTTCAACTTCATTCGAGTCTAATTGTCCCAGTCTCAATTTTAATCAGGTTTTTTGTCTCAAATTTTAGCTGAAGAAGATGGAAACTCCATTGAAACGTTCATTAAACCTTTAATTATTCAACGTTTAATTAGTCTAATACACCTGCTATACCACAAACAAGCATCTGTATATATATATATATATATATATATATATATATATATATATATATATATATATATATATATATATATATATATATATATATATATATATATATATATATATATATATATATATTTATCCTTCAAAAGGCTTGAAAACAAAATCAGTTGTTCTCAAACTAAATCATGCATTATATCGACTCAAAGAATCTGCAAAGGTTTGGAATGAAACATTCAATGACTTTGCTCGAAGTAACAACTTTACAAGATCAAAGTATGATTCATGTTAATCGATTGAGCCGATACTTGATGAAAATCTAAATACATAATTTCAATAAAACTAAGTAGTTTTCTGATTTTCACTATAATTAATTTAAAACATGACAGTATCGTTTCGCCAACACACTGGCTTCATCAGATGTTGATGATGAACTGAGCTATTACATAAATAGAAGTCTTCACTGAAATTTTTAAGGACTGGATTTTAATCCTTTGCCTCTTCATCGTCTTTTTGCCTTTCTTCTTCTGTTGGATTTTATGAGTTTTGTTTTCACACATTAGGGCTTAGTGCTTAATTAGCACTCTTCTTGCTGTTTTGGGAGCTCTTTTCTTCCGTCGTTCTCTTCCATTGGGTCAGAGATGTTCTGTTATACTTCGTATGAGATTCTTTTGGTGTGATTCCATACGTTCAAGCATATTTGTTCTTCTATCCTTAATCGTCTCCGTGAGTTTTTTAGTTTTATCTATCTAGAATCTGGTTAGGCATATATCTTGGTGACCCTACTGCTGTGCGTACAATTCTGTTCAGAGTGCCTTGAAGTTTCTCGATTCTTGTGTTATCCATTTCCCAGATTTCGCCTCCGTATATGAGCCCTGGAATGATGATTGTTTTAATTATCTTCATTTTGTTTTCAACTGACATCCTGCTCTCTTTGTTCAAAAGGGAGTACAGGTAGGCATGCATTTGTTTGGCTTTCTTGATATTTTCAGAAATTTGGGTTCTGAATTTCAAGTTCTCGTCCAGATATACTCCTAAGTACTTCGTGTTCTTATCCCACTGGATGGAGTGGTCGTTGAAGATTACTTCCGGTGGTTTCTTTTTCCTTTTTTTCAGGTCAAAGTAAACCCCTACTGTTTTGTTTGGGTTCACTTTGATTTTCCATTTTTCAAAGTACTTTTGCATAATCTGCAGATCTTCCTGTAGTCCCTTTTGAACACTTACTTTTCTTCTGTGTGATATGTAGAGCGCAGTGTCATCAGCAAACTGGGCTATTTTGCATTTGCCTGGGGAGGTATGTCTGCATTGTATATGTTGTAAAGAAGTGGGCCAACTACTAATCCTTGTGGCACTCCTGCACTGATCTTCTTTTCGTTCGATAGTTTTTCTCCTATCCTCACTCTGAAGGTTCTTCCACGTAGGTAAGTCTGGATTATATTTACTAACTTCCTCGAAAATTGTTCTCTCTTCAGTTTGTATATCACACCATGATGCCACACTTTATCAAAAGCTTTTTCTATATCCAAAAATATGGCACCAGTTGGTATTGATATATTGAGTTTTTCCTTGATGTCTTCTGTTATTCTAGCCAGTTGATGTAGTGTCGAGTGTTCCGTTCTGAATCCGAATTGATGTTCTGGAAGGATACACCTGTTCTCTGCAAAAGTTTCCAGTCTTCTATACAGATTTCTCTCTAAGACTTTGCTCAATGCAGGCAACAGGTTTATCGGCTGTACAGGCTTGGCTTCCGCTTCTGTTTCGAGTTCCATGATCACCGGGCAATGATCCGAAGATAAGTCCATAACTGTTTCTAATCGATACGTCTAGCGAACATTTTTGATGACTGCTATGTCTAGTAGATCTGTATTTGTATTTGAGATAGTACATAGATGAGTATGTTCACTGGGTGCAGCAATTATGAGATCATGTTCGTTGGCGATTTTTAGCAACTGTTTTACAGCTGCGTTCGCGACTCGGCTGTTCCATTCTGTATGTTTTGCATTCAGGTTCCCTGCTGCAATTGTCGCTATGTTGTGTAGGAATATTTTCTTGATATCTACTTCCGTTATTGCGTTCGCTGGTGGATTATATACGGCATAGCATATCAAGTCTCCTTTTCTAGTTCGTATTTTGATTCCTGTGTGTTCTATTGTTTGAAGTGTGACTGTTTCTATTTCTTGGTGTGTAATTCCATGTTTTATGAGGATGGCGGTTCCTCCTCCTCTGCCTGTTGTTTTGTCTGTTCTGTATATTTTGAAGTTTTGCATCTTGAATTTCTTGTTTGGCTTTGAATGTGTTTCGTTAATCAGCATAACGTCAATTTTCTGTTGTTCCAGAAATAGAATTAGTTCTCCTCTTTTTGGGAGAACTGAGTTCGCATTCCAGAATCGATGCTGTCCGATAAAGTTGTTTAAGCTCTATTCTTAAACAATGTTATCAGTTTCTCTTGCTCGTTGACGAAGTCCAATTTTTGCTTCGTGGTGGCATTAGTGTTACTAACTGCGATAAGCATTCTGCCCAGAATTGTGGCAAGTTTGTCTTCTGCCTTGTTTGTCTTCTGTTTTTCTTTGTTATTACTTGCGCTTTTGGTCTCTGATTTGGCTGTGCTGTTACCTCTTCAGCTTTCTTTTGCCAGAAGTTGACCGGGGGTTGTAGAGCCGGCTTGAGGTTTCCAGGGGTCGTTGGCTTTACGTTGGGATTTTTTGTGCAGTTCGCATTTGTTGACAAATGTTTTCCGCCGCAGTTAGCGCACCTAGGCCTGTCCTCGATTTCTTACATTCATATGTGTTGTGAGGTTCACCACATTTCATGCATTTTGGATCGGCGTGACAGTTCCTCTGTACGTGTCCAAAAAGCTGACATTTGTAGCATTGGACGACTTCGGATTTTAATTTTAGATTCTCTACTTGTACTAAGAGTCCACAGCAGAACCTCAGTTCGTTGTAGATCGATATGTATTCCTTGGGTGTTTCCACAAGGACTAGGGGAGCTGGGAAAACTTTTTTCCCTCTCATTCTGACGACTTTTGTAACAGGATATCCCTGTTCTCTTAGGTCTTCGGTAATCTCTTCTTCTGTGTTTTCGCACCTAATTCCGCGTATTACAACCTTTAGTTGTTTCTCGCTCTTTAATTGATACGTGTAGAATTGTATCTCGCGTTCCTTCAGCAGATGGAATAAACGTCTGTAGTCGTCTTCTGTTGAGGGCTCAACTTGTATTCCTTGGTGAACAAGCTTTGCCTTCGTGTAGTTGATGTTCAGTTTTTTTTGGCGTTCTTGAAATTTCGTTATCTTTCTCGCGAATGATAAGTAGGACCGTCCGTTCTTTTCTTGGTTTGTTCAATGTTGTGGTCTTTGTTCTTTCCTCGTCCTTTTGGTTGTCGTCACCTGAGATTGGTTGAGTTGCCATCTCGTCATCATCATTCAGTGCCTGAAAACTGTTGCCAACTTTCACCGTCTGCACGTCTTTTATTTTCGTGCTTTCGGTTTTCGCCGTCTTCTTAGGTATTTGGAATTCCTCGGATTCCATAGGTCTCTTCGTTGTTGCCGCCTCTATTTCGTCATTTGTTTCAGATGTGGAGGTTGCCTTACACGCTGCCTTTATTTGTTCTAAGAATTCGTTCACGTTGAAGCCTTGTTGGGATAAGAAGTTATAAATATCTCTGATAGCCTCCGCCCTTTGCCTGGATTCTTCCATTATCGCTCCGCTTTTCGTTTCCATTTTCTCTCTTTTGTTTTCGGATGAATAATATCCCCGATTATCCGCTGAATGCGGAACCCGAGGTACAGCGTTCCGCATTCCGTTGACTTCTCGTTGCCTGGGTTGTTGTTCTACGGCCGTAGTTGGAGTTTTACAAAAATTGGAACACGTGGTACTCTGTTCAGTATTCCGTCAACTTTGATTAACCTGAACACGTCCTTCCACTGTGTATGATGGTCTCTGTCTCACTTTTTGCGGCACTGCACGCTTGTAGACGCGTTGCAGCACTAACTCTAGCGGTTTCAGGTTCGCTCGTTTCGTATTAAGTCGACTATTCTCGTGTTAAAACACTGCACTTGCGCACTAATCACTTTCGGAAATCTGTATTGGGTACCTAGTCACTCTGCTACCTGAAGTAGATCCTCACTGTACAGCTGCCTGACGTCGAATGAGAAGGAGCTATTACATTGTGGACTGCTTTTATTTATTCTAAAGTGTGTGGAAAAGACCATAGAAAACTGTTCTTCTTTTGTAGGAAAATGAATATAGAGCATATTTCTTCTGAATTGTTCTTCTTGAACATACTTCTTCTAAATACAATTCAGAAGAAATATGTTCTATAGCTTAGCTGGCCAAACCCAGGCCCGCGGGCCACATAGTGGCCCGCCAAGGCATTTGAATTTGCCCGCCAGCACTTTGCGCCAAGGCATTTGAATTTGCCCGCCAGCACTTCGCGCCAAGGCATTTGAATTTTCCCGCTAGCACTTCGGCAGCGCGGCGTGCGATAGCACTGCTTCCACTTGATTGGTCAGCCGAGCGCAACCGATCCGCGTCGTTCGGGTATTGCCGCTACTTCGCCCGCACCCCGCACGCATATCGGTCCCGTCCTCCAATAGCCAGACAAACGGACGGTTAGCGAGCATCTTAGTACCGTTATCAATCTTACTTGAATGCAAGTATATTGAATTACTAATTCGTTTTGTGACAATTCGTTTAATAAATTAGAAAGAATACTACCAAAACTTTGCATCTTCTCTGCAGGTAAGTGTAATATTTGCATGTGTTACAATTAGTTTGTTTGTTTGTTTGTAAATACTTTCCTGCACAGCAGGCGGCGCGGCGGTCTTATTGCCCAAGATGTAGGATTTGTACCTACGAATCTTAATTAGATATTTATTGATATTGTGGAGCGGTGCCTGTCCAAATTAATAGTTTTATTTTACTTAGGTACTAACCTTCATTTCATAAAACTACATGTACATTTACATGTAGTTTTACATGTACATTTTATTGTTTTAGTATGGCCCTCAGCAAACCTAGTACGAGTACATCAAGAATAAAGGATAACCCTCGGACGTTTCATGAAGAATGGGAAACAAAATACCTTTTCACCGAAAGCAAAGCCCGCAAACCTGTGTGTCTCATTTGCTCAGCAACAGTAGCTGTTGCTAAAAAATATAATTTAGAGCGGCATTTTAAGCAAAACCATACAAAATTCGACAAAGAGTATCCAGTGGGGTCAGCTGTAAGGACTGATTTCATAAATAAAAAGAAGAAAGAACTATTTTCACAGCAAAATATTTTTGTAAAACGACACGAAGAACTGGAAGCCATGGTCAAAACATCGTATGAAATATCTTTATTATTGGCTAAGAAGAAAAAGCCGTTTTCTGATGGGGAAATTATCAAACAGAGTTTGTCCATTTTTGCACAGAACTGCAATGATCAAAAGGTTAAAGCCATGACAGCTAGTATTTCACTGTCGCGCAACACAGTAATGAGGCGAGTAGAAGATATGTCAACAGTCATTAACAGTCAAATTGCAGAGTTTGTAACTAAATGTAGATATTATTCACTTGCATTGGACGAAACCTGCGATTTAACTGGTATGGCGCAATTAGCTGTTTTTGTACGCTGTATTGATGACAATTTCAATATATTTCAAGATATATTGGACCTCTGTCAACTGGAAACTACAACCACAGGAAAAGATATATTCATGAAACTGAAAGATTGCATTGAGGGTAAGAGCCTAAACTGGGATAAATGCAATTCAGTTTGCACTGATGGAGCACCTGCGATGATGGGGAAAACGAATGGCGCTGTAGCTTTGCTGCAAAATTACATAGGTCGACAATTGTTTTCTTATCATTGTATTATACATCAAGAAGCTTTGTGCGCTAAAAACATGACTTTCGAGGACGTGATTGACCCAGTAGTACGCTGCATTAATTTCATACGTGCCAGAGCACTTAACCGACGAGAATTCAGAACGTTGTTTGAAGAAGAAATAAAAGAATACGGCGAATTACATCTTTATTGCGCTGTTCGCTGGTTATCTAAAGGCGAAATGTTGAAACATTTTTATGATTTGAGGGAAGATGTTCTGGAATTTCTGAAAGAAAAACAAGCATTGCCAGCAGAGAGAGCTCTGCTTGAAAATTCATTATGGCTGTGCGATCTTGCATTTTTAGTTGATACATTGAAGCACCTTAATGTCCTGAACCTTAAACTGCAAGGAAAAAATTGTTCTCTTCCAACAATGTTCAACTTGATCAATGGTTTCAAAGGGAAGTTGGACTTGTTCGCAGCAAACTTAGAGAGAAATAAAGTCGACCATTTTTCCACACTTGCAAGTTTAAAAGAAGAATTAGAGATCACTGCCCTTGATATTCCTAAATACCTATCAAAAATAAAATGTTTAAAAGAGTCTTTTGAAAACAGATTCCAGGATTTTGAATCGGACAAGAGAAATATTCAGCTGTTTATAAATCCATTTGCTATCAGTTCTACTGACTTGGTTGATTATCCAGCAAACATACAGCTCGAAGTAACAGATCTTCAAAACCACACTGCCCTGAAACAAATTTTCTATGAAAATGTATCTTCAGAGCAGCTAACAGAAAGTTTTGCAAGTTTTTGGAAAAACGTTTCCAGTGAAGATTTCCCAACATTGCGCGACCTTGCTATGCAAATTTTAAGCAGGTTTGGTTCCACCTATGTGTGTGAGAAAACATTTTCAACTCTATCATACATCAAAAATAAATATCGCACATCTCTCACTGCAAAACACATTTCGGATTTGATTGTACTATCAACATCAGACTTAAAACCAAATATCGACAAATTACTATCACAAAAACCTCTTCACAGCTCTCATTAAATAGAAATAATGTTGTTATTATGTATGTTACTTAATTTCATTTACAAATAAAGTAAATTAAACCAAATTTTTAATGTACGTTTTGTGTATATTAATACCTTATGAATATGGTATTTGGCCCGGCGGCACCACAGTCTATGAAATTTTGCCCACCTTGAAAAACTATTGGCCAGCCTTGTTCTATAGTCATTCCCCTACAAAAGAAGAACAGTGTTCTATGGTCATTTCCACACACTTTGGGATAAATACAAGCAGTCCACAATCAGGGATACCAAAATGTTTGGTGGGGTTTTCTTGGGTGCTTAATATTTTCAGGGGTAATCTTAGAGGTATTTTTAAAGTATTCCAAAATTTTTATCATAATTTAAATAACTAAAATTAATTTTGATTTCTATCTTGAATAAAAAAATCCATTTCACGATGACAAAATTCAATACTATTACTTAATGTAGGTTTGTTAATAGAATGTTATAATTAGTAAATAAATAATTTAATTTTTGTGTAAAATGATACCCTACTCCTAACATTCTCATTTTCAAGAATGAAATGAAAAATTCAATAATAATAAAATAATATTTTAATGATAATAAATATTTAATATTTTAATTTTGATAATAAAAAACACCCAAGTACCTTATAATTGCAAAATAAAACCTCAACATATTTTTTTTCTTTGAATTTTAAAAATAATTCTAGGGGATTTTAAACCTGATTACGGGGAGAAAAGATTCCACGAGTTAGTAACCCTGTCCACAATGTAATATCACAGTTTACATCAACATCTCATGAAGCCACTGTGTTGTCGAAACAATATTGTCATGTTTTGAATTAATTATAGCGAAGTATAATTAATTCAAGTATAATTATATACTTAGTTTTATTTAAATTATGATTCATGTAATAATGTGGAAATGGATCCTATATCTCCTAATTTATATGAATGGCATCTTGTTATTCGGAAATTTAGGTGACATAGACAAGGTAAAACTGATATTAAAAAATTAATTTCAGGCAAAAGACTTGGGAGAAATATATAGTTTCTTAAGAATGACAATTATAAGAAAGAAAAATTAAATAAGCTTGTTTATATTGTAACATTATTTAATCGAGGAGTGTTGAATATATACAAAAAAAGAATTTATTATTAGGACATAGACAGTACATATAACACGATCAAGTGATTCTTCCTTTTCTGTTGTAACATCACAAAGTAAAGGTTGTTGTGTCTATTTTAACCAAACATATAAGATATGCCATATTGAAACTTTAGAAAATCCTGTCTTTTGTTTATAACTCTAACACAATATCCATATTTCATTAATTGATTCCTGCCTATATAGTTCAGCTTGTTCTCTTAGAATATTTTACTAATGCTATGAAAAACATACATTGATTAATTTGCATTTAAAGAATTAAATGATGCAACTTATTGCCAAATAATAAAAAAATTGATGACCCTAGTTGTGAACTTCTTTCTCAGCTAGTTTGGGCGATTCCTATAACATCTAAAGATCTGCTATACCGACGACTGATTGTGAAATCTGCTCATAAAAGCAGTCAGTGAAGGCCATCATGTCAAAATGAAGGCGAAATGAAGTATAAATGCTGGCCAATTTGGATTTCATACCACCTATACTACATAAGTCAACTGATAGAATGTTAATAGGGAATATTTAGTATTTCTTTAATCATATTAGTATTAGAAACTATATCAAGATTGTTTACTTTACAATCTGAGTTAATTTTAATGAAATATTTCCAAAACACTAAATGATTTCGGAGATATTTAAGGATAAATGAAGTATAGAATAATATAGTAATTTTTTGTAGCGCCCGTATATGTAGTAAGACGAAAGACAAAAAAAAATAAATTTTTTTACAAAATAAATGAAAACTACATTTTGAAAAATTAAATTAAAATATTTTATTACTTATTTACAATATGACAAATAAAATTTCTTTTAATACATGCTGCTTGTTGAATATAGTGGTTGCAAGGAAGAGTAATCTATGCATTTAATGTAGATCGAATATTATTTGCTATGCCATATCTAGCAATCTATTTAACGATGTAGGAACCCAAGTGGTATTATCTTGTGAGTAAAAAACGACATTTTTATCGATGTAACACTGCACACCATTTCCACCAAGCCTATAAACTTGCTTTGCCTCCCGAAATTTATTTGGAATTGGAACAAACAAAATTCCCTTTTCTTCACATCTTTTTGCTACAAGATCTTTGAAACCTTGAGGGATCATAGATGCTGTTTTTAGTGCCTCTACAAAACTCTGAAAATAAGTAAACAATATTAATTTTGATTTTATTATGTAATTATATTAATTTTATCATGTATTATGTTAATATGTATTATGTAACTCACTGTAAAAAAGAAATATAAATGTGTGCATTAGAACACGTTTGATTTTCAATTTATGGCTATGCAAATATTTATTATAATATTTGCTAGTTAATTGTTCATCTAATGTAAATATAACACCCTATCTCTTATCAAATCAGTAATATAACAAATTATAATCAGTGATATAACAAACTATCAAGTAGTAATAGTGAAATCGGTTCACTTTCTGTTTTAAAATTTTGCTAACCTCAACTTTGGGAGGTGGCGGTGGTGGAGGTATATCACATTCTAATGTTGTCAAATACGATATAGACTCTCTTGCTCCCGGCTGTTGTCCCAAATTGACAGCTCTGTTCATCATTTCTAGCGCTTTGTGAAAGTTTTCCTTAATAGTGGGCTGAGCAAGAAGTTCCTCTGACAGCATTCTTTTCCAACCTGCATACCACTCTGTCACTTGAGTGTAATTAGGGTTGTGATTCAACCAAAGTGATAGAACTTGAAGCCAACGCGGAAAGAAAAATTTATCAAGAATGAGCGTCATATTTCCAACAGATAACATATCCCTCCAGTCCATCACCCAATGCCAGCCATCTGAAACAAAATAAATGATCATTTAAGTATTCTTACTTTATTGAAAAAAATATGCGTGATGATTACTGATTACGAAAGAATGAATAAGAGAAAAACTATCACTGGAATATGAAAATATCTTGATGAATTGTTAGTTAATTTAAAAGTACCAACGAGTCGTTAAAATATGAAAAAATATATACTATAATTATAATATACCTACTACTAATAAAATTATATAATAAATATAAAAATAAATAAAATTATATCATTATTATATAATAATATAATAAAAAGAAAATGTAATATTTATATTAAAAAAACCATTTGTCTAAAAATTAATTAAGCAATTATTAATAAATAATAAGTAATTATGCAAATCAATAAAAAGCAGAATTGAATATAACTTAAATTCAAACACTTGAACTTATGATTTACACTTTATTGACTACATAGCATGACGCGTTTCGTCGTTACAAACGACTTCTTCAGATGCTTACAGAATAATCATTATTCTGTAAGCATCTGAAGAAGTCGTTTGTAACGACGAAACGCGTCATGCTATGTAGTCAATAAAGTATAAGAATAATGATTATTCTGTAAGCATCTGAAGAAGTCGTTTGTAACGACGAAACGCGTCATGCTATGTAGTCAATAAAGTGTAAATCATAAGTTCAAGTGTTTGAATTTAAGTTATATTCAATTATAATGGATTTACATCAAGTAAACGCCAACACTATTAAACGATAAAAAGCAATTGTGTCTAAAAAATCATCACCAAAAGAAAAAACAGACCATCACAAAATTCATTGCAGCAGGCGATAACACAAGAAGGTATGACAAATTTTATATTCAATAATAGAGTCCTTTACACGTACATTTGGGAGCACGCATATAAGACAGGCCGTTACAAATTGTAAGTTGATCGCGCCAATATACCCTAACACATGCAGACGATCCGAATTGTACGCGTAAATTGATTTTCATGGGTTTCATCTGAAGATCGGACTGGCGAGTGGTTATGGATTTTAATAGTTCGAACTTTTGAGTTTGATCATTAGATATAGTAAGAAAAATGGATAAGAGTTTGGTATATCGTTAGCTTAGTTCATGTTTCGGTTAGTTTTGATAACCGGAAAAAACAGTGAATGTAATTTTTCTGTGTGTAAAAAAATACACACAAAAAATGTGTTACATATAGGTACGAGAGTATTTCAATACTGTTCAGTTATTGATAATAATTTTTCTTCCGTTTTCCCCATTAATCATCAAAGTAGAAAAGATGTTAGTAAGTAAACATTAAATATCATTGAAATAAATCTAAACATTCAACTAAAACGTTTTTGAAAATATCGAATATAATTCTTTATAAAACAAAAATCTAATTCAAAATAAAAATTCTTCCAAAAATTATTAATCTTTTTTTAGATCGAGAACTGGTAGCAGTAATTTTTACACGATTTCATCGTCTGACAGAAGTTGATAATATTAGAGTACTAATAATAAATATAAATGATATAATCGTTTGTCAGTAGTCATTGTATTTAATATGAAAAAAAAATTAATGCTCGTGGCAGAAGTTTTTCCTGCTTTGTTATTATTTTTTATTATTTTTATGATATATAAAAAAATAAATTACTTCATTGTCAGCCAGACTAGAATAATTATTGAAATTATATTATAAGAGATAAAAAAATCACTTGTAATAAAGACACCTTGAAGATGTGCATTAATAATCTGCATTGTTGAAAAAATGTAAAAAATTAAAAGAAATTATAACATCATTTCTACCTTTAAGCCTACTACTTTTTAAGTAGTTAATTATGATAAGCATAAACGTGGAAAAGGCAGAAAAATCCATGTTGTTTATTCAAAAGGCAGAAGTATTTTACTACCTGAAGACAACTGCAATGCAGTACACACACACACATCACTAACATTATTCATGTATGTATATTATACTTCTTCGCATGATAAAACAAGCTGGAAATAAAGTAAGTGATTAAAGAATAGATGGTTTGAAACCGGGAATGAAGGTTACTGAGATAAAGACAAAAATGAGGAAAAAGCAAAGTGACCAACCCCAAGAGTTAATATGTGAGATAATGAGCTCTGAAGTTTTTCATCAGCTAATGATTTCGGTTATGTCTATAATTGTTTGAATCCACCCTTATAGGCGCTTTTTCGATTTTACGGATTTATCCACTTTATTGCAATTTTCATTCATTGATTCAATTAGATTTTCAATAATTCATGAACGTAACAATAAAAAAAGTACACTTAAAACTAGATACTTCAATCTCCTTTGTCAAGTACCTATTCACCTGATCACAAATTCTAGTGGTTAATATCCGTAATGTTATCCGTCAGTAACGTTTTCATCCTTTTGCAAGTCGTACGTCAGCTTTTAGACCATTCCTCGGTGCTTTTACTTTGATTTGGAGAATATCTAGAAATTTTTCGAGTTGCTCTCGCTAAGTTGGCAAGTCGGAAAAATGAAATATCGAAACACTATTTTTTACAAAAATGTGTGTATTTTTTGTGTTTTTCGACACTTTCATTATAAAGAAAACAATGATACATTAAAAATGTCAAAAAAACTCTACGCACGCAAATGTTCAACTACCATAACTCCTAAAGCTAAATGTGGTTCTTTTATGACGGAAATAAAATAAGAAGTTTTTGGACGGCAATGTGGAATGATATGGCATTCAAAAAAAAAAAATTTTAGTTAGTCCACTTTGCCTTTAAATGAATATGGTAAATGTAAAAAGGCAGAACGAATATATGGCTTTCTCTGTTAATCGAGTGAAGGCTTCTCAGTCCACTGTGCTGGTGATAGATATAGTTACCAAGATTCAAATGGAGTGAAAAAGCGAACAATGCAATTTTGTTTGTTCGTCCACTTTACTTTTTATAATACACATACTGCAAAAAATACATACTGAAAAACACGTTAGACGCTCCAAATAACGTAGAGCGTTTTGATTGTTGTTTCTAAATTCAGAGGTCTAAATGTCTGCTACCTTTTTCTTAGATTTACAAATACTCTATAAAACATGAAAATAACTTTTAAAAAGACGATGGAAGTTTTTTACAATTTAATAATTTTTTATTATAGAAACTCCCACCATCCTGAGTTCTGCCAGCTTCAATTTCACTATCTATAAAATATATTTAATAGACATAATTTGATTTCAGGAACGATAATAGAATTTTTGATAGTTTTTTTCGCAAGTTCGAAATTATTCATAAAAAAATCAGAGCTACCTAAGATCGCCACTTATTTTTTCTGGTTAATATAGGAGCAGACTACATTACCTCCCAATATCAACGACGATGAAATCGTATACCTAAAATGCCACCAGCCCCCTAGCCTATTTATGATGTAACACAATTTCAATTCAAAAAAACTTTTAATTAAGATCTGACTAAAAGCTCTCAGTAATTAACTTCTATTCAGCCTATCTGAAAAGTAACAACAGAAAATATATTTGGAAAAAAAAGAAAAATGAATGTGTTACAGGTACTTCCCTAATATTTCAAAAACAATTCAAGAAACAGAATCTCATTGAATTTAGAATTAATGAGAGATCATTAATTTCAACAATGAATACTATTAATTTTAATAATTATTAATTTAGAAGTAAAATCTCCAGAAAAATGTACGGTGGCCATATTAGGTGGCCTAATATAAGTAAGCAAGTAGCTCTGATCTTGGAAATTACAGATCAATATAAGAAACGCATATTTTCGAGAAAAACAGATTGCTTGGATTTCTCAATATTTCGATAAATCAATATAGGTTTCAGGAAAAAAAGTTGTGAGGAAAAATGGAGAGTTGCCGTTGACATGCGTAGTATATAAATGAGCGTGTGGATAGTGTTGAGCACATAGTAAACTTCTTCATCGAGTTAAGCAGACCATTTGATACCATATTATATTACCATACCATTTGATACCATACTATATTAGTGAAAAAAATTGGATTTACGTGAATAAATCGAAGTAATATATAGGGGAAAGAGAGCAAATTTAAAGATTATTTGTGTTGTGCCTCAGGCAGTGTGCTTGGTGCGGTTGTCTACCTTTTTTATACAGTTATAGTATCAGCTGCTGAACTAAGGGGTAAATATTTAATGTGTGCGAACGATACTGAACTCATGTATATCCGAAATGATTATTATATAACAATGTATTATTAATATTTTATTGCATTTTGTTTTACCAATTTAACAAAAAAGAAAACAATTTTTCTGATAAAATGAGTTATGATGTCGTTGGTTTTTATATATTGCGCTTTTTGTAGGTGATGTCAACTAATTCCAAATAGTGAAAGCATGAACTTGAAGTTTCAAAATAAAATCTTTCTTTTATTAAAAATCTTTTTCAAATTTAAAAATGTTTGAAAAAAGCAATGACAATCGCGGAGGAAGTACATAATAAAATATTGGTATGAAAAATGTCACTATTAATGCCAGGAAAAATTTAAAGTTCATATATTTGTTAACTGAATATTTTATTACGTTTTGACAAAGCTAGAATTTGTCGCGAAACGTTAACTAGAAATAAATTATTCCATTTTTCGGTCTAGTATTGTTGTCTTTAATAAGGCCTATTGGATGCAATGAGATATAGAAGATAATTAAAATATTCATGTGAGAAAATTGTCTTGCTGTTACAAAAGAGATACAAAGGTTGAAACAACTTTTCCACGTGTGAGACGTGTAAGTTCGATATCATAAATTCTTTCCTTATGCTGGTAAATAAGCAACAAAGAAATATACATGTTGTCGAACATCGAATATCCACCCCCCTTCAATACGAAATTTTAATGGTACCACAAGTTCTATTGTAAATAGCGTTCAATATTCTTTTCTGTAGAATCTCAAGTGGTCAAGAATTTAAGTGGTTACATAATACTGCATCTTGTTCTGTAGGAGTGTTTTTTTTGTAGAGCAGTAATCGCAAGGTGCTCATTTCAATTGCCAATTAAAATGAGCTTGTATCAATCCGAAATATTTCATTTTAATTTTCCATTGCATTTTAATTGATTGTTTTACACGATCGTTATATATTCGAAATTCAAGAGTTTATAACTATGTATGTATATAGAGAATGGTATGAAGAAAGTTTTATTAAAATTCCCCATCACCTTCTCGAGTTGAACCAATTGGTTATATTCAACAAATATTCCTGGATATTTTTCTATATATATAAATGTGTGTATGTGTGTGCGTGTGTATTTATAAGTTCATACAAACTCTGGGTACATCATATCTAGATAGAACTTCATAGGCAATTATAGCAAGATAGAAACATTTTTGTTTTCAATGCAAGTGGGCTTCAGGCCTACCTAACATCCTGCAAATAAAACTTTTTTCAACTCATTACCTAGATGTTGTTCGTGAGGATTGATCACAAGACTCTGCATGCACAATTGCAATTTGGGTACTATATGCTTAATAAGGAAAGCTACAAAACATCCTTCAGGAAGGGCTCGCTGCCATGGCTGTAACATAAGTTTAGCAGATCGATCCGAGGGATGCCAATTGGTCAAAGCTGCGCCTAGTTTCTCTTGAATAATAGGATAGATAGTCTTTTGAAGTCTGGTATCTGGAAAAAAACAAATTATATCTGCCATGAACGTTTCTGAGCCCACCCCTACTTAGTCTCCACATAGAAAGATCGCTAATTAATTCCCAGGTATATTGCTATAATAAATAATATACCGACGGTAAAACATTCATTCAAACAACGAACGAATTGCATAAATAACGAACAGGATTGCAGTGCAGACCGTGGAAGCACTAATATTTTCGCTGCCAAAAATACCACTCGGGCGTGGTATTCATTATTAACTATATTTTGGCTTATTTTATCGGGTCTCTTTAACGCTACTTGGTCAAAGTTTGTTTTGTTGTCCCAAATTGGAATTTTGAAGAAACCTATATGATTAACTTATAGTATATATCACAAAATCCATGATAAGTTTCTTTATCCAAAAATACTACATAATTTAATTCAAATATAAAGAAAAATTGAAAGAATTGATATACAAGAATGTGAAAATAATTGGAGTTATTGATAAACACTATTATATTAATTGTCAAATATAACAGGTCAATTTGACAATGTATACAAGTAACATTAAGAATAGCGAAAATAATAAATAAGCAAATGAATTGACTATACGTTATGAGTAGAATTCAACAATTTCAATATGTATAATAAAAGTGATTATTTTTATATCAAAACGTTTAGATTTAAATTTTTTTTCAATTCAATATTCCTCTCAATTGTAAATACTAAATATGCAACATAGAATATTTGAAAGATAGAATAGCAAATAACAAAAATTCAAATAACAAATGTTTCTCCTTAGTTATACTTAAATTATAGAATAAAGTATCTCAAAAATTAGATGATATTCATTTTGTAGATTTCTTTATTCCTCGAAATTTGGATTCATTTAAATATCAAAACTAGGTACTCACTAACTACTTAAAAGTACTTTTTTTAGTCAAATGAGGTAGGTTCAATTTTTTAGAGAATTTTAAAAGGTCAGTTTTTGCATATTTGTTTCACCGGCATTTAAAAATTTCATCTAGTAGGCTCCTCCTCCACCAACTACATAAAAAAATTAAATCTATCCACATGTAAACAATTTCTGGATAGATCCTTTTCCGATATTTTCTAACCCTAGATTACATAGCCATTGATGGTCATTATCATGACCATCATTTATTGAAGTCATCTAAGTTGACATACAACAATTTTGTATATTTTAGCTTACCTAGCAGTGGAATCCAAGGGTGTACCCATGTATGTATTGGAACAGTATCAGTCATAGGGTTCCAAGAATCAACTTCATCTTTCAGTCGCGGTATGATCAGCTGGTCGAAAATATTATCAATAATCCATGGAGCAAGCAAAGGAATCCATAATTCCAAGAGTGTAATCAGAGAATCAGAGTCTCTAGCATTCCAAGAGCTGAAATAAAAATATAACGTTAATAAAACAATTCGATAACAAATTTATATTGAAATTTAAGCTAATAGTCTTAGCTTAAATTAGGAAAAAATTTACATCTAAAGAAAAATTATAAATATGTATTATAATGATGCTCCATTTGAAATCACCTTGTAATCTGAAGTTGAGAAAAGTATTCAAACAAATTATTTTCATTTCTTAAATGGAATTTTAAACAATTAATACAGTAGTGTTATAAAAACTTAAAACTAAAATATATTTTCATACATTATTGAATACTACTTTTTTGATATAAAGTTATCAATATATTGTAGATGAAGAAAGAATATTCAAAGGTTCAAATAATAAGTGTGAAACTTAAAATATCGAAAATGTTTTGCAAAAGAATTATGTATATGTTTATATTACGCCAAATTCTTGAAATTCGCGAATTCAAGAAATAAGTAAAATAATGCCCATTTCACTTTCTTGCTCATTTTGAAATGAACAAGAGATTATGCCGATTTCGAGTAAAGGGCAAAATAATGATGAACACATGAATCGAACATCACAAGTGAAATAAGTAGTACACAAAATTTTGGGTTTATATTTGTTTGTGGTTTTATGTCTTCTGAAATACCATTGGCATTTTAATTCAGAGTAAATTAAACAACCAATTATCATTATAGACCTTTATCGACCTGATTAAGATATCAGCTCTATTTAACAGATTTTTCAAGTTTGAATGGAGGTTCATTTACGAAATTCAAGTTAGAAAGAGTGCCTAACCAATGTTAGGACTCTGGTTCAACTCCTCTATGTTGGGCTATGTATGTCAAGGGTACAGACGATGGGAAGCATTAAAAAAGGTAACTTGAAGCGATGAAAATTTTTGAAAATAATTATCAATGCAATTTTGCTAGTCAAGCGGACAAGCGAGGCGGATGCGTAAAAATTGGCAATAGGATTATCATTTAAACGTTTTACATGTTTTTATTTCTACCTTCAAGAATATCGATTATTTATTTTTTGTCCAGATCTGCAAACGTTTATGTTCCAGTTATTTCATGTTTGTTATTGCAAAGCTTATCTTTTTGATGAAATTAAGATTTTCATTTTTCTCAAAAATTTTTTAAATGATGCAACCTATGTGGTGAAATATTGATACGAAAACCTAAGTGAAAATTCCATTGCAGATTTCATAAAATAAGCTGAATATTCAAAAATATATTAAACGAAATTGACAACAGTCTTGCCGTTTATATGCAGAATGTAGTTTAATGGTCTTCGATTTTGGAAGAAAATTTTGTTATCAAATTAAACTGTTGTTTTACAGCATCTTTGGCTTATTGCTATCATAATCTTTGTTTTTAACATTATAAGATTTGGTGAATATATCAAAGATGAAATAATAAATACAACGGAATAAATATTTTCATACTTGTAGATACGCTTCAAATTTGTACCTTCTCCGGTGCAAAAAAAATTAAAAATTACTTTATTCCTTCTTACCATCTTATTGTAAATTGAACTTTATAACATTTCGATTTTGTTGCTTTTATTGGAATGTGTATTTGATAACAAATACACATTCATATATCGAAAGTCTGATTTGAAAGTATAACAACTATAAAACAATCCACGACTTTAAATTGCTTTGAAATTTTTATTTTTCTGAATTTTCATTCCATTATTCTTAAGGCGTGTACCTATATTACTTCTAGTATGACATGGTTACTATTAAAATACGGGGATAGTAGTTTAACAACCTATGTGCGAAAAAATTATGTTCGAAAGTTCATGTACCATTACATAAATTCATTTAATTATAATGAAATTTGAAAAATTAAATTATATATATATATATATATATATATATATATATATATATATATATATATATATATATATATATATATATATATATATCATTTTCGTCTCCCAATGAATATATTCTTAATTAAATTCATTGTTATTCGTTTCTCAGACTCGTTTCTGAAGTAATCCATAATATTGTAAAATATTGCATTTTATGTTTTAATTGCAATAACTTCTCCGAATATCCTCGATTCGGATTGGCAATTCATAGTTCAACTTTTACCTCCCACCGGGGTAAGTTATCGAAGGGAACAGTAATAAAACTTATAGTAACTAACTTGCACGTTCCGCTTAATACTGTACCCTCGTTAAATAATAAACTCTTTGTAATTTTCATTTTTCATTATGTACAAATCTTATGATTCTGGAATCTGTAAATCTTGAATCCTGTCAAATTGTCACGTACATTTCCATTGTTAAATACTGTTGAAAATGTATAAAAGCAGAGACACGGAAAGATTCAAGAGAGTTGAGAAGAAACGAGTCTAGAGTACAGTGCGTCCTAATAATTCATATCCAACCATATTAATAGTTCTAAAATAAAGTTATATTTAAATGTTCTTCGAAGTGTATTTCAATTAAACCTTCCCTCACACATCAGATAAATAAACAGGCGGTAGTGTAATACAAGTTCATCGATTAATCTATACACCCAACCCCGCCAAATTGGTGACCCCGACGTGATCTGATCGTGAGTGGAAGAAGTGATACATTAGTGATACGTTATTTCAAGTGAACAGATTTCAAAGTGCGGAAATATATAAAAAGTGAGTATTGTTCATTCAAATTTATATTCAAACTGACAGTATATCTTTCAAAAATGCATACTAACATGACAACTGGAAACGTTGCGAACATCAGTGAAGTGAATCCCGTGCCTAACCTTCCCGATTTTGATCACACAGATCCGGAAACCTGGTTTGTGATTGTCGAAGCGTGCTTTACACGGTTGAACATTACGGACCCTGTGATACAGTATTGTGACATTCTCGCGAAACTTCCCTCGCGATATGTTTCCGAAGTGCGCGATATAGTGATCCGTCCAGTGGACAATAACTCATACTCCGTACTGAAACAACAATTAATCAAACGACTGAGTTTCAGCCAGGATCAGAAAACTAAACAGCTGCTGGAAAACGAAGCCATGGGGAACGAAAAACCATCGCAATTCCTTCGTCGCTTACAAGCCCTTGCAGGATCTGCGGTACCAGAAGCGCTAGTCAGGAGCATATGGGTAAGCAGATTACCAGACAATCTGCGCCCCATCTTAGCGACCCAATCACATCGGTCGCTGATAGAAATTTCTGAAGTAGCTGATTCTATTTACACCGCGCTGCCAGCTAGGAATATGATCTCGGTTGCTTCAGTAGACCCTTCTGTATCTCAAAATCTCGGTGCTCTGTTACGACTCAGTACACAACTCTCACACGTAAGAGGAGAACTAAGTACCATCAAACGGGAAATACAAAGTTCTAAGGAATCTTACTATTCAAGCAATTCCAACAGTGCGTATTCTGGAACACGTTCACAACCACCCTCCATTCACCGTGAGCCACGATCTGCTAACATGTGTTGGTACCACTCTCGTTTCAATCAAGCTGCAAAGAAATGTACTGCACCCTGCTCATGGAATCAAAGGAAACCAAGCCGGCAGTCGATAAAAGCGGCTGATGACACTTGCGCAAACAAGTCACGCCGCTTATTCGTTGTTGATAGAGACAGCAGACTTCAATTCCACGCCGACACTGGAGCTGACGTAAGCACATTTCCACTTAAACATATGAATGGAGCACCCAGTAAAGCAGCCTACCAATTATCAGCAGCGAATGATACACCCATAGCAACATACAGATTTGCTACACATGTACTCAAGCCATTGGTATACGCTTTTCGCCATAAGACCACGCAGAAATCACCACGTCAGTTCAGATATTCAGACTTCATAAGCCAAACGCAGACATCACCCCGGCAGTTCAGAATCCTAGACTTCTTAAGCCAGTTCACTACGAATATAAGGCACATAGCCGGCGGTGATAATGTAGCAGCAGATGCTCTGTCTAGAATTGAGGAACTACATACATCAGTCGATTACGAAGCCTTAGCAAAATCGCAGCAGGCTGATGACGAACTTTCCAAGCTCATAGTAAACAAAACATCAGGTCTCAAGCTCAGATTGATCAAAATTCCTGGAAGCACCCACGAATTGTGGTGTGACGTGACAAAATCTGCACCAAGACCCTATGTCACAACAAGTTTCCGAAAAATTGCATTTGACACTGTCCACAGCCTTAGTCATTCTGGTATGAAAGCTACCAGGAAGTTACTGACTGAGAGGTATATTTGTCATTCCATCAAGGAATATAGCAGGAAATGGACGCAAACATGTGTAGTATGTCAACGCTCAAAAATCACACGTCACGTGAAGAGTGCTGTTGGTGCACGCATCCGCATTTTGCCAGGTTCCATCTCGCAACTAGCAGATACCATTCAACCAGAACAACCTCCGCCATCACCACCAGACTCAGATCAGCCACCAGAGGAAGCTCATGCTGCTGCAGAACTAAATCATCTTCCAGGTCGACCACCAGACTCAAATCATCCACAAGAGAAAGCTCATGCTTCTGCAGAACTACATCATCCTCCAGGTCGACCACCAGACTCAAATCAGCCACCAGAGAAAGCTCATGCTCCTGCAGAACTACATCATCTTCCAGGTCGACTAACCAGATCAGGCAGACGTGTCCACTTTCCTGATCGCTACCAGGCTGGACTTTCGTGATTCAAAATCACTGGCAGGGGGGTGCTGTGGCGGCTCATTTTCGTCTCCCAATGAATATATTCTTATTTCAGTTTTTACCTGCCATCTTTTGGCTAATACAGCTCCCGCCGGGGTGCACTATTGAAGGGTCAGTAATAAAACTATTTATAACTGATTTGCACGTCCCGTCTAATAGGGTACCCTATTTAAGTATTAAATTCATTGTTATTCGTTTCTCAGACTCGTTTCTGAAGTAATCCATAATATTGTAAAATATTGCATTTTATGTTTTAATTGCAATAACTTCTCCGAATATCCTCGATTATATATATATATATATATATATATATATATATATATATATATATATATATATAGAAATTAATAATTGTTATTGGTTCTCTTGAGTACGATTATCATTGATACATTTTATTCGTTTTCTGTATTTCAGGGGTTTTCTCTAATTCTTCAGCAGTATAATATGAAACAATCTAAGCTATCAACAACATAGGAAAGAAAGTTGTATAAAAATATTGTTTAAGAAATAAAATAAAAATTGTGACTTTATATAAAATAACTAAAATCCCATTTATAACAAAAAGTTATATCTTAACCAATTAAAACAAAAGCAACATCCATCCTTATACGACTAAGTGAAATATGAAAAAGATCCACATCAGCAGCCCAAGCCACATTTGTATTTCTTAGGATTCTAGGTAGAGGCGATTTTCTTATATAATTGTATCTAGTGAATGCAACATGAAGAAGGTTGGACAGCCTCGTGGATCTTGCAGAAACATGTATATCAATCCAACCAAGCAAATCTGAGCAGTTGACGTAACCCTTTATGATTCTGGACAAAAACACCACATCCATTCTATCTCTGCGAGCCCCAAGAGTGGGCAAATCAAGTTTGGATCGCATAGCAGTAGCTGAGAAACTTTCACGCTTATATCCAAGTCTGTAGGTGATATATAGAAGAAATTTGTTTTGCACTGATTCCAATTTTTTTGCAATCCTCAAACGGATATGGGGACCAAAAAATCGAGGCGAACTCTAGTACAGGTTTAACAAGAGTAGTAAAAAGATACTTCAGAGTTGAAATATCCGAGAAATCAGATGAGTGCCTGAATATGAAGCCCAGAACTCTAAAAGCTCTGCCATTGGTCATGTCCAAGTGGCGCCTGAAACTCAGGTGGTTATCATACATGACTCCGATGTCCTTGACTAACGAAATACGATCAAGAAGAATGTTATTTAGCAGTAAATCAGAATCAAAATTAGTATGACCTCTGAACATCTTCATCTTCATATGCAGATATTCAGAGTAAGCTCATTCACCAATCCAGCACCAATCTTCAAGTCGATCCAAGTCCGATTGGAATTTAATAATATCATTGGAGCAATTTATGGAGTGGAAGATCTTCAAGTCAACAGCAAAGAGGAGGAAATCACAAAATTTGAAGCAAGACGCAATATCATTTATATACATTAGAAATAGAAGTGGCCCCAAGAATATTCCCTCCAATTGAATTGGAATTGAAGAACAAACAAACATTTGATTCGCTTATATATTGCAATCCTTTTTTTTATTTATTCAAATCAATTAAAAATGATTGGAAGTAAACTAAATCTAACCTTTATTTCATTTAACAGTGATAGATAATCCCATCAAAACCAACCGAGTCATATCAGATCTGATCTCGCCAACAGCGGTATCAGAAACAACACTGAAATTGCAGAGATTAATAATTTCACTCACACAATTATTCTGGTAGAATGTGAGTGTATGAGGATCAGCGTCACCCTGTCAATGTAATAATTATTAATTTCATGGATATTGTCAAAACTATTAGGTATATTAGAATCTAATTTTCACTCAAGATTTTCCACGATTCATGTCATCGGAGTAATTCTCGATATTATTATTATTATTATTATCATTGTTGTACCGGAGTCAGAGGCCTATGTAGCTCCGTTGGACTCACAGTTTAACGCCGATTCCGAACCTTTCAAGATTACGGTTGAATCGAACCCATCAGCACCAGTAAGCCGAGAGAAACATAAATCAACCAAAACTGTGCAACAGAACGCGTTTGGTGATAAGAAAATTGATGAATAATGTGATTCACGCAATGTGATTGTGATGTATCAAAGGAAAATTCGAAGGTGAGGAAGTTCTCATTCCAAGGATCCCGATACTCCAACCGACATTCCGTTTCAATTTAAACGACTTCAATTTCCGATCCGACTTGCATTCGCCATGACATTAAACAAATCACACGACCAATGCTTAAAAGTTTGTGGTCTGAATCTAAAAAATCTATGTTCTCACAAGGTCAATTACGAGTATATGTGGCGTGTTCACGGGTCGGAGGATCATTTGCGTTTTTTTTTTCTTGCACCTGATAATAAAACGAAAAATGGCGTCTATCACAAGATGCTTCACTAAAGAGTGGAATCCATGCACTAAAATACATGGCCAATCATTAAAATACAATACTTGCATTTTTAATTTACATTAATTATCCAAATAAACAATTGACCTTGATAAAATCGAAAGTCTGCTCATTTATTGCCTCTTAGGTGGAACAAAGTTCGCCGGGTCAGCTAGTATAAATATAATTTAAAGCCACGAATATCTTCGCGAGACGTTCCTATTAAAATATTAATATAAAACAGCCGCTAAAAGTGAAAGATATTGGGAATTTTATATTTAATAACAAATATAAATATACATATTACATATATCCATAATAATAATTATTATATAAATAAGTAAGATTAATTGAACTACACTATTTACTTATATGATTATTATACTATTCTCATATAGAAATGATGACATTTTCAAGTTTTAGAGGACAGTTAAGAGACTGACTTCTGTTATTACAAAGTATATGTTCATAAAAGTATATATTATATTGGTATTTTGTCATCCTGATAGCCCATAAAAACCTTAATAAGACCACAGACCGAACTGTAACTGGCGATATGTATGTATGTATATATATATATATATATATATATATATATATATATATATATATATATATATATATATATATATATATATATATATATATATATATATATATATATATATATATATATATATATATATATATATATATATATATATATATATATATATATATAGTGATACTACTTTTTTTGTAAAAAGTACTGGAAAAGATATATCTAGAGGTAATTACATTAGTGTTGTACGTTTATTATGTTGCTTAGTTCAAATAACAAATTTCCTGCAACTTGTTGAATGTTAAAATATAAGAAAAAAACCTGTTTTTACTACTAATTAATCAAAATTTTTATTTCATTTACTCTAACAGGTAATCTAGCAGAATATTTTAAACAATAGTAAGCATTAGTACAGAAACAGAGATAAATTCTAATTTGCTTATTGAATATTGAGACAACTTGTTACATATTTTTAAATTAATCAATTAACATAAAGTACAGACATAATATATGTGGTAATACTGTTTCAAAATTCAAATACTGGTTTATTGGAAATCAGAATATCATTTGTGAATTTTTTTTGTGAAACTAATTGTTTGTATTGAAGATTGTCAAGTCTAATTTCTAAAATAATCATTCTATTACACTCCAAATACAGTCTTATACCACTAGATTTACCTTCTATCATTCTGTCATCTGTTTATATTAATATCATCATTACATACTCCTATTACAGTAAGTGCACATATGAAAAAATATACAATTTTTTTAGTGTCATTTAAATTATGTATTACATTTTGAAAAATGTCAAGACACAAAAAATATTGAAATATATTTCCTGAATTTTTGAATAAGGAAATTGTTGAAGTCACTCACCCAGTATCAATAAAATAATTCTTAATTTTTCTAAAAGATCACCAACCTGAACAGTCAATAATTTTTTATGAGATACATAACCTCAGTAGATCAATCAATTATTCCAAAAAATATATCTTATATGAAATTAGTTTATAAATTGAGACGCCATAAATCCGATCACATGAAGTGAAATACAGAAAACTTACCTAACACAAGTTCTTATGACAGGCATCCAAGTATGCCAAATGAGACTATCATATGGCTGTATTCCCATTTTATTACCTTCAAGAGTCCCACGATGCTGGATATGCTTCTCTAAAATGTCCTTCCATTGCCCAAATACATAAAGAAATTCTTTTGGTGCATTCAGGGGTGACCATTTTGCCATTGCTGAAGTAAGAAGTGGGCCTACCAAACTTGGAGCTAATTCGTATAGTTCATATTTGCAGTATTCATCAAAAAATTCTTCCTAGAAAGCAATATTTGATTATAAAAACTGAAAGAATCATTTTCAAACATAAAACCACTGAAATTCATAGTTTCTTCACCTGTAGTTCTTGAAACATTTGCGAGACCTGGCCCAAAGAAAAACTCTGAGATGGATCCACTAGTTTTGACACCATATTCATTACAGTCTGCAAATTGTCCACAAGTTCATCTTCTTTTTTGAGAAGTATTTCCAGAGAATCTTCTTCCTGCTGCAAAGCCATTATTTTATCTGTATTTGTCCTAGTTTTCCTGTCAATTCTAATAATATCCTGGAAGATATGAACAATACAGCAAAAGTGTTTTTATATCTTTTATAAATCTATTTAGCAATTTTACATTTTCAGAAAACTCAAGGATATTTGAAAGAAGGTTATATTTGTTATACATATTTGAAGTTTTAAAAACTAATTTTTATTTTCAAATAAGAAAAGATAAGTTTGTTAATAACCATTTACACAATAATCAAAATCCAGTGAATGGAAAACTATTAGTACATTGATAAACATTATGTTTAAGGGAATATTAGAATAACTCAAATCCAATACAATTCCAAACATCAACATAATGTAGTAAATGCATAGTACTTAAAATCTTTAACATCAATTATATTACACACAATTCGTAACAGATCCCAGAGGCGTCTCTTTACTGTATGAGTAAGCAACTTTTATCAGCAGCAGACTTCAGGCTCACCTGGGAGTTTAATTTGAAGTCAAGTTACTGACAATATATTTTTAAAACCAATTTTTTTCATTGCATTACAACCAATATAAAAACTGTTATATTTACTATCTAAAGGCAAAAAAGGCAAAAATATTCTATGTGAATAATTTGCTTCCCACGGAATCAGAGGGCAACTAAACTAACAATAACAATATAGGCTAGATATCCTTAAAAAAGTGAATAAAATTAGCGTAAAACATGTACAAGATTTTTTTTTCATAATTTTCTGATCCATTCTGGTAAAATGTAATTTTTGGTTGATATTAATTTCCAGTTGATTGAAAATTATTTAATAAACCACTTTTTAATTAACCCTTGAACAGTAAACACATTCATTTACGTTTTCTTAACATAGTCAGAATAGGTACAGTACTGATTCGGTAAAATTTTTATTGTTATGGTTATGCAACGTTGAAGTTGTAGCATTGTGGTACATCTAGTCTAGGAATATTTGATAAATAAAGGTCCGTGATTGTTTTTATTTTTAACCGCTATCCCTTCTACCATGCGCATCCGTGCCAATTGTTTCAAGACGGTAGAAAACCGTGAATAACTCAAACTTCAATGTGATGTGATGCATGCATTCAAGGTATACTTTTGGAATGTAGTTATCTTCAAGCAGAATACCGCATAACGCCTAAGTACGAGGACTCAAAATTTTGAAATTGATATAAGGGACACCTTTCTTACAAGAATACTAACTGGGTGTTTGAAACATGGAATACTTTATCAGCAGATATTGTTAAGTCCAATTGAGTTAAAATTTTTGAGAATTGGTTTTACAACTTTTCTGTATAAGAATTATATTCTTTTTTCATGGTTTGTTACTATTCATTTAATGGCTGATTTTGTCTGTATTTACCAAATAGTAATTGTTAATTAATAATTGAGTCAAAATGGGTTTATGGGTCCTTAGACCCCAGCCCCTTAATTATATCTGATAAAAAATAATCATTTTCTCTTTAATTTCTTAGTTTAAAGATTTTATTTCACACTTTTATCCAAACAGAATATTCTGACCTTTATTATCAACAATAATTTTACCTGTTCACTCATATCCACTAAAAGATCTAGATTGTGCTGTATTTCTGGTAAGGCAAAATTTGAACATTTTTTATGTACCACATCCTCAAAATGCTCAACGCCTGGGGGGGCCTTCAATCCACTCAATGCGTGATATCCACTTAGTACCCTCTGTTGAGGTCCAGTCATATCAATGACTTTAACTTTAGATAATTCACTGAAAAAAATTTTTGTTGAAACAACTAAAAATATAAATTGGAAGCGATTTATAAATATCTAGTTTGTTCAGACTAGAGCTTCAATTCATAAATAAAAAAATTATTTATAAATCAAATAAAACATTCAATTCGTAAACACAAGACGATTTTCTCTCAAATATTAGCATGTAAACCAGTGTTGACATGGAAAATTCCTACAGACATATACACATAATATATAATATATATATATATATATATATATATATATATATATATATATATATATATATATATATATATATATATTTTTATATCCACTTTCAGGAATATATTTTTGTCTTCATCAGGAGTTCTACGAAACGAGAATTGGAAATTGAAGATGGTAACAATTCAACAACTTCTTTTGATTATCATGTTGTTATAATCTTTAATTTTCAATTCACGTTTTTTAGAACTCCTGATGAATAGAAAAATATATTTCTGAAAGCTCAAGTTAAGATAACAGAGTGTTAACTTGCCATTCTGCTGCTTATCCTAAAGAAATACATATTTGTAATATATGTATATATACTTTATTTCACAGGAAATTGAGTGTTAATAGAAATTTAATGCACAAAATGAAAAGAATGTTTGAATATTTGAAGGTCAAATTATGTAATGAGAAAGTGTACCTACATTTTTTCCTAATTTATAATTGGAATGAAAACTTAATTACTTTTTCTTAATTGAAACTATAAATTTTCTCCATCAATTTACAATTAAATTTTACAAATATACTTAGAAAACTAAGAAATAGTGGCATAAAATTCAAACTATGTTTTCTTAACAAATAACGTTCATGTTACAATGGTATTTAATTTTTAATAAAAAATTCTAATGAAGAATATATGAATAAAGAATATATAAGAATAAATACCAAGAAATCAGATATTGGTATTTGTGTTATATCTGTAATATTTCAAAACAGAATTTACAGTACTTCCTATATTTCAGCAATTTTAATCATACTTTTCAGTTTTAATTACTTATAATCTTCATAGGATATGTCCAATAATAGATAGCAAATAAGACGTATATTTTAATATTATAAATTCATTTTTTGAATTAACAATCTAATTATTTATTCGATCAGGACCCCTGACATACACATATATATATATATATATATATATATATATATATATATATATATATATATATATATATATATATATATATATATATATATATATATATATATATATATATATATATATATATATATATATATATATATATATATATATATATATATATATATATATATATAAAATGGTATATTGTTCCGGGAATACATCCGTTTTGGTTTGTTGAGTGCCTGTTGGGAACTGGCAAATGCCATTTCCCAACAGCACTCAACAAACCAACGGATGTATTCCCGGAACAATATAAGATTATATTTTTCCATCCGTGAATCTCTACGTTCAAACATATATGAATATAAATAACTTTCGAAAATGATAGGCTAGATAACCCTAGCATATTATCTATGGAATTTCTGAAAAATTCATTACACTCGTGATATATTTTTTTCATTATTGCACATTTAGAATATATGCGAAAAACTTTTCTTCATGGCGAGATGAAATAATTAAAATTGAAATCAAAGAATTTTCTAAGACACTGCTGTGGAAATTAGCTAAGTCATCTTTACCTTGCCATTCCCGAATTTCTATAAGCTCCAGGACGTTTACCTTTTTCTATAACATCGTCAACACTTCGATAATAGTATCTTGATTTTTTTTTCTCTGAAACTTTTTTCCATTTGGATTCACTGTATCGCTCATTTTCCTTATCTTGCTTCAAATCTTTCTTGTCCAACATCTGACAAAAATATATTTAATTACAGCTATTATTTATAATGTTTTACACAAATATAATGTCACATCATGATTTTTCCAAATAATTTGGGGTAAATGCCATTTTAAAAAATGATTGATTATTTCAATAGTATAAATAAATGAATGAGTGGTGTAATGGCTATGTAACACAAAAAACTGAGAGTCGCGTTAAATTTTTGGTTTTTTTGAATTATATGTAAATAATTGAGAAATCTTTCAGAAGCTGTGGGTTTTCGATACCAATCTAGTATAATATTACCATAATACAACCTAATTAACTCTTCTGTCTAAGAAATGAACGTTTCGATCGGTTTTGGAACGTATAGGTTTACTATAGATTGATATCAGATGAATTTAAGGTCTTCAATGCAAACTGTTAATAATAAATAAATAAATAAATTTTTATTCAGCATCAATAGTTTACATGCTTCGTCAAAAGAAAGTTACATTCAATCTCTCAGAAATTCCCCCAAGGTATATATTGTATTCTGTAGGAGAATATCTTTGAGACATTTCTTGAATTTTTTCCCATTCAGTTGTTTGATCCCCATTTGTTCCCCATCAAATGGAATAGTACAGATATCGTAACAGATAACGTACATATTTGTAAATGAAAGGTAATTCTTACTGCATCCTCAGAATGTTTACCCAAAAATTTTAAAGAGTATTATTTGAAGAGAAGGTTTAACTATAGATAATAAGTTGAGTTGAAGACCTCATATAAAAAATCTGACGAAGAAGAATCTCCAATGGTAGGAGCTATGAAAAAATATTCTTACTTCACTCGATTACTCATTCGAAGCATTTCTAAATAAAAACTTCAAAGTATCTCAGCTGGGATATTTAATTCAGTGCTGGGGCTGCATCCAAAATATTTGATAGAAAAAATTCAAAGAGTGCAAAACAAAACTACTAAATTTATTTACAACTTGGACTTCTTTACACCAACAATTCAGCTCTACTGTTACTTCAATATTGAATATAAATAAATTAAAGAAACTAGAGCGAACAAAGTTAATCTACAAAATAAAGAATTTGAGAGCACATACAAAGAAGAAAAACATAACTACAATATTAGAAATGAAAATGATTTAAGCAAAAAATTAGCGACATGTGAGTCAAAATTCTCCATTGTATCAAAGAGTTCGATGCCTATAATTCTCTACCAATCGAAATAGTCTGTAACAATAATATCAAAAAAATGTGCCAAGACCTCAAAAAATATATTTAGCTTCAATAATTCTTAGTGTACTTAGAATTAATGTGTTCAACTTTCTTTTTTTTTACTGTTAATTTTGATACTGTATCTGAGAATTATCATTCGTTTAAAAAGCTACTATTCTAGGGTCAGTCAATAAACTGTAAAAAAGATGATTCATTACAATTTTGACTATAATAGTGGGTCTTAAAGCAAAAATTTTAAACTGTTTATATGTATGTGTATGTAGATATATACATATATATATATATATATATATATATATATATATATATATATATATATATATATATATATATATATATATATATATATATATAAAGGAAATTCACTACAAGAAAAAGAATTCTGTAGTTCTCGTGCTATATTATTGCACTTGTAGATATTCGCTATCAAAGTATACTATAACTTTCTTTCGATAATGTTTTTGACAAATTATTCAAAAGAACATTATAGCAGAGCAAACTATGTGAAACTCTAGGATTAGAGAATAATGGGATCTCCATTATCCTTCTAGGGATAAATGTTAGAGAATCTTGAAATTGATGCCTACATTTATTGAAAGGCTGAGATAGTCACTGTTTCGTACTACAAGGTATTCATCAGTCACGCCACGTTCAAAAAATGAAATGTTCAATAAATATTTAAAAAAATATATATATATGAAGAAATATTTATATGTAAATTTATATGTATATATAATTTCAATCGAAATTACATTACAAAAGTTTTCAACCTCGACTGGGATACGAACCCAGGTCTCTCAGGTTTACGCCCTGTTGCTCTACCAACTAAGCTACCGAGGTCTACACTTCGCGATGCAATTTCGACTATAATCACTAATTATAGTCGAATCAAACGTGATATTTTCAAACTCATGACAAGCTGCAGAGGTAATGGAAAATGCTATATAATACGCCAACCGCCTCACTCGTGGCCAGGAACCAGCAGCAAACACCACGGCTGTGTCGTCAGTATATGAAATCAGTGAGCCCCCTTCAACAGTAAGACCTGTTAATGAATTTATATAGACAAGGAAGATGATTGGGCCTAAAACGGTACCTTGTGGTATACCCATTTTAAATTCTAGTGGGGTACTCAATATTTCTCCAATTTTAAAGATTTGTTGCCTGTCCATCAAATAACTCTTAAACATTCTTAATACGACTCCTCTGATACCATATGCCCACAGAGTATCCAATAATGAGTCATGAGGAATAGTGTCGAATGCTCGGGCTAGATCAAGGAAAACTGCCAGACATTTTCTACCATCATCCAGGTTCTTGGTTATCATACTTGGTTTTGCAAGCTCCAATACTGCATCGGTTGTGCAACGACGCCTCATGAAACCAAATTGTCTTTTCGATAGAACTCTGATGCTCTCCAAAAAATCAATTAGTCTGTCCTTCAAACATCTTTCAAAAACTTTTGCAACGTTGCTAATTACATTAATAGGGCGATAGTTCCCTATTTGGGACTTGTCTCCTGCTTTATAGATGGGTGACACAACAGATAGTTTGAATTGTCTGGGAACGTGGTTATATTTGAAAATTAAATTTATAATATATACAAGAGGTTTTATCTAAAATATGTGATACTGTTTTATGATTCTTGAGTCTATATTATCGCTTCCTTTGGCGTTGCTTGCCCTTCAAAGAATGTATTCTTTTCACAATTTCATTCTCATTAACAGGTTTCAGAAACATAGAGGAAGTCGAATTAAATTTCATCTGGAATTTGTGTCTAGGCATTTTAATATTCTTTGATATATTGAGTCCATTATTAACAAAATAGTTATTGCAATATTCAGCCATGTCATTGGTATTACTAAATTTTATATAATTGTTTTTAATCTTGAAATCATCACTATTTACATAATTGGTACCACGAGAGATTTCATTCACCACCTTATCAATCTTCTTTAGGTTGTTCTTATTTTCTTCAATTATAGAGCTATAATATTTGCATTTAGCCTTGTTTATCATTGAACTCATTCTATTTCGATATTTTATGTATCTTTCATAATCCTCGACACTTGAATTTGTACCAAGTTCTTTCTTCATTCTATCCCAATGTCTGATAGAGCGGGCTATAGCAGATGTTACCCATGGTTTGATTTTCCTAGTTTTGTTACGACTAATAATCTTTCTCTCTGTAACTGAGTCTAAAATGTTATTAATAATTGATGTAAAATTACTGACAGCCAAATTCACATCATTTGTACTCAACACAATAGAAGTAACATGTTCCATGGCAAGTAACTCATTCTGTCTAATATGGTTTATATTGAGGACAGTCTTAATATAACGGGGGTGATCGTTTGTAAGTGTGACAGGAGAACTTGAGCGGAAATTTACTACTATCGGTAAATGATCTGTTAAATCGTAGTTTAAGATGAATGAACTGTAATCTGAAGTAATTTGTTTTTGTTTCAGGAAAATGTGACCTAAACAGGACCTACTATAATCTGTTATTCGTGTGTGACCATTTTTGACTGACATCCATTAGCCATCATGAGAGACAAATACCTAGTTGTATTCACATCCATGCTTTGCGTTAGAATATTTATATTGATGTCACCCAAAAAGAGTTCGATATCATGGCTAAAATTGTTTGTCAAATTTTCTTCCAAATCATTTAAAAATAACGAAACAGTCGTAGAAGGCGGCCTATAGATACACGTGATGCCATAATCGATTCCATCCACTGATGAGTATACCCTACTATGTGTAACACCCGATCGAGGAAATGTGACATTTTTAACATATTTAACATCAATATTCTTTCTTATGAATATAACAACACCATCATTTTGGTTAAAATCTCCGTTATTGTAAAAATAATTAAAGCCAGATATAGTGTAAATATCGGGATCAGAAATAAGCCACACCTCACTCAGTACAATAACATCGCGAAAAACACATTATGTGATTGGAGATATACCATCAATTGGTCGAAATTTTTGCTAATACTGCGAATATTGAAATAACATTTAATAGTTTACCTTGCAGATCCAATTTTGCTCCAAGTAGATTACCGTCCACTGATTCCTGGATGGGTTTCTTATCGAGTAGATCTGATTTTTGCAAAATATCAATTTCCTGCTTCTTAGAGACCATTAACGGACCCCTAATTTATTTAACTTCTTTCAATGTTCTTAAATATTCGTGCGATGGACAATTTCTACTACCTGCACTATGGTCTATTTCGTATTTCAGATTATACTTTTCATTAGCTTCTGTACAGTTGATACATTTTCTCAACTCACTAGTACACATTTTGCTATTGTGTTCGCCCGCACATAATTCGCATATCGTCTTATTTCTGCACATTCCTCTCTTGTGGTAGTGTTTCTGACAATTGTAACATCTTTGAATCGAAAGATCTTCATAAATTGCATATCTTTCCTATTGTAAGTATATTTTTTTTTACTGTGATAAACCTATTAAAAAGTCTAGGGGAGCATTCACCGAAAATAGTATATGTTCTTGTCTTATCATTAGGTTTTATGTCTAAGTGCATACTATGCTATATATAGAATTAAAAAAAGTTTACCAGTGGACACCTTGCTTAGTGTTTACTATGGACTATTCTATGCCCACATGGACTATAATATTATATTGTGGGGTAATTCTGTGGATGTAGGCAGAGTTTTCTTATCGCAAAAACGTGTAGTGAGATTGATGTTCAACTTGGGACCTAGGGAATCTTGTAAGAAATCGTTTGTTGATAAAAATATGCTAACTGCTCCTAGTTTATACATATTCCGATGCCTGCTGTATATTAGAGAAAATGAGTGTTCACTTCCTAGGCTTGCAGACAGTCATCGTTATCTCACTAGGTATGGTGATTTAATGGCGTTGCCCAAACATAGGTCCTCCAGATTCGAGTCCTCGCCCCTCTATCAGGGTAGGAAACTGTATAACCACCTTCCCCCTGAGGTTAGATCTCTTCCGTATCCTCTCTTCAAAATTAAGATAAGAAAGCAGCTATTGCGAAAAGGGTACTACAGCGTTTATTATGTGTTACCTTCAAATCATCCTCTCGGTCTATAAAGTGATTTTGTTCTCTTATTTGCATTTCAATAATTTTAATATCTAATTCTTTATCGGCTTGTATTTCACATCCCGCTATTTTAAATCAGTTGATTAAAGGCTAATCAACTAGGCTTTTTTAATGAAGTAATCTGTATATCGTAATCTTTAAATTTTTCTGTCATGTCACTCTTCAAAACCTCTACATCAGCTTTATCGCACCTTATAAGCATACCACCATTGTTTGTCCCTCTGGCTCCTCTGATACCAACTTTTAGTTCAGCGGGATTAATATTGTTTCTTAAATCCTGTTTAGTTTTATCTATACTCTGATTTTTCTTGGGTTTAATTATCATGCAGGGTATAGTACCTGTTCTTGGGAGCGTTTTATACGCTTGTCTCTGTACTATCTTGATGAAAGAGAGATGTACTACTTTGTTTTCTAATTGTTCGATATTCTGTTTCTCCTATTATTTCATCCTTGTTCTCTATTATTTTGATTTTATCTTCTATTGTATTTTTTATAGTGCATGAGTATCAAAACTTACGAATTTCGGGCACTCAAATTTCAGAATTCTTTCACACTTAAGTTCCAAAACTTTCACCTCAGATGACGATAAATTTCCGCATCTTTTACATATTTCCTGTTTACAATTGTCGCACCTGTATAATATTTTATTGCTGGATCTGCAGACGAGGCATTCCATCTCGGAGAATCGGATGATTCATGAACAAAATAATATGCAATAAATCGCAGCTGAGTACATGAGTAGCTGTCATGCAGCTGCATCAACTGTTTATACTTTCTTATATGAGTAAAACACTTTTAAATAATGAGGAATATAATTTCACTTTCAGTTTATATAATTTTCAGGAGTTAAGTCAGTCTTGCACTAATAACACGTCACAAAACTTCGGGAAACGCCTTTAGCACCAGTTTAGTACCAAATGCATGTCCATACCGGACTTATTTCTTATTGAAATACTCTAAAATATTAGGAGCACAATTCATATATATGTTACCGATCAATAATCACTCAATGATATATGGGAAATATCATATATAATATATTTTAGGAGAACATATACCAAAATAAACTTCATACCAATGGTGCTGCAATCTTTGCTTGTTTTTCAGGACCATAAGCTCCAATAGAACCTTTTCCTTTCCTCAAATATGCTTCTACAGGTGCAGATATCCCTTGAAGATTTTTACCTAATCCTTTTCCTGGTTGAAAACCCATCTGTAGAAGCAATTTTCCTCCTACTCCTTTGGTATATTTTTCCCAATTACCAACACCTCTATCGATCATTGTCGAATGTGATGGATGTTTTTTGCTACGTAATCCAGCGATATCATCAGATATTTCTGCATTAAATTTGTTACTATGAGATGTACCAAAACCTATGAAAAATTAGTATTGAAAATTATTGTTATACCTCATTATTTGTGACCTCTCTTGAAAGAAGTATTTACTTAATTTTCTACAAACCTGCTCTAGGAAATGTAGGTGCTTGCTCAGATTCAGAATCACTTGAATCTGTTGCCATTTTAGCAGATGTTGATGGTTTATCATCATCAACTGCATCTTTCGCAGTTTCTCCCTCCTTTTTTTTACCAACTTGATGAACTCCACCGGCTACAAAACCAATAGGAGCTGAATAATTCTTAGACTCCCTCTTATTACGAAAAGATGGTTTTTCACTTTCATTGTCACTATTATCTTCCGCCCAAATACCTAAATAAACAACATGAATAACTTTTTTAAAAATCAATGAATGAACTCACCGTATATTTTTTGTTCTTTAGATAAAGCTTTTCCTCGTTTTGTACTGAATTCGTTGTCCAAATCATAATCTGTTATTTCAAATCGTATAACCTCGTCGTCCATGGTATAGATGTTCAAAATTTATTTTCCTAATAAATTATTGAACCACAGCCTAACTCTACTTACAAGCCATGAACTAGGAAATCTGGCAACATCCAAGCTAGACCCACAAAAAGAGATGCTGTAATGGCGTTGTAATGGTTTCTGGTCATTGCTGCTGAATAAATCGCTATTTAACGAGAGAAATAACATTCAAATCCAAAAATAAGTTGTGAAAAGTGCTATTGTTTGAAGTTGTGAAGAACAAGCTAAAGAAATTTCCCGCAAATGTCTTATATAAATAGGAATATCTGTTGTGTTTTAAGTTGTGCTTTTTTTGGTTATACCTGGAGAGGTTGAAATAATACCTAACTTTTATCATCTCATAATTGTGTAAAAACAAAAATCCGCGTTTTAGTTGTTGTGCTATTATGTGATGTATAGCGTGTAGAAAGTGCTACAGTGTTTTTTTCAGCTACAGACTAAGGAATACCTTTGAAATTTGTATGTAAATAGCTACCGATTACTGATATTTTGACTGAGTAGTTCAGACATTAACAAAAGCGTTATTTGCTAGAATTGTTCCTTTTTTGTGATTAGTAGAGTTACTTACCCTTTGTTAGATTTAGTAGTTATTTAGAACTAATCTCTTATAGGTCTTGTTCTTGATATTAGCACAAAAATTAACATGCCAAGTCATTGCTGTGTGCTTGGATGCAAGTCGAACACAAAAGTTACCTCGATGCCGGCGAACCACCAGTTTCTGTATTTCGTTTTCCATATGATGGAAATCTAATGAATCAAGGCTAAAAAGTATTCCTAGGGCATTATGGACCCCCACAAAATATTCTGTAGTTTGTACCAAACATTTTCCAGAGGCACCAATTACTAGAGAAGGTATTCATCGTTTGCTAGATTGATCAACAGAAGGCTAGATGGATAAAGTTAAACTCAATTTGAATGCAGTGCCAAGTATTTTTCTTTATTTACCCTTACTTATCAAAAACAGTACAATCTCAAAGAGAATATCCAGCTGAAAGAACCAGCATTGAAGGAACGTTGTGAGAAATTGAATGAAGCCTTTGAAAACTCAGATTCAATTTGTAATTTTGTTGATTCAACATCCAATTATAAATGAAGATTTTAATATGTAAATCGTGGAATATAAAAACTTTTGAAACTAACAGCATTTTTTTACACTCTAGTTTTTCCATCCAACGTAACTGAATGTTCACAAATAAACAGTATACAAATTATTAATCAGATTTTAGTATATTCATATATGCATGTAAATATTTTTATCAATGAAAATAAACTGTCTCCTAATGATTTAAAATGGATTTTACAACTGAAATTAACTAGATAGTCTCAACTAGAAAATTTGCTTGCTCGTTACAAATATGATATCAGAATCATTCTATCGTCCAAATTATTGTACTCATCTCAATAAAGGTTTAAAGGAATTGACGCATTAAACTTACTCTCACCTGAGAATGAAAAATAATGAAATTTATAGCATATTGTCAATTCTAATTGATAAAGTGAACTTGTTAGTGTACATACTAAAAAAACAACATTTGAATCGCTATAACTCAGACATAGTTCTTCTTAGAAAAAAAGTGTATTATTGATTTCTATAGATAATTGTATGATCTACAATTTTTGTTAAAACTATTTTTTTATACAAAGTACCGTTTCGTTGAAAATTTTTCTGAAAAGGCAATTATTAACATGTAGTAGACCGATGTTGGAAGATCGATCGGTCTACCGGATTGAGCAGATGCGGTGTTGCCAAGTCTATGTTCATGGCTTGTAAGTAGAGTTAGGCTGTGTGTCATCACACTCAGTCCAGCAAGAAAGTTTTCACATTTCTCTGTATTCAAAGCACATAAAGTGAAAGGAGTTGGTCATACTGAAGAATGATATGATAAAAATGGATATACCAGAGGATGTCATTAACACAATAAATGTTATTCTGCGGGGTAGGGAAAACAAGAAATAAATTTGACCGTGATGTCTGAAGTTCTGATACAGTTAGGCATAAATTTTAAATTACAATTTGAGTTTTGTTCTATCACTTTCATAGCGGCAGGTATAAAACTTAAAGATTTTAGCGCTAATCTTCTTCAATAGCTCCTTGGGTCCCTTGTGTTTCCATGGTCCAGCCTCTTCGTATTTCACTAGTTCGACCAGTAAGGAGAGTCCGAATTTGTTAGCTAATCAATACATAATATCTCTCGAAGCTTCTATGCAGTCGCTGAGGAGCTTCGATAAAACTCGCGGCATGCCAAATTCTCGGTAGATCTGGTAGTTTCGGACGTACTACTGGGCATCGACGTTAATCCTCAGTGCATCATCTGAAGTCGTAAGATGTAGTTTCGAGCTGCAAATCTTCACATTTTGACTGCATGACTCATTGTCTGCTGATATTGATTTGTAGGTACATCGTGTTCTTGGTCACTGCACTTATCTTGCTCTTTCAGTACTGTTAGTGCAGTAGTATAGGTACCTGGGGTTTTCTTACTCGTCTCCGATCGAAGATCTCATGCAGGTACTTTGCCTTCTTCATTCATACACAGCCTAACTCTACTTACGAGTAAGTAGAGTTAGGCTGTGATTCATACTATCGATAATAGAGATGTCATTCTCCAGTGGTATCATCTCTTTGACAGGAGAAGGGTTGTGTAAGGGACATCGATACTGAAAATCGGCATCATTGGTGTAAAGAACTATCGTAGTTCCGAGTGTCCATGAAATATTTCTGCTGAATAGATTACAAAGCATCGCGGAGCGTGCGTTATTATGGCAATCAGCTTCCATCCTGCTCTTTACACAACGTATATATTCTACTTTCAAAAATTGCAAAATCGTTCATTTTATAGAAAAGTGGTGATCGGTGGGAGCAGTCCAAGCAAACTGGTTTCTATCAATCTAAGTCTATCAATTTTCACAGTAGACCGTCCTAATACACCCTGTGGTACGCCTGGGCCACGAATATTTTTATGCTATACTTTTTTCGATTTAAATATTGGCTGGTGACTTGTTCCGCTTCAAGTACTTGACATACGATGGATACGCTTGTTTTGAAGTTGAATTATTTATAAGGAGTAGTTCACTAGCCTCTGTCTAATAACGGAAGGGGCAATAATTATGTGTAAACGTTGCTGACTTCCTAGCTTTCTGAAACAAAATTATGTCTGACTATTTCAGGAGTCGGAATGAGTTTGTTTTCTATATGGTGTGCAATGTTTCCACCTTGTCTGATTTAGTGAATATTAGTTCTCTCTCGCCATCGACTAGTAGTATAGGCTTCGACTTGTTGTGTAGGATGAAAACTAGAGAGTAGTTCAGGATCCCATGTCCGTTTGATGCCGATTTTGTTGTGAATTTTTCGAGCTGCATTTTTTATTGATATGAGTATGTCACTTTCAAATAACTGCACGCCAACGTTCAATTATTCTGGAATGTCAAGTGGCTGTAGTTTCGGTAATGCTTTCCTGAATGTAATGAGTATATGGGCTCTAAGGCGTTCCAAGTTTACTATTAAAAGAGGGATTGAACTTGAATTCGCAATTTTTAATGTTTTTAATTCAGCGTTTTTGCCTCCCAATAACGCTTCATCCTCTCAGAATGCTTTTTCTTGCGCTTGTCGAAATACACTTTTTATTATATTACGCCCATGTTAGCTTGTAGGCCTTTTGGAGCTTGGTAAGCCATTGTTCGTTAGTGATTCGGTTTAAACCTGAGGACTGTATGCTTTCTTCATTTAAGGCATTTAAAATCGTTGAGATTTATTTTTGGTTGTCTTTCCACGTATTTGGTTTTATCATAAGGGATTTGTAATCGGGTTTTCATGTACCTCAATTTCATGTAGCGCAATTTCATGTGGTTTTTATATTATACGCTATTATATACATATTGTATGCTCTTTTTATGAAGTTCCCATTCCCTAATGATCTTTTCTAAAACAATGTTCAAGCATGAATTTTACTTTGGAAGTTGTACCTGTAAGTGTCTGTTCTACAATTTTTCGGATCTTTTGATCGATCCCAAATTCTTTAATGATTTTGAAAAGGATTCGCGGTCTATGCTTTCTAAAAGTCAATGATTTCTTCATTGTATTTCTTCATTTCGTGAATTTTAATATCATCTATGAAGTCCAGATTGGTTCATTCAGCACATGATTGGCCTTTTCTTCATCAATCCTGGTATTCTCCAATTAGCATTAGTGGATCCGCTTGGTTTTATACCCTGTTTAGGAGTGCTTTAGAAAGCATTTTGAAAATTTTGAAAGGGAGTAAGGAAATTGCTCTGTATTTGTTGATATCCATCTCATCTCTCTTTTGTGCAATGGATGTATTTAGCGCGCATTTCCAATCATCTGGTATCTGTTCAGTCCTCCAGATCTCTGACATTAAATGATGACATTTTTGCGTGAGTATAGTTAGGATCGTTCATTTCCAGATATCCCAGCGATAATACAATCTTCTCCTGCTTTCTCTAGAATTTCTAAAATTTCCTTCATGTTTTTTTTTTGGAAACTGCGACATGGACAATTTAGTATTAACCCTGCCTAAGACTGGGCGATCTCCATTTACTTCACTTGTGTGTAGGTTTTCAAAATTGGGTATTCACAATTTGAGTTCGAAGTTCCCACAGAACAAGATTAATCTTTCACCATTCTTTTTGGTACCTTTGTGAGGGGCCCATATATGAACTCCAGGACAAATAACGAATAGTCATATTTTACAAGTAGGGATACTTGGGATTATGGGTCGACCCATAGGCTTCCTGATAATAAATGATCGTGCTTTTGGGAACGTTAGGAAATTTTGGGCCCCACATATTTAGAACTTGCCATAGTTCTTACTAACTGCAATGGCATAACTTCTTCAATGAAGATGGATTATATTCTTACAAATGTTGAATCGGAACTACTCAAAAAGGCCATACGTGCATATATTAGAAATGCTGCCACAACTATGGATAAGCAATTGATGTCATGCTGGAGGTAACTCACGCCTGCGTATCGAGGCACAATCTCGATTATCTCAAGCTATCCATATCTGGCTCAGACTTCAGTTTAGCGCATCATTTGCTTGGATACATCTAAAGGATCTTGATATCTTTATTTGACGAATCCTGACCATAATGATAGTGTCGACAATACCATTTGTAGTCGACATTGGATCACTCTTCAAATTGCATAAAGGCTGCAAAGGATCTGAAGAATTTTCACTGGTTAAACGTGAACTTGGGGTCCAGGGAGATGAATCCTGCCTACAGATCGACAAAAGATGTAAATTATCATTCTATAAAAAATATTGACTGAATCTAACAACAAGAGCAAACCTGTGTGGGAGTTCGACAGAGAGACTGATTGCAGGAAGACCTGTTCAAGTGATATTGTTCTGAATGTTAATGGTCTAATTCTCTCTGATCCTATGGAGGTTGCGTAGGCATTTGGATAATATTCTTCGTTCATATGTGCTCTAAACCTACAGCAATATTATGTAGATGCTATATCTAATTCATGTACAACGCACGACTTGTCGAATACATTTTTTTCTCATCCTGTCTCAACTGAAGAGGTTCTCGTGGTTATCAATGGTTGGGAGAACCAAATTAGTTTTGATACTGACTTCCTCTTAACGAAAATCTTGAAAGTAGTTTCACCACTGGTCTCTGGCGCATTGGCAGATTGAATGAATTCATCTGTGACATCAGCAAACTTTCCCTTCATATTGAAAATAGTCAAGATAATTCTTATATTCAAAAAGAATAATTCTGCTGTCATGGCCAATTATGTCCCTATTTCCTATCTCAGCAATCTCTTCAAAGTTTTAGAGAAAATTGTTTACGGTTGAATGATGAATTCTCTGATAAGTTTTCCATAATATCAGAGTATGTACAATATGGCCTTTGCCGTGGCAAGTCCACGCGCACTGCAGTCTGTCGATACGTAAAATTTATATATGTTAGCTTAGAAAAAGGTTTTTATGTGGCCGATTGATTGCTTGCAGTTTTTTTTATAGCAAATAAAATGTACTATGAGGAATTTAGAGGAGCTTTTCTGTAGTGGATCTCTAGCTTCCTGTCTGTCCGCTGTTTGTTGAAAATAAGAATTGTTGATCTAGAGAACTATCCTCGGAAATGCCACAGGATTGTGTGTTGGGGCCATTGGTAGTGATATTCCTGATTATATTAAAGCCGACTCGATTACAGTTTTTGCCGATAACACGTGAGGACCATGGACGAGCTGTACGCGAAGTGCAAGTGTCTAATCAAACTTTTTTCGTATTGGTGCCATCGAAACACAGTTATGTTGAATCGGGAAAAATCCGAGGTAATTCATTTTCAATTACGGCAACCTATTCCTTATGTCCCTTTTACTATTGAATACGGAGACGACCTACTTAGATCAGCTCGCAGCGTTAAATTTTTGGGTATGGATATATATAACTGTTTAAGGTGGCACCGGCAAGCAATTAAACGTTTCAGTAAAATTGAAACGGTAAACAGCAAAAAATTGAGTGAGCCTTTTTCCACTCTCAGTCGCTTCAAGAAATCGTTTACCTCTGTTGTTACTACACTTGAAATATAATATAGTGCTATGGGGTAATGCAGCAATGAGTAATCAAATTTTCTCATAACAAAAGAGGTATATTCGTTTACTTTTCAGCATGAAACCACGGGAATCATGCAGGGCAGTATTTATCTCCTTCAGAAACCTTACACTTTCTTGGGTCTACGTTTTGGACTGTCTACTCATGGTTCGTGGTAAATTGTTAGAGCTGGATAAAACCTCTGGTTTCCATGAATATAACACACGGCATAATTACACAATACGAACTCCATCCCATACGACATCCAAATGTGCGTCACCTCTACAAAATAGATGTGGATCTAATCAACCATCTACCGAACCGAGTCGAAATACAAGAGAGAAGTAACCAGAATTTTGTTGTTTAATTGTTTTTATACCATAGTATATTTCAACCGATATTAGTTAATTTTATTTTCACCATATTGGCTTGTCCTATAGATTAATGTAAATTCATATAGGATAAATATATATTATCACTCATTAAGTTGGTAACTATATAGGAATTTGAATTTTAAGAAGTAGTTGTTTTTGAAAAATCAATTTTAATATTCTGAAATAAATATTATAATACATAAATATAAAACCCTGGAAGACATTTCTTCCAGCGTTATTATTAAAAGGTTGCAGCTATAGATACTAGTTGTTTAGCTGAGTTTTCTACAATCTTGAAATGTTCACATTAATATTAACATTGATAACTAAGTAAACTTAAAATTAACCAATGAAATAATGAAGAACGTAAACCTGAAAAATAAACAATAATAACTTACGAGTTAAGAAAAAAACTAGAGCATTGTATTTTTTGGAATGACATAAAAGCATATAAATACATTTATATAAGGTTAATTTGATTTATTTCAGAATATTTAAATATATAACTTATAATTTCCTTACTTATTTCAAATATTCAATCATAATTTACACATCACACTAATCTAAATAATATTCAATATCTAATAATCAATATTTATTTTACAGTTATTTACAAATTAAAACTAAAATGCAAAACCAATGTTATTTGCTTTTGTATTTGTTTTTTATATTTTGCCGAAGTAATATAATAGTACTGTAGAGCTTTATAGCTGGTCCAAGTTTTATATTTAGTATGTCTACAATGTCTTTCTGTGTTAAAAGTAAAAGGGCTTCACCATCAATTTCATGTTGCTTGAAAATATCAGCATAATCACTTCCTGTGGGTAAAGATTCTATAAAATCAGCTACCTGAAATAAAAATAATAAATTAATTTCTTATTTCTTACAGTTTAGATACCTATTGTTATCAAATAAATATTGTCCACATATGCAGTTTTGAAAGTATTGAGGGAATATTGATTAATGTTAAATTATTTGTTTTCTGATTTTTTGCTGATAGACATTATAATTCATAAATAGAGCTCGAATGCGACCTGCATTTTTTTGCATCTTTTGCATACTTCTTCCCAAAAATTGTTTTTTTTAAAGATTTGAGCATTTTTTGCCAATTATTTTAAAACCCTATTGAACAGAAAGTCTTCATTATGGAATTTTTAAATCTGTTTGGGTTTGGAACTACCTGCTACCCCAAAATGGGAAATACCAAATACCATAAACAAGTAACTGTAACCGGGGGATTTTAAAACATCGCAGCCGGAGCGGCCTCCCCCGTTAAATATTAGATAAACCTTTGATTGAGCAGTATCTTCCATCGAAAGCATTACGATTAGTGAACAGTAAACCTATTTTACTTTCTTTTAATAGGATACAACATACAAGTGTTTGAGTCGAAATGCCTAAAAAGACATTTAATGATCACGACATAAAGTGTCACCAAGAACTTACTTGGGATGGAGACCACCTTTTTTGTACAATGTGTTCAAAAATTGTAAGTATATGTTACATATTGCCATTGGCTTTGGTTTTGAAGAATGTTTTATCTAAAAATATAAGTATTCAAAATATAGGTAACATATTATTTTTCATTTTTTTTTCACTTTTTCGCAACTTATTTTTTAACAAATTTTAACGGGATGTTCTATTTTGTTGTCTATTTAATGAGTTCTGAGGGTTTTCATCGATTTTGTAAACTTCTCGTTTATAATAAAGGCGTTTATTGGTACTTCGCAAGATCATAAAATCATAAAACTGTTGAATCTATTTCAAGAGATAATTATAAAATAAAAGGGTGAATGATATGGTCGGGCGTGATTGACACGTTCTTGCCTACCAAGTAAAAAAATTGCCTCCAACAACAGAAGCCAAAAAAAAGACGACCAAAAAGAGTTTAATGAGGATTTGTGCAAGGCAATGATTGCCAGTAACATACGTTCAGCAAGTTAAATAATCTCAACCTGAAGGAAGTTTTAGGAAAATATTTCCAAATCTTGCCTTACCTCCACAACCTGTAATAACTCGTTGGGGTTGGATGCAGCTATATTTTATGCTGACAATTACCACGCCATCTAACATGTGATTGACGGTCTGAGTGACTCTTCATCTACATCTATTTTAAATTCAAAAAATCTTTTTGAAAATTCATTAATAAAGAATAATTTAATATTTATAAAAACCAATTATATGTTTGTATCTACAATTATCAAAAATTTAGAAAAATCTTGTATTCCATTAACGGAATCAGTAGCTCTAATTAGCCAGTTTGAATCAAATTGTAAGAAAGTCGGTGGACAAATTAGGACCGTCGTTCTAAATAAATTCAATTCTGTGGCTCAAAATAATACAGGCTTTCAAATTTTGAAAAATATGTCCAAAATTTTTATGGGCGAAAACAATGTAAATACACCAAATTTAGAATTAAACATCATTTGTAAATATAAATATACTCCCATTACATCAGTTGATGTTGAACGAAGTTTTTTAATTTTTAACACATGTTTTCTGACAAAAGACAAAGTTTCCTTCTAGAAAACTGAAAAACACATAATTATTAATAGTTTTTACGATAATTGTAAAACGTGACTTATGTCTGTTTAAATATTGTTATTTTGTTTTATTGTTACCATAATAATTTTAATAGTACCTATGTATTATCATTATTTTATTATTAATAAAATCTGATACTTAATATAAATTTTCGTTGAATACCTAATTATTAAATCCCGCCCCCACTCCCTACCATAGTAAAATAATGAAATAATAGTATTATTCAACATTATAATATACATCATTTCTTGCATTTTTTCTAAAATCTTTGCATTTTTTGTCAATTTGTGATGCATTTAAATGCGCATATTTTTGGCCTTTTCGGTTGCATTTTTTTCGAGCTTTATTCATGTATAATATGATCAAAGAGTTTAAAATACCAGTATATCGATATTCAATATTTATACAGGAAATTTGAGGATGGTACCAGAATCTCTCCAGATGTAAATTTTACCGATGTGGACACGATTTTTTGCTCTCATTAATGTTAATGTAAGGGGTTTCTCAGATAACCTTAGAAAGTCATGTTTCAGAAGACATTTTATGGACCACTATTTCGACAGAGTTTCAAATTTCTATTTCTATATATTGAATGTTTTTTGCAATAACAGGCTTTTTTATTATGAAAAACTTTATTTTTGTTGACATTTCGTTGTATATCACAACTTTGTCACAGTTTTGACAAAGTTGTGATATACAACGAAACGTCAACAAAAATAAAGTTTTTCATATTTAAAAAGCAGGTTATTGCAAAAACATTATATATATATATATATATATATATATATATATATATATATATATATATATATATATATATATATATATATAAAATAAATTCACAGAAAGTTTAATACCTGAGCATGTGACCAATGCCTTGGATCTAAATCAAACTCTGCATAATATTTCAAATATTTTGAATGCTTGACCCAAGATTCTTTTTCTGCAGAATTATCTCGAATATCCTGTAGCAAACCCATAATTCTATTTTCTACATCAGGATCCAAATCCAGTTTTCTCTTCTTATGTTTTCTAACAGTTTTTTTTTCATCATTTTCTTCATCTCTACTCTTCTTCAGTTCAATACGATTGTACTTTGGTGGGCGACCAACTCTTGCTTTTCTGAAAAAAAAAAGGTTGAATGATATTATCATGACATAATCAAATGAACCAACACAGAATAACATATAATATATATATATATATATATATATATATATATATATATATATATATATATATATATATATATATATATATATATATATATATATATATATATATATATATATATATATATATAGATATATAAATATATATATCTATATATATATATATATATATATATATATATATATATATATATATATATATATATATATATATATATATATATATATATATATATATATATATATATATATATATATATATATATATATATATATAATCAGTAGAACACTCCGCAACTTATTGAAAGATATCATCAACTCCTATCAACACGGTTTTATAAGAGATAAATCGACGACAACGGCTATCTTTGACTTCCTAAACAACATATATTGGGCTCTTGACTGGGAAGTTGTGATGGGTCTATTTTTGGACCTATCCAAAGCGTTCGACTCATCGAACCACCATTATATTTTGGAAAAGCTGGAAAGGTATGGAGTACGTGGACCAGGCCTTGCGTGGTTCAAGTCTTATCTATCTGGACGCACACAGCGAACCTCGGTTACCAAACAGGGTGTGACTTACATATCCAGCGAGGCACCTTTGACTCTTGGAATTCCTCAGGGCAGTGTTCTTGGGCCTGTTTTATTCATCATCTTCGCCAATGACCTGGGGATCCTTGAGGACACAAAGGAGCAGATATGTCCAATTATGCTGACGATACAAATATTCTGGTAAGAGCAGATACATACCCAGAGGTAATGAACAATATACGCCTCATAATGCAGAAAGCATCCACCTAGTTTTCTAGCAATAGGTTAGTTCTAAATGCTGATAAAACCAGCACAGTACTATTCCAAACGAATCACTCTGGTATCGAGACCCCCGCTGAAATAAGAATTGGTGAGTCTTACTCAATCAAAACGTCAAATTTCAGTAAGTTCCTTGGTATACACCTCGACGAAACCTTAAGTTGGAAAACTCACATTGCAGAGACATGTAAAAAACTGAGCTCAGTATGTTATTCTATAAGCGTGTTGGCGAAATATCTTGAGATAGATTCCTTAAAGATGGTTTACCATGGTGTCTTAGAATCAAGAGTAAGATATGGTATTATCTTCTATGGTTGCTCGTCTGCACTATATGAGATTATGAAAATTCAAAAACGAGTGTTGAGAGTTATGACACAAAGGAAGCCAGGGGACTCATGTAGGGGCATATTCCGATCCAGCAGGCTTCTTACAATCGCCGCAATTCACGTTCAAGAATGTTTACTGTTCTTGTTCAAGAATAATTGCGGTATTGAGCTTGGCGCGACCACATACAATACTAGAGGTAATTCGCTTTTATATCCCAAGCATCATCTGGCAAACACAGAAAAGAGCACTTCGTACAGGTCCATCAAGTACTTTAACACTTTACCTTTATGGTTACGTAAGGAGACGGATTTGCATAAATTCAAAAAAGGGGTGTTTGACATGCTATTAAGAATATATATATATATATATATATATATATATATATATATATATATATATATATATATATATATATATATATATATATATATATATATATATATAGTTTCAAGATTCACGAATCATCACTCTTAATCGAAATATTTCAAATAAAACTCTCAGGGAGTTGCCTACACAAATGTTGTCAACGAGAACGAACCCATCACTTTCGACAGTGAATATCAAGTGCCGTTCGAAAAAATCATCGATCTTTTTGAATGATAATAGGCTACAATTGTTTCATCAGTATTATGAATCATCAGTCCGTATTTAAGCAATCAATCAAGAATTGATTACGTTTAAAACGCACACAGGTCCTATATCCGAATGAGGAGAACAACACTTTGTGAACATTTACGCGAGCACCCTCTATCGAAGAAAATACGTATAAACCCTCCCTAGCGTTCTAGATTCCTACTCATGATGTACTCGCACTAATGTTGTTATATATTACAACAAAAATAAAGTTTTTCGCATTGAAAATAGCCTGTTATTGCTAAAAACATTAAAACTTAACTTCTTAAACAGGCAATAAATTAATTTAATATATATATATATATATATATATATATATATATATATATATATATATATATATATATATATATATATATATATATATATAGACATAGAATGAAATAGTGTCACACAATCGTTCCGATAATATTTGCCAAGTTTTTAAAATGATGCATAAGGTTAATTTTTTCAATTGGTGGTTATATTATTACTAAAGAAAATACCTTTCTTTAAAAAAAGGAATATAGCGTTTCCTTTATATTCCTTTTAAATAGAGTAAGATCGGTTATTATTTTTATATTTGATGGTAATCTATTATAAACTCTGATGCAGTTATAGGATGGATGCGTTTCTCTGAAGCTCAACTTGTGTCTTGGATAGTGTAAGTCTAAAGTTCTTGTTGGATACTTGATGTTGTGTGCTTCGACATTCTATTTATGTTTTTGAAGAGAAACATTAATCATTCAAACAGATTCCGTATACTGTCAAAATCTTATTTTGTCTAAATATTTCCCTACACGACAACATTGGCGCTCATTCCCCAGAATGTAATTCCGTATCTTAAAAGAGACTTAAAATTTTCAAAATACATGGTTTTTATGCAATCCTGAATTATATGCTATTTAAGTGATCTTATTATACTCAATCTTTTTGATAGATCATCCATATGATATGACCATTTCAAAAATTCATCAATATGAATACCCAAAAATTTGGTTGATTCTTCTAATTTGACTGTATTATCATCTAAATTAACGAATTATTTTTCTTTTTTAAAAGACTTATTCGTCGTGTATATTACAGCTGATGTTTTGTCTTTAACTATGCGTCTATTACTGTCAAACCAGGTTTTAATCTGTACGATTCTTGTGCATTTGTTTGCATCTCTTGTAAGTCACTTCCTCCTATGATTATATTTGTGTCATCTGCATATCCAGTTATCATATTTTCAATCACAGAGTACATATCATTAATAAGTATGACAAACAGAATTGGACCTAACATTCTGTCCTGAGGCACGCCATAATTGAATTGTAGTATTTCTGATTTCAATTCTTTTCTTGCCTTTGAAATACAAATTCTTTGTTGTTGTTTCATTAAGTATGATTTTTACCTGCCTGCAATTTCCTTTTTTTTCCCTTTACCTGCAATTCCTCGGACTCCTACATAATCTAGTTTTATCAAGAAAAACTGTCTATCTAGACAAACATACGCACTTGATTGGTCCAAAAATAGACCTAGAGCTAATTAATTTTTCTCAAGCAGGTTAATTATTTCTTCTGAAAATTGGTATATTGCTGACTCAGCTTAACTTTCCTCTTAGGTATCCATGCTGGAAGTTACTTATGATGTTACATGTTTTTAAAAAGTTCACTAACCTTGTACACACGGCTTGTTCAAATGCTTTGAAAAGGGAGAATAGCAAACTAATCTGTCTATAGTTTTCCATTGTCGATATTTCACACTTTTTATATATAGTCACTTGATTCCCGGTACGAGCAAGATCATCAGAATATACGAGAGGACCGAACTAACAACTCAACAAAGAAGAATACCACTTCCGATTCTTGACCTCAGCCAGTTAAAATGATATCATACCGAATGGTTTCCGTATCAAAATCGCGATGGCAGGAGAGAGAGCACGTCGAATATTGGAATACTTCTGTAAAGCATAGCTAAGATCCAAAAAAATTATCATCGATAAAAAAAACAACTCTACAAGATACAAGAAATAACGTAATTCAGAGATATGAGTAAATAAAGGAATATCTAGAACAGATTTTCCAGAAAATTGAGAGGATTTGCGGTAAATAAAGAACCTTTCAAGCAAAGCAACATGATGAACAAGACACCATAGGTACACCATTCTACAAGGCAACAAAATATCAGAGCTACTCCAGAAAGGCAACTACAAACTTTTAGCGAAACATCCGAGACGCAACATCGAAAGAAAGACTCATCAGGCACTCAAGAAATATAAGGACTTTTTGACAGACAAATCGCGATTGATTCAACACCTCACTACAGCAACACACAATCCTGTATGGGCTCCCCAAACTACATAAAATGGTATACCAGTTAAAGACCAGCTCGAGAAATTCACCAACTAGCACGCTTGCTAATTTCCTGTTGCTGATCATCCGGGCCTTACATGGAGGAACGACGTCTTATGTCAGGAACTCTGACATTTCGGTGAAATAATTAAATGCAATGAAGAAAATCTCAGAGGAGGATGAACCTCTCAGAGAGACGAGACGCTATAAGAAAGAATATCTATACCAATAAAGGGAATCATTGAATGTTTAAAATGATGCATTAATAATACTTATTTTCCGATCAATGATAAATTAGTAGTTGCCATTATACACATGGAGTGGTTCGAAGAAGCAGAGATGCGAACATCTACCACGAAATCGAAGTTGTGGATGAAACTTCTATCATTTGGGACAAAACGGCTAACTAATATGAAGAATTTTTCCAACAGATCAACAACTTTCGTGCAAACATAATTTACAATGAAGTTCAAATCTACCATTCCTTGATATCTTAATAACAGGCAACAAACTCCAGACAGTAAGAATTGTGTGTACCTCGTGCCTAGTGATAAATGCCTATGTAAGCGACACAAAAACATCATTTAACGTCAGGATTGGCGAACATAAACTACACACACGAATCAAGCATTGGGGATCACGTATGGACGAATCATCACAACATTGATTGGGACTTAAATTCAAGGAGGCAGTCTTCATTCAAAGGAGGGAATATTTAGCAAATCAAGTGTCGATGTGTCATATATTTGGAGATCGGTTCAACCGCAAGTTGTCGTCAGAACAACCAATCAGATACGGTCCGTGAGCGTCAGGCGAGTACCGGCGAAGTATATATTGGGCACCTCATAGTCTGATTATCATAGTTCATTATTACTAATTATTAACCGAAAAGATGAGTGAAATTTCTGAAGTTCATTTCAAAAATTAAAAAAAGTCAGTTCATTTCATATTTAAAACATTTATCTAATTTTTGAGTTTTGTTTCGGAGATAACTTTTCTTTTCTGAAATTCGTATTCAAATTTATAGACAATGGAAAACCGACATACTACCGAGGTACTTGAGGATTCAAAAATACATTTATCATTCAGAACTTATAGAAACACAACAATTAAATATTATTTTCATTTGTATTCTTCATCAAAATATTATTTAAATAATTTTTTACATATTTTTTTAGTTCTCAAGTGTTCGTTATTCATTGAAAACTCAAAAATATAATATTAATTTTTTTCAGTTCAATTTTGATTATTGAAAATAACATTTAATTAATATAATTTATTGACTTACGGTTTCTCTTTAGGCTCTCTAGATACAGGAACTACAGCTTCTACAAATCTATCAGGACTTTGTAATCTATCAGGTACTTTTCTGTCGCCAGTAAGATTTTCATCAGCATAAGGACAGTCTTTGACAGACGAGTGAGTTGTTTTTTCGGCACCTAACACATGACCTTGTCCTTTACAACCAATTGTGGGACATTCAAGAAAATCATAAACATCTTCTGGTGCTGAAAGAAATAAGAAGTAAACTTTATTTATGATCCAGAAAAATTACAAAAGAACTGGCGCCATAATTAACAAACAGTATTTCACTTGATCTAATTTGCATATTACTACTTCATAGTTAGAATTAACCAATTATTAATACTATTCATGAATAATCAATATTTATGATATCTATTAATATAAGCAATAATTAAAGAATTCATCAATTTTGATACAAAAATAGGAAATGGTTTTAGCTTTGCTAACTCATAAAGAAGAATAACTTTAGATTATGGTATATTCCATTACCCTAATTTTTTTATCAAAAATGATGAATAATGAATAGTATTAATAATTAGTTAATTGTAACTAATATATATCTGATAGAATATAATAATCTTCCAGCTGAAACAAAGAAATTAAGTTTGAAGCTATTCAGGATAAGACTTGAAGAACATTTGACAAGGCTTGGAGATAATCAAGAAATTATATATTATTAATCTTCAATACTCAGGTGCTAATTGATGTGGAAATATTCCATGCAATAAAATGGACTGTAAATTATAAATCATTAATATAGATAGGTATGTTTTTCTTTTTTTTTGAGAAAAATGAGATGTAAATAACTCAAATATTGTAAAATATATATATTAAGAACAAGGTTTGTCAGGTTGAAAATGGAGTTAAGAATTTTCAGTATTTACCTGAGATTTACGTTGCTTGTTTTTTTGTACCATCCGTTTACATATGTTTCAAGCTAATTGGCTCTCATCAGAACGGCGTAGTTCAGTTCAAGCTATTAGATATTCACACTTGAAAGTTGATTGAAAAGAAAAAGACACAGAACAAAACAACACAAAATTCCACGTGAGGAATCTACATCATTTTTGGTTTAAAATTGAGTATCTTGACCGAGCTATTACAACTCTATTTTTAGACTGAATTAATGTCTACCTGCGATGAGATAATTATACCTTCTAGAAATTTTAAACCAAATACCCCTATACCTTCTAGAATTTTAAACCAAAAATGATGTAGATTCCTGTGTATTATTTTACCTAAATTATAATTTATTGGACAGTCATGAGCGTCTCAATACTTACTTAAAGGAGGTTCTAAAGAGTGCCCGGTTTTTTGACACCATCCAGCAGGATGAATATCTTGACTATCATCCTCAACCCAATAGCTGTATTTGTCCAGCCATCCATCAAAGTGTATTTTGATACGATGATTGTTAACATCCTCTACAGTAGCGACACGAATTAATTGTGGTATTCTTTTGTCAACACATTCCAATTTCATACCCTTCTTGAAACCACAAGGAGGCTTTTGTTTAAATGCCCTAACTGGCGCCGGAACAGATTTCGTTTCTCTAAGGTAGGAATCCCAAGTAAAATCTTCAGGATGCGGATAATCTATATAAAAACAAGTTTTTCTAATTAATCACTTTAAAACTAATATTTCAGATATTGGAATAATAAAGTACACTTGTACATACACGCATAACTATATATTTAGGTATTTAATTCTTATGTTTCATAGTTTTTTTATAAGATTAAGGTTAGTTATTTTTTACATGAGTTATGTTTATTGAGACTAAATATTTAAAATATCACATAAAACATTTTAATTCCAATATTGTGTGTTTGTCTAATATGTTACCTATTTCAATTTCAATGTTACCTATGTTCTATTTCAAAGAATAATATTGAGTATCACATGCCTCTCAAAAATCAGGTTTGTGATGATTCATCTGGAACTTTTATGTACTCCTATAATAGAAGAAAAATTTCCAACTACCTATTATTTTCATAGACATGTGAAAATCTTTTATAATTTAAATTAGAATGATTTGTTATGTATTAGCCAAACACACAAGACCAGCTACCATAAAAACTCTTTATTGAGTATATGCCGGAAATCGAAATATATATATATATATATATATATATATATATATATATATATATATATATATATATATATATATATGTATATATATATATACACATACATAGAAATTCTTCATTTAATAGCTTTAGCTTTCCTTTTAAATTTTACATTTTTAATTTTATGTACAGGTTTAAATCCAATTAGACGTTTGTGAAAAGAACTATTGTGTAAGAGATGATGTATAAACGTAAAAAGTAATTCTATATCTGGTATTATATACATGGATTTCTTTAACAAACCTGAAGTTTTCTAATAAAAGTTTGGGATACAATCCATTTTCAATTTTAGAAATTACACTATTTAATATTATATTTTCAGTTGCTGTGCAGATGTTAGTCAGTGCACATCATATAAATCCAGTTTACAATTCGGAATAATAATAAGTGAAAATTTCGCGTAAAAATTCATACAGTGCTACGGATTTCGAGATCTTCTTCTCTGAAAGAATGTCGGATCTGGCCGAAAAATCTTCCACGAAAAACTCGGAAGAATCGTCTGACGAAGACCCGTCATTTAAGAAACAAATAGAAAACGGAAAAAGAAAGTATTAAAAAATATCTGCAACAAAAAAGTGAAACATAACAAAACTCCCAAAGAGGATATTAGCCAGCCACACCTGGGTCCACAAAAAAAGGTCAACACGACAACAGCGTAGTTGCGACGGAGGCGGCCACGTGTAGTGGTAAACATAAAGGTCCTCATACACGAAATGATGAACCTGTGGAGTTATCGCAAAATAAGAAACAAATCTACAAAAATGTGTTATTCAATTAGAATGCATGAAATGAGTAGTATTGAATACAAACATTTATTCTATCTCACAGTAGACGTAAACAAAATAACAGACAGGATAAAAATTGCACAGGATGAATGGAACAAAAAATTTTCTAAATCAACATAGTTATAAAAACCGAAATTGGATATTTAATCAAATGCAATAAGCAAAAAGCAGAATTAATCGAAGTATTGGACTGAGAAAGTAATAAGTTTCAAAGAAACTAAGCCATACCCCAAAGGAAGAGAAAGAATAGAACCACAACAAACATTTTCTCTGGTCATAGCGGGCGTAGAGAAAAAGATAAACGAACAAGAAATAAGTCAACACCTTAATGACCTGAATTTAAAACATCGATATTGCAAGAGAATAATCTCTAGAACATATAATACTCCTAATATGTACATAAGAATAATATCAGGTGAGACTTCAACTTCTAAAACTTCTAAACAATGGTATGTCTTACAAAAACAGACACTATCCTGTATATACAAGTCATCCTCCGTAACCTACACCTATTTCATGTAATAAATGTCACAAATTTGTCCATATAACAGAAAAATGCAACCAGTTAAATGCACCAAGTGTTAAGGAACACACACAACAACACAATGCAAAACAAATCTTCAACCCAAATGTGCCGCATGTGGATCTGTGGATCATTCCGCGTGGTCGCAGAAGTGCCCAAAACACACACAAAAAAAACCAATAGAAGGCATCCCGAATGTAACTATTAGGCCTCCCAACAAGAAAACAACAGAAATAGAAGAATTACACACGAAACAAAGCAGAAAAACATGCGCCTATTTTCATACACGATGACACATATATCAGAAAGCTGAACAAACCTAAAAATATAAACAGAAAAGAATTGCTACAAAAGCTGAAAAAAGATTCACAACACAATATAATATAGACACAACAGCTGTTTTTTCGGGAAGCAGAGTATATATCCTGATGTTTGATGTGGAAGACCCAAATGAATCATCACCCACGGAACCTATAGACAACAATATTGTCAAATTCAAGTCGAAAATTAAAATACTATACATCAATATAAATAGTTATATGCCCAAGAAACATCTCATAAACAATTTCATAGAAAACAACGAGATTCAATGTGCAATGTTCGTAGAAGCAAAAATAAAAAAGAACACAACATTACATACAGAGATTGGGAAGTAATACACCACATAGGACACAGCATGAAAAATACAAGAGGGGGTAGCGTAGTACAATGTCACCCCAGTTTGAAAATGGGTAAAAACAACGCTCCTTCACTGAATATCGTCTGAACGAAGCACTGCATTTCACAATCCCCTATCAAAATGAAAAACTACATATATTTCTAATTTACATACACCCACACTCAAAAATTGTGGAGACAATTTTTACCAAGGCGGCACTTTATAGATACTCTTTAATTGTAGGAGACTTCAACCCAAACTTTGTCAAGAATAAACAGATTATTATTTTTCTTTAAATGGGATCTTCAAAAGATTCTCAACACCGCCAACAGTCTTGATGAGCAACAATGCTGACAGCACACCAGATTTAATAATATATTCTGCTAACATGGAAAATAATATCAAAGATGTGGAACTGGTGACTGAACTGGGGGCGGATCATTTGGCGGTGCTGATCACCATGGACCTAGACACGGAAATCAAAGAAACCATTGAAACTAACTCTAAATGTAAGATCAATATTGTCAATAAAGAGATGAACAATTTCGTAAATTTACACAGGCATACACAGATGGATGAAAACCACATCACGTTATCCAATAAGAAATTATCTGAATGCATAATGAAACACACCAATCACAAAACACCATCCATTCCTAAATGAGCTACCTCCTTACATAATTAAAATGATTAAGATATAAAACCAAAATTAATGAATACAACAACAATATTCACAAAATGATACAACAATACCGACAACATACATGGATCCAGGCCTGCCACTCGATCGAAAAAGCCAAAGGCAAATTGTTCTATCAACAAATTAAGAAACTGTCCAAATATAAAGTAATTATGTAACACAAAATACCTACGCTCTTAGACAACAATGAAGAGTATAAGATAGGCAAAGAAAAGGCGGATATCTTTGCGAAACTTTACAAAACAGTATTCGAATACGATAAAGACAGAACCTTCGACGTGGAAACGGAAATGGACATAGAAAACTGATACGGGGAGTATTTCGGAAGATAGGGACATACCAATAGAAATAAAGGAAACAACCTACTATGAAATACTACACAACATGAAAGGCAGTGCTCCGGGGGCGGATAATATTCCTTGGAATGTCGTCAAAAATTTACATCAAGAAATACATAACCACATAAGAATGAAGATGTGTACATGGTGTCTGAGTAAATCTGTTTTTCCCAAAATATGGAAATCTGGCACAATAATAATGATAGCAAAACCTAACCAAGGCCACAAAAAAGTAGAGAACTATAGACCCATAATACTCTTACCAGTACTAGGCAAACTATTGGAAAAAATAGTCAAGGGGAGACTTGAGGAATATTGATAAATATATTCCAAACTATCAATTTGGCTTTCGCAGACAAAAATCTACAGCCCACCCTCTCACAATATTAGTTTCAAATATACAAAATGCACAACTAAACCAGAACAAAACTGCAGCAGTTTGTATGGATTTAAATAAAGCTTTTGACAGTATGTGGCTGAAAGGCTTACTATATAAATTGCACATGAAAGATACACCATCATACCTGATTCATATAGTTAGAGCATTTTTAAAGGATAGACAGCTGAGAATCCAGATAAAGGGCACTACTTCTACTGTCTTTACTGCCTGTCGTGGTACCCCGTAGGGATCACCACTGTCTCCGCTCCTGTATAACATATTTTGCAGCAACATTGACATACCCCATAATCCAAAACAATATATACTACAGTATGCAGATTATACAATAATAATTTCCCATAGTAAAACACTGAAGGACTGTATGTCAAAGCTCCAAGAACAGATAAACAGTATCACAACATGGTTTAGTAGATGGAGGATGAAGGTTAACCCTGATAAATCAAAATTTATAATATTCACCCACAACATAAATCAGGAATCACCATCTATTTCCATGAACAACAAGAAAATAAAGCCATCTCCTTCAATTAAATACCTTGGAATTCAAATAGATAACAAAGTGAACCTAAAACTACATGTAAACACTATAAAGAAAAAAGCTATCAATAGAGCAAAGCATTTTAGACAGTTAACATACAGGGATCAGGGAATAAGTTTGAACACAGCATCAACCATATACAGGTCCATCTGTAGACCAATGTTGGAATATAGGCACCCCTTGTACTCCAATTGTAGGGAATCAGTCTTGAAGACAATGTTAGTAGCTGAAACGTCTTCACTCCGGACTATAACAAGATTGCGACATCCGGATAATAAACTATATAATCCTTCAAACCAGATGCTATATGACAAAACAAACATCCAACCTCTCAGCGAACGGATAGACAAACTTAATATTAAGTTCGCTAAAAGATTAAAAATGATGAATGACATAAGCAACCTGATGCAAAACGAACCGGTTCAACATCCACACAGAAAATACCCAACAAGCACAGTACTACAGAAAATCGGAATATTTTAAGGACACTATACTAACTTTTTTTTTTTTTTTGTATTTGTATAATCGAAAGGATTAAATTATGAAATTAATATGGGCTGAAGGACTCCGGTCAATGGCCTTTTGATGATGATGTATATCATTAATAAAGTACAGTTATCTATCTATCTATCTAATATATTTTGTATTACTCTCAATAATTTAGTTGCTCAAACATATCTTTCATATGTAACATTGTATACCTATCACAATTTAAAAATAATCATTATCAATTAACATCTTAAACCCTGACTTTATTTTATTTTGAAGGCAACCTAAATTTTGTTTTGAAAAGATACAAAATGGTTGAAAATGATCAAAAAGTGAAAGTACTCTTTCATTTTGAATGAGCAATGCACACTCTAGGTACAAGTTAATTAATTTCTTAATTTTGAGATATATAAGTTTCTTAGCTTAATTTTTTTGTTATGTAATTTGCATAACTAGAAACTGAAAGGGTTTCACCTAGGATTACACCCAAATATTTATATTCATAAACTTGGTTTACTTTTATCACTAGTTATTACTAATCCATTATAAATTATATGTAATTTGAATGAAACTAAGTAATTCTGTAATTTTCACCATATTTAGTCAAACATGACAATATTGTTTCGCCAACACAGTGGCTTCATCAGATGTAGATGATAAACTGTTTCTCATTAAATTTAATTGAATAATTTACAAATTTTATATTGTATTTTTAAAATTTTTTAATTATATTTTATTTTTTTAATTATATTTGAAAATTATTGAATAAATTAAATTTTATCCTTAAATTTTCATCGATTATCAGCCTAATCGATTAGTGATAATTATACTCGTATGTATCTATTTCAGCTTGTTGAAATTTAAGAATCAACAATTTTTTCTCAATATCAACATTTAATCTATTTTGCATGGCGTAACTGTTTATCTATTTACCTATCTATAATATATACAGTGTAAACTCTTTATAACGAAACTCAAGGGACTGAGCATTTTTTGTCGTTATAGAGAGTTATCGTTATATGGAGTGAACAAAAAAAAAACCAAATTAACAAGAATTATTAATACAAGAATTTTTAATTGTATGTATGTCTTAGATAATAAATGCTTATACATATAAATTATTGTTTACACATATAGTCTGATAATTTCGTCTGACGTTTTTTGCTATGCCAGTACTTGTTTTGTATTATTTTATGTATTCTATTCATATCTAGATATGTGGTGGAATCATCTTGATTAAACAACAAAAATTTTTCTACCAACCTAGCGGCATCTAGGGCTTGTTGAATCGTTGGTGGTGATTCGGCTTTGCCCACTTGATCGTCTTCTTGATTATCGCGTGTTTCCTGACTTTTTGACACTAAATTAACAATTTGTTCATCTGTAAGTGTACCAGTTGTGGCTACGCCCTCATCTATATTTTCGTACGATTGTAGATCTTCGTTGAAATTTGTTTGGTATGTTGAACTGGCTTATCCATTCACTCAGTGGTAGATTGTCTTCACTGTTAAATTGGTTCGTTTCTTGGCTACTAGATAATCCAGCATGTAGAAAAGAATGTTGGATAGTGGCCGCTGTTACCTCTTGCCAGGCTTTTGATATGAAGTTCACTGCTTGTAGCATGTTGATCGAGACCTTGCCGTCAGTTTCTATCATATCCATCAACATTTTCTATAGTGGCCCTTTAGGGATTTAATTACACTCTGATCCATTGGTTGTAAAATACTGGTTGTATTAGCTGGGAAAAATGCTAACTCTATGTTTCGAAGATTAGATATGATTGGGTGAGCAGGACAATTGTCTACTAGAAGCAAGATTTTCCGTGATTTTAATTCAGCATCCCATTTTCTCACTTCCTCTTCAAAAATCTGCGATGTCATCCAAGCTGACTTGTTTGCTTTGTACGTAACTGGCAACTGTTTTATGTTCTTGAAACACCGAGGGTTATTCGATTTGCCTATAACTAAAAGCTTTATTTTTCTGTGCCACTCATATTGGCAGCCACTATAACTGTAATGCGCTCTTTAGACAGTTTTCCTCCAACACATTTTTCCCTTTAAATTCTAAAGTTTTGTCGGGAGTCAACTTGAAAAAAAGGCCAGTTTCATCTGCATTAAAAGTGTCTTCTGGTGAGTATTTCATCTTTAAATTAGGCCACAATTAATCCAATTGTTAGTCACATTCATATGGACATCCCGCGCCTCTCCGTTCATTTTACCGTACGTAATTTGATGACGGTGCTTAAATTTTCCGAGCCAACCTTCAGATGCTTTAAAGTCAATTATGCCAAGTTGGTTGGCAAACTTTTCAGCCTTAGCTTTTACAGTTGGCCCCGAGATGGGTACATTATTCTGGCGCTGATTGTTAAACCACGACAACATTGCCTGATCTAAGTCTTCGAATTTTGGCTTTCTTAATTTTTTAGACAAGTTTCCTTCCAGCGCCGCCTGTAGAATTGTTTTTTGGTTTTTCTAAATGGTAGCAACAGTGGATTGACTTAGTTCATAACGCCTTCCAACGTCACTTTTCTTTTCTCCCTTTTCAATCGCACGTATCACACAAACTTTTTCGTCAACACTAATCGCTTTCCGTTTACTGGCCATGTTAACAGTTTCAAAGTAGGTTCACGACTGATAATACGATAGGTACCCAGTATGCTTGGTCGAAGACCATCACTTCCGAGAAAAGTTAGACCGACCTCGGATGTTTCGGGTTTCGGAGCTTCAAAGTCTTTTGTTACCTGATAACATATCATAAACAATAATACCGATAATAAATATTTACTGTCTAAAAATATGAACACATGTCTTCGTAATAGAGAATGGCGTATCGCTATAAAGAGTGTTTCAATATGTGAGTTTTAACGCAAACCAACCAACTTGGGCTCACTCCAACGTTATAGGGAGTTTATCGTTATAAAGGATAACGTTATAAAGAGTTTACACTGTATATATATATATATATATATATATATATATATATATATATATATATATATATATATATATATATATATATATGCATTTTATCAAAATCTTTGTTTATTGTAATTATTAATTCATTTAATTCACATATTTTGAAGAACAAGATTTTCTTTGGAAAATTTAGTAGAAATATATGTGAAAATTTTGCAAAATTAGTCCGAGAGATAGCTGACTTTTCAGTGAATAGACTGTGTGTATTTTCTTTTCTAGTGGAAAACTGAACGAAAAATAAAATTTGATATTAAAAGACCGAATTACTCGAACTCTGTTACCGGTTGTCCAGCGAGTTTTTTGCTACCGAGTTATCAGTGTTCAACCACGTGTGAAGGGCTGAACGTTTTATTGTGAAAATCGAGTTTGCTTTCTGAACTGTGAGTCATTGTTTAAATCGTGTTTAGAAACTCCAGTCATATGTGATCATGACGGGATAGATCGGTGGAACCTCAACCAATGGCGTGCCTTTCTGGGGGATAAATTTGCCGAGACTTTTACCTCGAGTTCTGAATGTAACTAGTGTGGAGACCTAGACTGGTGTTCTTCTGTATCAATTGATACCTGGACTGCACTGTGCATATAAACTCTTAGATTGTTTTCATCTTTGGAACAATAATTTGGGGTTTGCCGACGTATAACCTCGATATCGTCATGCCGGAGGGTGGCAGTTGTTTCAAATGTAAGAGGGATTGCAGGTTCCGTGACGAAAAGAATGCACTATTTGGGTTCCCATGCGATTTTTGTCGCAAAGTCATCTGCAGGGAATGTTCTGAGATATCCAGCTCAGAGGTTCGTTGTGTGCAGCTCGTCTCCCGCGTGGTTCTGTTCTATTGCCCAGACTGTATTGGCATGCTTTCTAATCTAATAGCAGTCAATCCCAGACTTTCGGAGGTGGAGAGAAGGCTGAGCGAAATTGAGGCTCAGAGCTCGGTCTTAGATAGATCTCTCCGGGAGGAGCTTGCAGCTCTGGATCTGAGAATTACCAGTATGGAAGAGAAGACTGATAAAGCAGAGAATCCCCCTTCTTATGCTGAAGTTGCTTCTCTCAATGTCAAGATACAGTCACTGGAGAACCAGTTAGCAGACTCTGTGAAAGAGGTCCGGAATAGGGGGTTCGACCTGGAACCTACTCTTGAGGAAATCCAGGAACGACAAAGGCGAGCCTCCAACTTACTGATATTTGGTGTAGATGAACCGGATGGGAATAGCAAACAAGAAAGAGTTGCAAAGGATAAACAGGAAATCCTAAAAACTTTTGAAAACCTGAGAGGCAATTTCACGGTGGCTGATTTTGAACATCACAGAGTGGGAAAGTACGCGCAGGGCAAATCAAGACCGTTGAGAATAATCTTAAAGACTCGTGAGGAGGCGCTCTCAATTCTAAAGCTGAGGAACAATCTACAGGGAAAGAACGTCTACATTAAGGGAGATAAAACCGTTGCACAGCGAGCATATCTGAAAAAGCTTCTTACAGAGTTAGAGAACCGTAAGACAAATGGTGAGGTAAATATCAAAATTAAATACCATAACGATGTCCCTTGCATACTTACATTTAAGCCTCCTAAGGAAAACCAGAGTCGAGATTCAAAAAACTGAAGCTGCCGTTTGGTGACCTGACTCTATGCTACACAAATGCAAATTCTATTTTAAACAAGTGTACTGAGCTGCATAAATATGTTGAGGATTATAAGCCTGATCTTATGTTCATAACTGAGACATGGCTAAATGACTTCTTGCCTTGCTCAGCACTGGGTCTTGACGAATATATTACTCATAGAGTGGATCGAGATGGACGAGGCGGAGGAGTATGCATTCTGGCAAAGAACCAAATACTGGAATATCCTGTTGCAGTGTCAGTCAACACTACTCACCAGCTTTCATCTGGTTCTATAGATGGATTATGTTTGGACTTAAAAATCGCTAATAAAAAGTTTACCATCGCATGCGTTTATAGACCGCCCAACGCCGCCACTGAGGACACTAGAAACATGCTATACGCCCTAAATAATGTTTTCTCAGCGAATACTGAAACTATAGTGTTCGGAGATTTCAACTATCCAGCTGTGAACTGGAGAAATATTACTCTTAATAACCCAAATGTTGATGCACAGGAGTTTTTGGAACATTATAACGGCTGTGACTGCAAACAGCTAATACAGTTTCCTACAAGATATAGAGGAAACCAGAGCTCCCTCTTAGATCTACTTTTCGTCAAGGATAAAAAATTGTATAGAGAAATTGAACCTCATCCGCCCCTTGGACTTAGTGACCATGTAATCATAGCTGCTAAGGCACAGATTCAGATTTACCCAGGCACCACAAAAGTTATAAAGAAAAGAAATTTTTTTAAAGCGGACTACTCTGAGCTCAACACTTATTTGGAGGCTGAGCTGGGCTCTTGTGATGCTAACTCGCTGAGTGTCAACACAATCCAGTCGATTCTGCAAGATCTGATCGACCGCTTCTTCCCACTAAAAAGACGAAAATACAATCCAAGTAAACCATGGCTGAATGGTTCCATTTTTGGCTTAATTGGCCGGAAGAGAAAACTCTGGGAGAATTACAGAAAATCTCACTCTGAAATTGACTACGCCACCTACCGATCATGCAATAACTCACTAAAACTTGAGATATCTACAGCCAGAAATCTTTGACACAGCCAGAGTGTCATCGACAGAGGGGGTAGGGCCTTTTATTCTTTCATTAAGAAAAATCTAAATAGTCACATAACTTCACTCACTTTGAGAGATCCTAATTCACAAGAAATAACCACAGATCAAGTGACTGAAATATTTGCTCAGGAATTCCAAAACTTCTATACCCAGGAATCGATGGAAGATTTTCCTACTCTGCCACCGAACACTAGATCTAATAATGAAATCACACAAATAAACTTTACAAGAGAAAATGTCCTCGATGCTCTATCAGCTTTGGATGTGAATTCCAGCACTGGTCCAGACAATATTCCAGCCGTATCATTAAAAAATTGTAGTGAAGTCCTCGCTGAACCGCTGGCATTGGCCTTTGGGAATGATTTCATCTCTGGTATATTTGCAGAAACCTGGGCTAAGGCTACAGTGATCCCAATCTTCAAGAAAGGCGATAGATGCAACCCAGCCAATTACCGATCCATAAGTTTGACTTGTGTCCTATGTAAGATAATGGAGAAGCTCGTGGCCAAACAACTCACTGCATTCCTTATGGAGAATCAGATTATCCCTTCTAGTCAACATGGGTTTGTACCATCCAGATCAACAACGAGTAACTTTCTGGTTTGCCTTAATGACTGGACTACAGCCGCTGTCTGCGGCCAACCAACTGATGTGCTCTATCTCGACTTTGAGAAGGCCTTTGACTCACAACCTATTCACCGTGCACTCCTCAAGTTCGAGCATCTTGGCATACATGGTCATCTTCTGCAGTGGATTGCCAGTTTTCTGCGGGGAAGGAGTTACTGTGTCAGAGTGGCTGGATGCAGCTCCAGAATGTTTGATGCCTGCAGCGGGGTGCCCCAGGGGTCAGTCTTGGGGCCTATACTCTTCATCTCATATATCAGCGACTTAGCGAACGACGTTAGGACTAACATATCCAGTTATGCAGATGACACCAAGTTGTATTGCAATCCACTCCTAGACTATGATGATTTTGTGCGTGATATAAAAACGATCGAAAGATGGACAAAGAATTGGAGACTTAAACTTAACACAAGTAAATGCGTGGTTCTTCACATTGGGAAAAAGAATCCGCAACGTAGCTATTACATGGGCTCCGATCCCATGCCTGTATCATCGACGCAGAGGGACCTGGGTGTAGTCATCAGTGCCGATCTAAAATGGGAAGGACATATAAATTACATTACTAAAAAAGCTAATAAGTTGAGTTACTTGGTAAAATCCACATTTTCAAACAAAACACCTGAGATGATCAATTCCATTTATAAGGGATTTGTACGCCCAATTCTGGAGTGTGCGCACACCGTATGGAACCCCTACTATATTAGAGACATAGAACGACTGGAAAGAGTCCAAAGAAGAATAACAAAGATGCCACCGGCACTAAAGCCACTACCTTATGGGGCGCGCTTGGCAGCACTGCATCTGACAACCTTGAAGAATCGAAGAGACACAGGGATCTAATTGAAACCTATAAAATTATTACTGGGTGTTACAGTGTTCAATTCAGCTTCTTTGTGCCTAACCCAAATCATCTTAGGGGTCACTCAAAAAAGATAAAGGCAGAACTCTGCAATACTCTTATAAGAAAAAAATTTCTGAGCAATCGAGTTGTGCACGACTGGAATGGGCTGCGGGAGGTTACCATAAGCGCCCCTAACTGAAACATTTTCAAAAACAGGCTTGATAAAGAAATTTCCCAGGCCGCATGTGTGGAGTTCCTGTGGTGTTTGTGACTTGTGATAGTGAGTGAGAAGAAATTACTGTTTACAACTGTCTCTTTAACGCTAATGATTATGTAATGTGAGCAATTAATTGACTGCAATAGTCCCATCGGCATCGCCGCTTCTATTGTAATACCAATAATAATAATAATAATAAGATTGGGTCATCTAAAAATAGTTGTATCCCTCATTTTTCAACATTTGCAATGTAATGAGATAGTTTCAATAAAATACTATTGTATATTAGTAATTTTTCAAGATTTACCATTTGGGGGAGTTAGTCTATGACCAAACTGATCACACCATCCAACTGGATGAATGTAGGGCGAAGTAGGCTCTGCCCAATAGTCATATATGTCATCCCAGCTGTCAAAATGAACCAATATACGGTTGTCCATCATGTCTCTCACTGTAGCTACACATATTAATGAGGAGTTGTTTTTGGTATCAACAGCTTCCAGTTTCATACCAACTCTGAAACCATTAGGGCAAATTGCCTACAAAAAAAAATGAAGGTTAAATAATATGAGTATAAAATATATTTTATAGGTGTAAAACATTGAATTAAATAAATATACAAAACTGTTTTTGCAGAAAATAACACAAAGACATAATTTTGTGTGTAATGTATGTGGAATATGCGTATTCTTGGTGCATATATCCCAGTATATAAAATCTTTTGTACGCAAGTACTTAGTTTGTTGAATAATTTTTTTCACTCATTTGATCACTGGTCACGGAGATCATAGAGGATTTCTTCTGTAATAGTAAACGGTAATTTCTGCGAGTTGTGGATGGCAATCGTTTTTAATTATTGCATTTTGTTCTGAATATATGAAGTTGTGTTCAATGTGCTTTTTTACATAAAAGTAAGCAATAATGAAGTGCAATTAAATTTCAGTTGAAATCTGTATTACGTATTATTATTAGTTATGTACTATTCTTTGAAATCATATATTTGGCACATTTATAATTAAACATTAGAATATTTAAACAGGATAGCACGTTACTGTTACATTATACTAACAGTTTTCGAGTTAGTTATAATATCTTAAAAGCTTAAAAACTATTTGTGCTATTTTTATTGAAATAAAGAATTATTTATTATAGAAAGTTAAAACATATTGATAAAATTATGATTTAATCAATCAAAAGTGATATTTTAATTACTAGTAAAAATAATTTTCTTTGCCCTTGAGGTCATTAATTTGTATTTTCAAGTGTTAACCCTTAATATAAGATAGTTTAGTAAAATAAATAAATACTATGTCTATATTGAAGTAATAAAAAGAAATTAAGGTTTCTGAAGAACGGTCTGCAAAATGTTTGCTAAGATTGAGTCATTCCTCTCAAGGATTGGGTAACTGGAAGATAAATGGTATTTATTAGTCAGTTAACTGGAGATAAAAAGAAATGGGCTACGAAAATCATGTGAATTGATAGTTCAATGAGTTGAAAATGTCTGAGCTTAGAGTATGGATATTTAATAGTGTTGGCGTTTACTTGATGTAAATCCATTATAATTGAATATAAACTTAAATTCAAACACTTGAACTTATGATTTACGCTTTATTGACTACATACCATCATTTAGATTACATCACATAAAATTTGAGAGTTTAGATAGTAAGGGGTCATCCGTAAAGTACGACACACGTAAATGGGGGGAGAGGGTCGACAAAGTGTGACATGGTGTGACAAGGGGTGGGAGGGGTCCTAAGTTTTGTGACATCACATTTCAAAATCTAATATATCTAGAGATATTGAATCCCGTACTTTGAAATATTAATTAAACTAAAAAATATTTCCAACTCTATCATTATGACAATACGGTTTAAATTGTTTTGTTGACAAGTTCATACCCGTTCTAGTGACACGCGCCGATCGCCTACGAGCCCTTCGACTAATGCCGCCAAACGCACCGCCCTCGCGTGATTTTATTGTTTCTATTTCATTCGACAATTAACTTTCTGAGTGTACGTGGTTTTTTTAGTTGTGCTATTTTGTGGATATAAAGATATTTTAATAAAACAAGTTCAAAATGAATAAAAAGATAGATTTAGATAATCTTTACCGTAGACTATACGAAACTTACAGTGCAACTTACGCTGATAAAAAAAACAGCATATACAGGAAGAAGTTAATACCATATGGAAAATTTTGAAAAGTAGTGACAATATGAATCCGGTTTACTTGAAGTCATAAAGGACCTTGCAGTTTTTGGTGGCGCAGCTGATAATCGACGTCGCACTGAAACTATAAGGTGCTGTAAAACATTGGACGACTTACAAGACGAACTTTGTAAACTGAGATATACTATCACTCGATCAGGGTTATACTTGAGACTTCTGCAAAGATGAGCCGATACAGAGGATGACAAAGCACGCGCGCCATTAGGTATTACAGCAGCAAACGCTCAAGCACCAATATTAATGCACCTTGATTATCGCGTAAAATTACCGAATCATGATTTCGTGGTCGCGGAAAAACATAAACTTATTCCCTCTATTTATGCAGGTATTATAGTGAAGAAAGATGGTGAAGGAAAACCTGAAGCTGTGACACATTCCGGGCCTACATATGTAGCAATTCGCAGTGGAAAGCATTCGTCCTCTAATGCAGAGACTCATGCCACAGATATACACAAACTTTCTGAAATATCTGCCTTCGAAAACTTTATGAAAACTCGAGGTTTTGTAAAACCCGTATTTATTTTTACTTGCGATGGTGGCCCCGAGGAAAATTCACGATACGAGCGTGTTATAATTTCAACTATACAACATTTTAAAGATTTTGATTTGGATGCTGTTTACATTGCTACAAATGCCCCAAGAAGAAGTGCTTTTAATAGAGTAGAACGACGAATGGCGCCTCTTAGTCGTGAACTTACTAGTGTTATATTAAAACATGATAATTTCGTTTCACATCTCGATTCCAGTAATAAAACTATCGACCTGGACCTAGAAAAACGAAACTTTGAAAGTGCAGGCACAGTGCTGAGTTATATTTGGAGCCAATTGGTCATTGATGGATATCCTGTGGTTGCCAAATATATTAGACCAACAGAAACTAGACTGGATGTTGAACAGGCTAAGGTATTGAAACGTGATGCGATTTGGTACGCAAATCATGTACGGGAATCACAATATTTACTCCAAATAGTAAAATGTGAAGTTGTCTCGTGCTGTGGTGTGCAACGATCTAGCCTTCGGCGACTACTACGAGAGGAGTTTTTGCCACCACCTGTTTTAATTAAACAGATGTCAAACGGGTATGTAACAACAGAAAAGGGTGACATCGAAGGTAAATTCGCTCCACTTTTACTTCAATTGTCTTTAAAACTGAGCTCGTCATCATTTTTAGAGCAAGTACCGTATGATAGTTACTGCCCTAGTGTTGAGGGATACTTGTGTAAGCGATCTTGTGGCTTCTGTGGTCTATATTTTGCATCATATAAAGCCACTAACCAACACAAACAACTACATAAGAAGCAACATGAAGTTCCCATTGCGAAGATACGTCCTCAAAGAATAGGAGCTAGACGTGCCAGAGAAATTCTTTGTTTGGATGTTAATGATGATGCCATATGGTTGGATGAAAAAGATTTTGACACCACAAATATTCCTGACGTGATAAAGCTAAATGAGAACGAAGTTACTGCCATGGCAGTTATAAATAATGCTTAAAAAATCATGAAATTCGTGTGACGTACTTTGTGGATGGCCCCTAATACTAGATCTAGAGTTAACAGTATCGTTCATAGCAAATTTTCCATACAAAAGCGCAAACTAGATGTACTTATTAAAAGTAAACTTACAACACATTCCGTCAGACCTGAAACGAAATTCTCTAACCATAAGTTTTTTGATAGATTTGTTAATTGTACAGATACACAATTTACGAAAGATGAACAAAGTTTATTATCGAAAGGATTCAAACATAATATTAGAATCCCCGTGTCTCAAAAGTGTTTAGAACAAATCGGCATCGAGGCAGAAATAACACTTAAAACAAAACATACCGATCAGAATATCAAATATCGAACAGCACAGTTAATCAAGAAGACACAGTTAATCAAAGACTTACAAACGAGCAACGATTGCTGAAATTTATTGTTGAATTGTTGAAATTTACTATCAAAATTCATGATCTGTGAAAAATGTGTATCGTTTGATACGACCATATTATAGTCGTCATAATCGACCTGGTGAATCAACAATTCGTGCTGTTATCACCAAATTTCGCATCAAGTTTACTTTTTTGGACATTAAACCATTGTCTCGCATGCGTACAGTGCGTACTGAAGAGAATATTGCAGCCGTAGCGTACAGTGTTAATGAGTATCGTGAAATATCAATTCGTCGCCGTTCTCAGCAATTGGGCATGTGTTACTCAACCATATGGAAAATTTTACGTCTTGATTTGGGTTTGAAAGCCTATTAAATTCAACTTTTGCAAGTATTGAAGCCGAATGACCTACCACAACGTCTAATTTTTGGTGAATGGGCCTTAGAAACGCTTACCGAGAATCCGTTGTTTTATCGAAAAATTGTGTTCAGCGATGAGGCTCATTTCTGGCTTAACGGATATGTAAATAACAAAACTGTCGCATCTGGATTGATGAACAGCCACACGCCATACAAGAATTACCGATGCATCTCTAAAAAACGACAATTTGGTGTGGTTTATGGGCTGGTGGCATCATCGGTCCATTTTTCTTCGAAGAAACGTTACCGTCAACGGCGAACGATATCGAGCCATGATACGCAACTCTTTTTTTTTCTGCCCCAGTTGGCCTAGTTGAACTTGGTTGACATGTGGTTTCATCAAGACGATGCCATATGCCACACAGCTCATGAAACAATGGACATGTTGAACGATGAATTTGGTGAGCAGCTCATCTCTCGAAATGGCTCTGTGAATTGGCCGCCAAGATCGTGCGATTTGACGCCTCTGGATTATTTCTTGTGGAGTTATGTAAAGTCGTTTAGTGTATGTGAACAAGCCGAACACGATTGAAGCCTTACAGGATAACATAACACGCGTAATTCGTGGGATACAGGCCGAAATGCTCGAAAAAGTGGATCATCCGAATGGACCATTTGATACGGAACCGCCGACAACATTTACATTTATCTTGTTACATGATGTTATAAATGTAAATGGCAAAGGCCAAGTTATCAATTACAATAAAAATTTTGAATATATGATGCAAATTGAGTATTTTATTCGATTTAAAAAAAAACTACGCTTAAAAAATCACCCATTAGAAATGATTTGTTATAGGAGAACATGCAATATTGGTATGAAAATATTTGATAATAGCTATCACAAAAAAATATTAAGCATACACAAATTTGAAATTAGTATGTGAACAACTTAGGTCAGTTTATTTTTATAACAAAAAGTATATTAACATATTTCGTTTACATCTACCAGAAAATTAAAAACCATTTTTGGACAATTTTGGTTTCTATTTTCATACCAATTAAGAATATACATATGCCTGAATTTTACCATAGAATATTTTCGCTTAAAATAACCATTTTTATTATTAATACTTTTATTTATTAACACTATTTTAACACAATGACACAACATCAAAAATTTTTGTAAATTTACGCCTCTGAATATTATGAATTCTTTTATTATGAAAAAAAATTTTTATTTTGAATTATTATATTAAACAATAGTACTAAATAGTAATTTGGTCATTTCGACATAATAATATGAGTCAATTTGAAACTGAAGTTATCTTGGGTCAATTTACATTGCATTTTAGTTGGCTATAGTTCGATCTGATATTACACGAGCGGTATTACATGAGTTTGCTCGTTAGAAGAAAAGGCCTAAAAGTAGGTTCGTATTTACTTACTAATACACTGATAAAACACTACTTCTAAGTGAATTCATATACCTTATTATAAAGGTGAAAAAAACTTCTAATTTTGGTAGAAATTAGAAAAGACGAAATCTTTTTTGGAAGAAATACAAAAAACAAGAACAAGTAATAATCATTCATTTTAACATATTATTTTAAATACCACAATTATTTTAAGATATTTTGATTATGATGTTCATAAATTAGCAACTTAATAGCTCAGATAACAACAGATAAAGTTTGAATTTTAGTACTTTGTAACAATTGTCTATAAACAGTCTCTCTCTCAGTTTTCATATTAAATACTTTCAAGCTTTCACTACTGCTAGAAGTAAATAAAAAAATACATAACCATTTGCTTATACTGTTTTTGTAAGAAATTATTTAATCAATAATTGATGAGGCCGATACTTGATGTAAATCGATAAACATAATAAAACAAATGTTTTATTAAATTATTCAATCACTCCATTCAACTTGTTTATTCCTTTAATATTAAGTAGAAAAATTAAACACTTACATTTCCAGCTCTGTTTGCAAATAGATGCTTTGGAGCTGCAGCAGATTTAGTTTCTTTCAAATAAAGTAGCCAGTTAAACTCTTCTGGATTAAAACTAGGTGGAGGATGTAACAGATGGCCATATTTTTCACACCAACCCATTGGAAATATATCCATGCTATCAGCATTCACCCAAAAATCATAATTTGTGGAAAAACCATCAAAGTGAAGTCTCATTCTGTAACCTTGTACTTCTGCCACTGTAAGGACACAAAAATGGGAGGGATGAGAAGGATCTATTCCTTCCAACTTCATGCCTGTTTTAAAGCCGTTTCTATTGTAAGGAAATGCATCTTTGAATAGTTTCACAGGAGATGCTTTTGCCTTCATATGTTCTAAGTATTTCGCCCAAGAAAATCCTTTCTTGCCACAATTCCACGGATATGAAAGTTTATCTCTAGAATTGTCATTTGAAGAATTGTCATCTGAAGATTCAGACTCATCCCTTTCAACTTTAGTCTCTTCAATTTCTCGTTTACGAACCACAGTTTTCTTTCGTTTTTTATATTTACTTTCTCTTTCTTTATTCGTTTTTTGTTTTCCTGAGTCTTGGCAATCATAACTACAATATTTGGGGCTTATAAAGTCCGATGGTAATCCGAAACAACCACATTCTATACAACGCATTTCTTCTTGAAATTCATCTTTTATTTTTTCTTTTGGTTTGATTTGGGTTTTTGTTTCAATGATTTTATTATATTCAGTATCAGTAAGATATTCTATCATATTGAATTCGTTTATGGTAAATTTCAATTCACTACCAGGTAAAATACCAACACCATTATCCCATTTAATCATTTTAAGTATATCTACATTATCATTCATGTTAATGTCTGTTCGATCAACTTCATCCTTAATAATTTTAATTTCAATATCGTCTTCGTCATTTTTTGCTGAAAACTCAGGATCAGGCTTGCCGGCTTTTGTTAGAGATATATCATTATTTGCTAAAGACTTCTCCAAATCATCTCTACTGTCAAAAAACTGAATAGGAATATCATCAAAATCTTTTCTAAAACAAAAATTAGATTTCCTTCTACCCGATTTGTGAGAAACTGTTGGTGTTATTTTAGGTTCTGATAAAATAATTGTTTCCTCAGTTCCTGTGCTGGGTTTAGTAACCATGACGTCCCTTTGTAAAGTTAAATCTGAAATGGAATCAGATTTTGGTGTACTTCTTGAACTATGAAAAGAAGAGTCTCTACCAAACGAGAAATTCTTCTTTAAAATTGATACACCATGTTGAGAAAACTTTGGATCCCTTGATTTTTTTACACACAAATCTAATTTATGTTCAGAAGATTTACTAATTGTAACATCTATATCAGAGGATTTCTCATCTTTTACTGGACTATCTAAATCAATTACTTCCGTACATATTAATTTACTTTCATTGCTGCTTTCAGAACAACTGCTAACGCTGTTTGAGTCACACATAACTGTTATTGGTGCGTTATTCTCTGTTGATTGAAGTTTTCCATCAGCTATTTTGAACTTTAAAACTGGATTTACAACTTTAAGATTATTAAACGAGGGCTCTGTTGTTTTTGTTGGCAAAGTTAATGGCATAAAAGCCAGTTTAGATTGAACCGAATTTGTTGTAGTTGTTTGTGTAGAACTAGTTTCAGATTTAGGCAATGATGCTATGACATATTTCTGACAAACACTTGATTGAAAATAAGGTGATGCCGTTGTTGGAACGTGTATTTGGCTCGTTTGTGAACTGTCTCCGTAAGTCCCCAAGTTTGTAACAGGTTTGATCATAGTTAAATAAGCATTTGTAATTCCACCACTTTTTTGAATGACAATTTGTTGGGATTTAAGAGAATTACCTGCATTAGATAGTAAAACACTCTGACTGGAAGGAACAGGTAAGGAGGAAATAGGTTTGTTTGAAAGACTTGTCGACAAATTAGATAATTGAATGGGAGGTACAGATTTAACAATTACATTAGTACTATTAGGCTTGCTTATGGTTACAAAAGGAAGTTTAGCAGGAGCTTGTATATAAACAACAGGCAGGACTTGTGGTTTTATATGAGAAGATGATTGAAATTTTGGACTTTTATCTATGGAGGTATCTAATATGTTTTCAATATTAGTTTTGATAGGTAAATTTGATGGAATATTATTTCCTAGTCCTAATTCACTATTTGAGTCCGTAGGACTTGTTGCGGTCGCGGACGACATCATCTGAAATCGACGATAAGGAGAAATATTAATTTTTTAAATATTTTTTAAGAATCATGCTTCAAAATATTTTTTCTCAGAATTTTTCATGCATCAATAACAAGCAACTCAAAAACTATTTCTAAATTATTTAGCAAAAGCAGTAAATCTTAAATTTAGTATCTTAACAAATAAATAAAATGAAACTAAATTATCTGCAATGAATATACTGGCGGAGACAACATATTTTGAAAATAATATAACAAGAACTATAGGCGCTTTTGAACATTCATAAGAATAAAAACAAAACAAAACCTACCTTGTGATCAAATTCAAGTAACTTTTTTATAAGAAAACTTTCATATTCCGAATAAAAATTGAAATTATATTAAGAATTCGGAATTACCTATTCTATTGCACCCCATAGAATTGAAAATTTATTCTATGCGTGCTAACGTCTCAAAGTAAGCATGCGCATCTAAGAGAAGGGTCAGTTTTCAGGGTTGCCAGTTTCAACAATAAAAAGTAGGATAAGGATTTATTCAAATATATCACATGCCTAATATTAGATTTTGGGATGGAAACAATGATAATATGTGAAAATTGATTGGAAATGTATCTTTTTCTTTAATTACTAAGGACTTTACAAAACTTCAGGTATTTCACACAAAACTTTGAGATTTTAAGATTTCAAGAAACTATATTCATTATTTCTCTTCTTCGAAAAAGGAGATCAAAATTACCAACACAATGAATTATTTCAGATATTAAGCTACTGAATTCAATACTGAAAACAAAACTATAGTTGAATAGTTTTAGTTCTTGTTTTTAATTTAATATTTGATTTACAATTTGAATAAAGTAATTTTCATCACATGAGCATATAAAGCGTGTAAGCAGTCTAAAGAGATACTCTGATTAGATAAACCTAATACAACCTTTATTTAAACCTAAATAAAACCCATCTCCATATATTGCTATACCGCTATAACTTTATAGGTATGTCCCTGAATATGGTTATATGTTAATATATGATATTAATAGAGTGGACCGTATTTTAAATTGCATGTTATATATTCACTTGAATGGACATAAAAACATATACAGAAAAAAGACGTAGCTAACACCACAAAATTGATGAAGCGTAACTAGCTGTCAATCGAAATAAAGCAGATTATGATCAATAAGCATAAATAGCTTATGAAAGATATTATATTTATTTGATATAAAGATAAATGGAAACAAAATCAGAAAAAATATTTTGAAAACGAATACTATAGCCTAAAATTTTTTGGCTTTGGTTAGAATTGAGAACGATGGTCAAAACAAGTCTTTCAGGGAAAGAGCTAAACTACTAAAATATCGAAATATTATTAATTATTATTAACAATTCACATTAAACCAGATACTTTTGAATTATTTTATAACACATTACTTTATTCATAAAAATAGTTCAGGAATAATAACAATAAACATGGCATGATATTAAATTCTAGAACAAAGAAATCAAAATAAAATTCTTAAATGAGACATTGTTTGAATGTCTCTTAGATGAGACATTGAAAAATAATGAATTCATAACAATAAGAGAGTATTTCTAATACAAATTTCTATTTTGACAATAGAAGCATAACTTATATTCGATTTATCGAATACATCCATTTGATCAAATATTTTTCTCCTTTATTTCATAAATGATAAAGCTTGTTACTCGCTTCTTGATATGAGAAATATCTTAAATCATTTCTTTTCGTTTAATAAAATATTTATTTTCGAATTTCAAGAATAACAAGAATCACTTGTGAATTATATTCAGACTTCTTATCTATTTATATAAACTAAAAGTAGATGAATAAGTATTTTTAAATTAATTTTTTTTGACTTTGACATGTTAAATGGCTGAATAATTTAATAAAAGCTGTTTATTTGCAAACATTTCAATCCTCTATTAAGTGATTTTATAGCAATAGAAGAAGGATTTTGCAACTTTTAGCACTGAAATTATTTAGAAACATAGTCACGTGGTCAATATTGGAAGAAATTGAAGAACAAGATCTGGCAACATTGGGACAAATAGCTTCCTGTACCTCACCTCAATTTTTAGCAGAAAATAGAAATAGAGGATTTTAGCCATTAGTGTCTAGTGATGTAGATCGTTGACTGAAGTGATTTTTTGATAATGTCCACTTTAAGGTGGTCGTGTACTTGTTGTTTACGTTTTAAATTTAGCCCTGAAGAAATAGAGCAACGCCACAAAAGTCAAGAAATTGACAAAATGTTGGAAAAAGATAAACAAGCTCTTAAACGTCAGGTTAAACTGCTCTTACTAGGTGCTGGGGAAAGTGGAAAATCTACATTTTTAAAACAAATGCGAATTATTCATGGAATAAAGTTTGATAATGATTATGTCAAGGAATATCAACAAGTTATTTATCAAAATGTTGTAAAAGGAATGCAAGTTTTGGTAGACGCTAGGGATAAGTTAGATATTTCATGGGGAGACCCTTCGAATGCGAGTGCGGGCAAGGAATTGCTTCAATTTAATAATGTCATGCATTTGGATACACGACTGTTTTTGCATTACACGCCGGTATTATCCAAATTATGGTCAGATAGTGCTATAAGAAGAGCATTTGATAGACGAAGGGAATTCCAAATGGTAAGTATTTATTTAGGTTATATTGATATATTAAAAGTCATTCCTCTTTATGAATCATTATTTTTCGAGATCATCAGTTGTTTAATCTACAAGTGACATGTCAAACTTTAGTAAGTTAACCTGTTAATGGATAGTGTTATCATGTGATGTAAATTAACTAATTCATGATGTATTATCTAATTTATGTTATACGACTCTTGTTCCTGAACTTTCTGGAAGAAATAATCTACTCACTTATTTTGAGAAAAACTCTAACAACGTAATTTACTAAATTAAATTAAAAACTGAGACATATTGGATCTTCTACTTATGTATGACGGTAATATATAATAAAACATATAGGAAACAATGTAAACAAATAAAAACACGAGTCCAATTTATTGTGGAAAAAATAATCAGAATAATTGAAAAGATAAGGTTGTTTATTCTGAGATCCTGATATGTGAGACAAATCTATAGAGGGTAGATAGTGCCATGCCAATCTTTTCATTCCATAGTTTTTCTAGTTTGCCAACTTTTTGGACTCGATTTTTTTAATAATTTTCAAATAACAATTTATCAATTTAGCGCAAATTGGCCTTCTGTTCAATATCTTGCTGGAATATAGAGTGTAACATTGTGTTAAAGTGTTTCCCAAATTCCATATAAATTGGAATTTATGAACGCTTGTTAATTTTTCAAAAGCTGTTCTTGTTTGAAAGTTGAACCTACAATTTGACGCCAATTCTGAACGGCCCAAGAACACTGGGAATTGAACCCTTCAGCTCCAGTATGCGGAAAGAGTTATAGTGTCGCATACCATTCGAGTACTGAACCTTTAGACTCTTAACATGTTTTCATTTTGATAAGTTTTTACAATAACTTGAACAATTGTTGTGGAATTAAACCGAATGTTTTGAATTATATATTACACTTCACTTAATGATGTGAAAAGAGAAATAAAAAAAAAAATTAAGAGTATACTGCAGTCTGAATAAATATTTTGAAGCATGTTTTATCAAGAGTTTATAAGAACAGTTAGAAATGGTCTTTGTCTGTAAAGTAAATATGAACTAAATATTAAAAATATATATCACCATCATCATGTTGACGATTACAAAATCAGTTCAAATCTGAAGTTAGAGGATGTTGTCTTTTTTGTAATAAATAGGACATATTTTTCATTCATTTTATTTTATGCGTCATGGTTTTTAGATTCACTTAATTCTATTTTTTTTTGCATGGCTCCTAAATGTGATATTCATAAAAGTTAAATCCCACATTGATCCAATCATGGAATTTGCAGTTTCACAACGATAAAAACTAGTAAACAACAATACATAAAATTGGGAATTTCGAATCTATTTCAAAACTGCTGCTCCATATGTCCACTAACCTGTACTAACCTGTGGATTGCGAACAGTCCAAGAACAGGGTGAGAATCATACCCACCAGTACAAGTCGAAAGCGTCATAGGGATACTATACCGTTCGGCTTCTGAGCCTCTATTTTGTTTTCATGATTCTTTATTTTTTTTGTAAAAGTTAGGCGTTAAGAATGGCACATAAAATTTCCGATTCCTGGATACACAAAATTTCTATTGATTGAAAGACAGATTACATGACAGTCCAATAGTAAATGATTTAGAAATATATTACGAATTTTTCTACGGAACGTCTGTAGGTTTTGATGTGTTGTGACGTCATATGACCTATTCGATATCACGGTACCACGAATCGTTAATGTATTAGTTTCAGAGTCGCGCTAGAGCTCTTGCTACGTTCGTGTTTATTTACGAAAAGTCGTTTCTTTTTTTTACCTATGAGTGTAGTTGTAGAGTTGTAGTGTTTCTCCTTGTATTTAAAAAATTATCTGATTATGTCCTCTGGTAGAGTATTACCTCTTTCATTTAACTCCATTTCATTACACTCAATCGTTTAAAATAATTGAAATTAAAGTGATTGACTTGAAGTCGACAGTTTTTTTGTCGATAGATTTTCACGTAATTCAATTCGACCTCCCTTTCCATATCTTCCTCGTTCTTTTTGAATTTTCACAGTCTGAACAGACAGCCGTCTGAATTGACAGCCAAATTTATGAGAACATAAGTATGTTGTGTTTTAACTTAAATGTTCTTCGAACCAGTGAATGTTTGACTAAATTTTCTGTATCATTTTCTACCTGTTAAGCATTCGATTTTTACAATAGTTACAAACATATAAATAACCAATACATTTCCATAAAATATATAGTTATTTTTACTGAAGTTATTCCGAACCTACACAGGACACAATACAATATATCAATCAGAAATTATTGATATAGGCAGCTGTTATAAATATTACTTCAAAATTATCTTCGCACACATATTCAGTGCTTTTAGGGCCAATTATATCACGCTTCATCAGTTTGCATCACGTTTTTCTTGTTATTGGTAAACGAAAAAAATTATTGGGATTTTTAACCGTTGTCATTTGAAACAATACAATATTTGTAGGTCTTTGTTTAACTTCCGTTATCGGGTTATAAAGAAAATACGCAATACTTTCATCCGTACTCACCGAATACGGCTGCGTCGTCTAGGTCAAATGACGTCACACGATGGAGGTCCTGGTATAACAAAATTATTTTTGTTTTGCTAAGTCCCACAATTTGCTCATTTCTTGAGATATTTTATCAATTCTTTCACGTGTTCGTTTTATTTTACTTAAAATTTTATAATTTATTCCTGAAAAAAAAATGGTAACTTCTCCATTTTTGGTTGTTGAGGTAATATTGTACACATTTTTATTATCTCAGAGATTTTCTGAGCACTTCCTTCAATACATAACTATGATAAAATACAATTTCAACGAAATTTAGCGTACATTTGAAAATCAGATGCAGAAAAACTGACTTTGGAAAATGAACTTTTCATTTGGTCAATAATGTAAATAAATTACTAACGATAGACATCAGGTCCAGTTATTCTTGCAAGAAATATTTATCAATATATAAATACTTAATTTCAATATTAGGAATCAAATTTATTAAATTCTTATTATAAAAATGGTGAGCGAATAGGTTTTTAGGTCGAACCCAGACGAATAAGAGCTCATTCAATTCATAAAATGTGAATTATAATTGGAATAAAAAGTTTAGGGCTTATTATGTCGCGAAAATATCTTTCAGCAATTCATCAAAATAACTAACATAACTATGAAATGTATAAACTTTTCAATATTGTAGTATTATTTATATATATAATCATTAACAATTCGAAATCTTCTAAAAGCAATTCTGATTTTCATCTTCACGTTTAGCCGTGATAAAATAAGAAAATTTCTCAGAATTAGCGATTATTAATTACAGAACTAACAAAGTCTTAAAAAGTGGCCGCTCTTTTTCGATGGTACTTAGTATTTGATAGGAAATTCTTTTTTGTATTCTAGTAAATTATAATTTGTAGTAAATAATTTTTTGATTTCTAGTTTTACTCTGTGAGGTGTATATATATATATATATATATATATATATATATATATATATATATATATATATATATATTGCTGTGCGGTTGGTACAAATAATATAATAAAATTTTAATATAAATTAAAAGGACCGTTAATTGTGATATCAACTTAATAATAAGAGACAACGTAAAATGATATTGACGTTTTATTTCTAATTAAATTCGTAGCATTATGAAATAAATTAGAAAATTTCATGATTTACTCAAATTTTTACTTATACTCACTAAGTTGATGTAAATACATAAAAGTGAAATAATGAAATATGAAAAGGTTATAAAATATTTTTTATATCAATTTAATGAAATACATAATATATTTATTAAATTTCTGCTCATAATGCATGCGGTAATTGTTTATTATATTCCGCTTCAAAATAAAAAAAATAGAGGTCAGAAGTTAGTGTTGAGATCTTTCAGAATTCAAGTTTATTCGAATGTTTATACAAACTATTTTATTTTGTCCTGTTATTTGCGTAGTTATACAGTCTACTAATAACACGAAAGATAACACGAGAACAGTTTAGAAAGTCTATTGCAGAAAAATTAATGAGTGGAAATAAATTATTCTCTAAGAGATAACATTGTATAACAGTGAATGCAGTGCTATGGAATAAACAAATAACTGAACTGATAAATATAATTATATTTTAATACAAACTGATTTTCTTTTGTCCAACATAAAATGTTGATTTTGTGTAGATTTCTTCAGAAGAATGATCATAAAACGACATAATTGTGCCATTATGTTTAGAGGTTACTTCTTGGTATGCAATATATATATATATATATATATATATATATATATATATATATATATATATATATATATATATATATATATATATATATTTATTTATTTATTTTCTTGATTGGTCTTTTGATTGTCTATATTAAAATGGAAACATGTATTTCTGGTTAACGTTTCGCTACAAATTGTAGCTTTGTCGAACCTTTGAAATGAGTAATTGATTATTAACTATTATACATACATATTCAATCGCTCCGAGTTAATACCTTTGGATAAGGTATGTAAAATAATACATAAAAATAATATAATAAAAGTATATTATAAAATAAGACGATTTGAAAGGACAAACAAATTTTATATAGAGCCGAACGCAAGAACCTTGATATTTTTATGATCATATTGTTACAGTTGTCTTGAAAAATCATTACAATATGTAAAAATGTCCAATATGCTAAAGCTGATACTATTTATCAGTTTTTAAGAAAAAATAAATTTAGTTTGCTCAAGTATATTAGCCTTGTGTATTTCATATGAATTTAAGTACCATAATGTTGAATGAAAAAAAACTTTTTGATAAAAATGTCAAAATTACTAAGTAAGTAGTATTCATTGAATTGTGTTCTTGAAGCTGCTATCTCGATTCCACGCAAAACCTTTACAATTATTTCATAATAATCTCAAAGTTATGATTATGGAACACAAAATAAAAGGTTCAATTTACATGTTCCTTTCATAAATTTTGTTATCTTGAATTCCGTTTATTGCATAGTTTGTCGTAAAAACATTTAAAATATTATTTAAAGCAACCGGTATAACTATTTGTTGAAACTCTTTTTGGAAATCCCTCAACAGCCCCCTGCCATTTACATTTATTTAAATTGCTTGTATTTGTTTATTTATTACTATTGCTGTAATTCCTTGAAAAAAGGGTATACTAAACTGGCCTGCCGACCATAAAAATATAACTTAGTAAAGATAGTAGTATAAACTTTATTTCCTTATCTTATTATGGTAATTTTTTGTTTATTTCGAAGCACGTCTTTTATTGCCTTATGGTAGTAAATCGACTTGTAATAAATTGATTATTTGAAAACTAAGTAGGTATAAAAATAAATTAACTCTATTGTAATAAGCATAAAAATTCTGTTTCTATAATAATTTTGGAGTATAAAAGTATAAATTTCTTCTTTTGTATTACAAAAATGAATCTCGAAAGAAAAGGTCGATTATGGGTTATTTACATGCTGCATTATTGTTGATTCATGTTGATTGTTGATTATTGTTATTTTTCCAAACTAAATTGAATTTCTTCACGTATCAATTCAACTCAAAAAAATTCAAGAGTTTCTTAGTAAAATTCAATTTTTTTATGTTCGAATAAATTTCAGATACTTTTTATGATACAAGTTTTTTCATTATTTCGAGCGAAAATGGCAATTTGATCCGATTTTCAAATGAACTGAATTGTCACCTTCAACTGAATAACCCTTCGTTATTAAGTAGACGAATATTGAATGACAAGCTGGTAGATACAAGAAGTATTTTTAAAAGTTTTTCATTAGGTTTAATAACGCTTATGTTTGAGTTGATGTTTTTTAAATAATATTGACTGCTTTTCAATGAATACTAAATGTACCTAGTACCTACCTCAATTCATAACATTGCTCGTGAACTCTAAAAATATCGTATAAATTATGACTGAAATACTCTTCATCTTCAGTGTTAAACGTAATTCTATATGTATTGAATCAATTAAAACAAAGATTTCATTTTAAATGAAATATATCTATTTTATACATTAGTTTGAATATATTAATAGCCTTATTCTAACAATAGTGATTTGCTTATTTTACAATAGTTACAATATAATTTTTCACATCGTATCGCGAAAGAAACGCTCATTATACAAAATATATGTACGTATATACTTTGACCGCTGCTTTACATGCTACATTTGAGTTTTCAAGTAGCAATTCAAAGAATTCGTTTTTAAAGTGAAAGTGTAAGAAATGTCGTCAATTCATATTCGTTTCCGCCTATATGCCTATTTTTGAGGCCAAATCTCCGAAACGCCCATAACCAAATAAATTGTACTTTCGCGAAAATATCTCAATTAGCGTCATAATATCAATATTCCCAGGTACGGCAGATACGGATGTATATAAACTAACGAAATATCTGACGTCTTAATTGATGCTATAAATGAAGCTGCAGATAAAACAGAAATCATTTGATTGAATACTTTCGTTTATCATTTTTCGCTCAGGGTTTCTTTGTGAATTTTTTTTTCGAATCTGAATAAAGCCCCTATTCCTTTTCTCTATAGTATTCGATAAACATTGCCATTGTGTATCAATAATTATCTGAATGAAATAATAAAGATATTGTTTTTTCAAATAAATTCCGAATTAGGGAAAATGCAAAAATTTCAAACCATAATATAACGTCATCGTTTCAATAAATATGATTGTGTATGTAATTATCGTATTTTATTTATGAACATTTTTCAATCGAACAATTCGCATTTATATTTTCTTTGAGTTAAGCTAGGCAAAAGGATGTAAAAAATGTATGGAATATCCAAAATTTACTTTGTTTATCAGTTACGATAAATGCGATTATCACTGATCAAATTGAGAGCAGCAAACAAAGAGTTTACTTTTACATACCTTGAACGATCTTCTTTATAATTTATAAATAAGGCCAACAATAAAATTAAAATACGTTAGGGAATGTTGATGGAAAAAATTGAGACTACATTTCTCGTAAATTTAAACTGACGACACTCACAGTTTATTTTTTCTCTCGTTCATACTTCATTGTTACAGTTTATTTTTTCTCTCGTTCATACTTCATTGTTCACTACGATTAATTAAATATGAAAATTTACAAACTAACAGAGCAAAGGATTACTCATAATTATGAAAGGTTCATGCTGGAAATAAAGTAGATCAAATCTTACTATTTAAAAACTGTAGATTATAAAATCTATTAGATAAATTCAAACACTCGAAATTTTGACTTACACTTTTCTTGAAAGCGCGTGACGCGTTTTTTCAGACGCTAACAAAATATAAGTTAATAAGTTAGTAATTTATTTGTACCTGATAAAAATTGTATACGCACAAGTCATTCAAATATGAAACCAATTGCGATAAATCAAAAATCATGAAGACGATGACACATCCAGCTTCATAAGTTCATCTAAGATACTACTATATACATATAATGATACATTTTTCTCAATTTGACATTTTTTCACTTTTTGACAGACATTTTCTCAAATTTGGAGGCAAGCGATTGTAAAGTATCGGTAATAAGAAATCAGGGGCATACATAATACTTTTTCAATCTCGCGAAAGAAATATTTATAATAACTACTATTTGTTCTGGTACTATATGAATGCATGTCGCTGTTTAACCTCCAACCATTGAATTTTAGTTGTATGTACATTAGGTCTTCGAGAATAAAAGGCGCAGACAGAGTTAAGATTGTATGCTTTCTGAACGGTGCTCTGCAGAAATCACTGTACTTGATGGTAACCTTCACAATTACACCATTAACCTTCACAATTATCCCATGCCAGAATTCGATATCTAAGATGTGCTTTTCACAATAGAGTACGAAATATGCTTTTCTAAGCACGGCCTGCGAAAGTGAAGAAGCCATGGATCCCAACACCTATATATTCTTCGCAAGTTTCTTACAAACATTAACCTCATGCACGCCCCAGCTTTGAGTCCAAATACAATCCCAAACATTTATAGTGACTTAGCCCTACATTTTTAAGAGAAGAAATAAATTTCTCCGTCTTCGCACTGTTTACACATAAACCATTTCCAGAGCAATACGTCCTTGCATTCATGCTCATGTTTAAAAACAACAGATCTGCCTCAGTTGGATTCTTGCAAGCCCCTGATACTTTAGCATCATCACCGGATAGAATACGGTAACACTTTTTAAATAAACGGGAAAATCGTTCATAAATATCGATAATACCAATGGACCCAACTCGGATCCTTGTGGAACGCCAATAGCGATCAGTGTGTTGGGAGAACAGTACCCATTGACAAATACTGCTTGTTGTATGTTAGTAAGGAAAAACTTAAGGATTTTAATACTGTTATAGATAAAACCACACTGACTAAGTTTCAAAAATAGAATCTCATGCGAATTTTTTTACATTTAACAAAGGCGTTTGATTATATATACAATCAAACGCCTTTGTTAAATTCAAGAAAAGTGATAGAGCACTATTTTCAGACTCAAAATATTGAACAATATAATTTTTTTCTTTTCTCCTGAAACCAAATTTACATTTGGAATAACAAGAAATACTGCGATAACTTCAATTTAATGAAATTCCAAATCAGATTTCTTTTACATCTTCATATCGAGTTTTCCATTTTTTCTGTTTGTTCTCTTCACCTCCAATTATCCTTCTGAGGATAATTGTTAGATGTCCGTTTCCGTACGAGGTGTCGGCGATTTCTGCTTGACTAATAATGTTCACACAGTGTTCGGCTCTCGTTATACGCTGTGTTGATGAGGTAATTTAATGATTCGTTGTTAAATTCAACTGTGCATGCTTCTATAAACTAACAGGGGGTTCGACTTGAAAGTTAATCTCAAAGACTTCCATATTAAGCTACTAAGCTTTTTCTTTGCCTGAAAAGGTTCAACCATGGTGAATTATTTAATTCCAAATGTCCATTATCGAATTCTCAGAAATATTAGTTATATGTTCATTCAGAAATCAGTTTTCGAAAAAAAAATTTTAATAATTTAATAAAAATGACAACTGAGTTCAAACACAAACTTTTAATAGTTACAGTTATTTAAATTTGATAAAAGTAATATTGCTGCCTCTTCAGATTCCACTATTTTCCTTATCGAACCATAAATTGAATTAGCGCAACTATTCTCTAGATATTCTACTGGTAGCTATTTCGTACTAAAATATTCGTACGACTACAAACAGAATTTTAATTTTCCAAAAGTTAGATCGATATCAATAAATTCCTTTTCTTTTTTAGTCTTTTTACAATTCAGCACTTAATCATTGAGAAGACAGTCTTCTCTTTCCGTATTCGGAGAACCTGAGGCGACAGAATTTTCATTGTTGAATTCAATGAAATAATGTTGAAGATTCAATAGTTGAATCTTCAGTTTTTAATCGGTCACTAGTTTAAAAAATTTTGCTTTAATTTAATTTTCAGAGTTGTAATTGCCAGCATGAAATATTCAAAATTCATAGATCTTGTTATACATATATACACTTAGTCCCTTTATTATAATAACATTTCAATTATTAAAATCTTCCTCTGGTGGGCCTTAGTTAACTAGGTAACATCTAGCAGTTAACTAGTGGTAGATACATATCCTCTCAAAAGTAATAGGTGGTGTTTTTGTTGACAACATTTGTGTAGACAGCTCCCAGAGGGTTTTATTTGATATATTTCGATTAATCTCAGTATTGATTAATTATAAATTGGAGGCCCAGTGAATTAAGAAAAAGTAGAATTATTTATTTATTGAATAATAAAATATCTAATGCTTCATTTATTTTGCAGTCTGATTCTGTGGAATACTTTTTGAACAACTTGGAGAGACTTTCCAGGCCTGACTATAATCCGACACATGCTGATATTTTACACAGCCGAAAAGCAACAAAAGGTATTACGGAGTTTGTTATACCAATCAATAACATACCTTTTTTGTTTGTTGATGTAGGTGGACAAAGATCACAAAGGAAAAAATGGTTTCCTTGCTTTGATTCAGTAACATCAATATTATTTCTGGTTTCTTCATCAGAGTTTGATCAAGTCTTGTTGGAAGACAGGAAAACAAATAGGTTGGAAGAATCCAGAGATATTTTTGATACTATCATAAATAATAGAATTTTTATAAATGTATCTATTATACTATTTCTTAATAAATATGATCTGTTGGCTAAGAAGGTAGCAAATCCAGAAACTGATATTCGTTGGTATTTTCCACAATTCTCAGGAAATTCTCACTCATTGCAAGATGTTCAAGCTTTCATTTTGTCTATGTTTACTGGTGTCAAAAGAGAACCCAAAAAAGCGTTGTATCACCATTTCACAACTGCAGTTGATACTGAAAATATAAAAGTGGTCTTCAACTCTGTAAAAGATACTATTTTGCACAGAAATTTGAATATTTTGATGCTTGAGTAAAATATTGAATTTGTCAAGATCTATGGCTGTGCAAAAAATTAAGTTAAATTGTTATTTTGTAAAAGACTGACGGATTTTGGTTCTCAGCCATTTTACATTTTGAAAAGAACAGAAAAAGAGTAATGCATAATCAAAGAAAATATTCAAAATAAAATATTAAAACATGTTCACATGATTTAATAAAATTTACATATTACTAAAAAGTACTGAATTTTGGATAATCTTATGGAATTTAAAATTTATTTCATTTCCAAATGTTTATTGTTGCAATCCATATCATATGAAATCAATCAACTATCTTATATGTAGATGTTTTTTAATAATGAATTGACTAACTAGTTCAGTCTGATAAATTCAAATCATTTTTAAAGTATCATTATTCATTCAGATCTTCCAAATAAGCTGATCTGAATCCGTTAATAAATCCTGAGTGCTACAATATTTTACCATGGATTTTTCATTTTCTTGAACATTCCAGATATATTCCTTCTGATATTATTGCTATTTACTGTATTTATTTTTATGCACTATGAAGAAAAGTAAGTAGTATACACTATTTAATTATATATATATATATATATATATATATATATATATATATATATATATATATATATATATATATATATATATATTGCTTATTTACTTTATGTTGTCTGACATTAATCAATGGAGCAATAATAGATTTATTTAAATACAACTTTTTTGACAAAAATTTGGAACTGTTCTATAAAAAGCTGAAATGGTTGAAAACTTCTAATTCTTAGAGTAAGAATATTTTTATGTTACATCAGTTATGTAGTTTGAATGAAATAACAATTGATTCCAGAATATCATTTCTTATATATATTTTACGATATAGAGATACGGTAAAACTTCTCATTACTGGCCATCATAAATTTCATGGAAAAACAAGATTAGAAATTTCTGTATAAATACATTTGAATGAAACTAGTTTTACTATGACACGTTTTGTTTTCATTTTATGAGGCTATTAGTAAATAAAAAATTGTATTAAAAATTAAAAAAAGGCAGCTAAAAGTAGATATATTAAAAACATGAAAACAAGTAACACTCCACAAAAATCATCTTTTATATTTAGAAATGTTTCCTCCCACATTTTAAATGTTAGAAATAAATTCTAACAGATATCCTAGAAGTGTATTGAAATCATTAGGGTTCTTTTAGTAATTCCAATAAAGAGATTATTTCTTGTTTATGAAAATATTCTCAGGATCGGTTGGGCAGGTTTATGACTAGTATTAAAGGTAATAATTTTAGGTGATTTTCCTTGAATTTTCCTCAAATATTTATAGCTACATTAGGGATGTTCATAGATGCAACTAAATGTTTATGCTGAATTTCCAAGCTACGCAATTTATACAAGTTGATTACTGCATGCAAGTTTGCAGAAATGAACTGTATTGACCTTTTCCATTTACAAAAACAATTTTGGCATCTTATAGTTCTTGTATATCAAATGGATATGAGTAGTGATATATTAATTTTTTTTAACACTACTGTCTGAGGGTAGCTTCTGGATCAATAGTCTTGAATTTTTCACTCAAAATCTCATATGCCTGAGATTTTCCAAAAGATCTATAATATCATAGTATATTATTTAATTCTTACTTCCAACAAACACGGAAAAGATAAATACAGTGATATCGAATTATTCGCATATTTTACAGATTAATTTATATAATACAAAAACAGCCTATTTCAAATTGAAGTGTTATGTATTCTTTACATAAAAAGACTGACTTATTCAAACTGACATGTACAAGTCAATTTGCGCAAATTGATGAGCTTAACTTTGTTTGACGGTTTAAATGAGGAGTTTTATTGATTTTTCATATATATATACATGTCCGAATAGTATCAGGATACCGTTTCTGGACATTGGCTGCATTTTAAATAACATTTATAGGAATTTTTACTCATAGAATTATATTTTTATTGACATACCAACACATATAACAATTTTTAATGAACTGATTATGAACCAAATAGTGCTTTTATTTAAAATAATTTTAACAAGATGTCGGGTGATCTGAAATTTGTCTATTAGATATAAGTGAAATATATTTTTCCCTATGAAACTTTCTTGTGAAAAGTGTTCTGGTCATTTTGTCATTTGAATTAATGTTCATTAATAACTAAAATTTTTATAATATACAATAATTGTGATTTTTCCTAAATTTCAATCATAATATAAAATGTGAATAGTACTAAAAAAATTCTTGAAACTTAACATTAGCACAAAACCAAAGCAATTGATAGACTTATACTGGATTTGATAAATATTTACCAATTGGGTACAGGTATCACATGAAAAAATGTTTTTTTTTTCTCTTTTGAGAATCCAATAGACTAAATAAATTCAGTGAGAATTTTGGTCACACTTATGACACACATAAATGTCATAAGTTTTACTTATTAAATTTTACCGTCACATATAGTATGATATAATGAAATAAAAAAATTTTTATGTATAATTTGTAAAAATAATGTGACTACTCTATAATTTTCATTTTCAGTTTCAATCTAGATAAGCTCTGTTTCTTTAGAAATATACTTCATATAACTTTCATGTTTGTTAAAGTGTTTTTCAATCACCTAATATGTATCGACAATAAGATCAAAATAACCACTGAAAATTTCAAGTCTGGACAGCTTGTATTATGTTGTAATTTTTTTGTTTATTTAATAATGTGTTCATTATGTATATATGTATACATGTTCATTTAATTGGGTTCCTTTTCCTGCTTCTCAATTATCCTCCATTGAAAAAGTACTCAATTCCTTGGATTATGCAGAATTATATTTTTACGAATTTTTATCATTATATTGTTATCAAAAATCATTACCAACATTTTGATATGGATATCTGTTCCTTTAATGAGATACAGGGAAAGTGTTATATTCAGCAATAAATATTATGCCATCAATGAATTAATCAGTGCCTTACAATTACACATGCTGCAAAAGCAAGCATGAATGAGATTTCATATTGTATTATACATTTAGGGATTTTATATGTAAATATTTTTGTAAGTATAATTGTTATGAATATAGATATTTGATTCCATTTAAACAGCTAGTTTTATTTCGTTCGACACTGTCTAAGGTAATTAATCAAATATATATATAATATAAATGTATATATATAAATATATATATATATATATATATATATATATATATATATATATATATATATATATATATATATATATATATATATATATATATATATATATATATATATATATATATATATATATATATATATATATATATATATACCGTACCGTTTTGTTTCCTTTTCAATTCTCTTTGGATATTCTTTTATTTTAACTTGTGTATTTCTTGGAAGGCCTGCATGCTGACCCTTAGTATCACTATATTCCCAATCCATCTCAATCGCTTGATTTCATATTATGAAATTTTATAGGGTACCCATTAATTGATCTGAGCTTTACATTAGTATAAATACTCCACACGTTAGTGAGAATTTGAAATTCATGATTTAGCATTGTTCACAAGAATTTATACCAATATTCGTTCAAACTGGTTATGTACACTATTTTTTTATTATCACAATTTTAATAGGCAATATTTGTAGGCCAAAGGAGTATTTTAAAAATTTGTTAATCTACCTAGGTCAACGAGACAGATCGGTTAGAAAATCATGATTTCGGGTTATACCAGAAGTGGGACTCAACTTGCTAAAATTTGATTGCTGAAAACTTTATTATTCAGTACAAATCAACCAACTATACACATTCAACAAAATAAATAAATGATATAAATTCAGACATTTGATAACTTACCGGGTATCAAATCAATCCATATACAGAAAACTATCCAAAGGAGTATTTTAAAAATTTGTTAATCTACCTAGGTCAACGAGACAGATCGGTTAGAAAATCATGATTTCGGGTTATACCAGAAGTGGGACTCAACTTGCTATTCAAAATAGACCACTATATATTATACTGTATATATATATATATATATATATATATATATATATATATATATATATATATATATATATATACATATATATATATATATATATATATATATATATATATATATATATATATATATATATATATATATATATATATATATATATATATATATATATATATAATCTTTCACTAGTCCTGTATCATGCCCTATAGCTTTTTAAAACAATAATTTTTCCTACAAGTAAAGCTTCATTTATTAATTGAGATAATATTTGTATCTTACAAATTTTCATTTTTTGTTTAATTTCAATTGTTTTTTATGAAACTTAGTTTAAATTAATATTTAGAGAGTTTGCAAAGTTAAAGTGATGATTCTCCGTTAAAATTATCCTCAATTACCTGTAATTAGGTTTATGTGTAATAAACCTTAAGTTTATTAATTATTAAAGTGTGAGTTTTTACGTTAATTGCAGGTATATGTTTTTGCAGGTTTTGTTTTTAGGAAATGATGTATCTAAATAATGAAAAGTATTATGATTTCCAGTTAAAAAATTTAAGCATTGAGTAAGCTGATAAAGTGTAAAAAAAAACTGTGTGACACCTACTACAAAATTATTTCTGACTTTGTGCGAATCAAAACAAGGTTTACGAAATGAGTTCGCTTGATCGTGACACCGGTAGAAAATTTGAGTCGGGTAGTTCAAAAAGGAAACGAGCTATCGAAAGAAAGCAGGTACAAGAAAATCTACATGGATCTTATAGGAAACCTATAAGTACGAAATATTTATTGATTGAAGGTGACTTTAATTTTGATTCAGCTGAAAACATTCCTTCCACATCATCATGGGTGCCGCCGCCTTCATCAAGTAAAAACAGCGAGGATGATGATGATTTAACTACATCATTGTCTCTTAGGTCACCGGTGCCGCTGTCAACGTTATCCAGTCAAGAACAGTAATCCTGAGTCTATGTCTACATCCATGACTACTGGATTGGAAAATCTGAATCCTCAAAATGACCCCGGTTTGTGGCCCATAACAATTACGGATGTAGACCAAACTGAGATTGTATTAGAGGTCCAATCCAGATTAAAGTTGAGTTATTTCCTGTAAATGATAATGGACGGCTATTCAGTGAATATCACTATAATAAGATATTAGTTAACGGTGAAAAGCTTGACAGGCGCTAGATGATTATAATAACTTCCTATTTGCGGTTCGACATTCGTATAAGACGGACATATTGTTTTTTAGATTTCTTATCGCAAATAGGTTTTCATATAGTGTTCGTAAATAAATTTTGATTAGTGAACTTTTAGTGTTAAACAAGTTCATGAATACTATCACGTAGGAATCAATGAAATAATTGACAATTTCGCAAAAGAAGCAGCCAAAAATTATAAAGTTCAGATAAATAAATGCGTACATTCTGATTTATTCCTAACATATAAAACAATGCTAGGACTAAATGGATTCACAGATTTCAAGAATTAACTAAAGACAGGATGTATGGTGAAAGACAGACAATTCCCTTACATCAAGTATAGTTGAAAAATATCTGGACTTCTAGAGATTTTATTCGAGTACTTAACTGTTTGAGAAGTGCTCATCTGAATTACCCAAAATATCTACATCGGCTTGGCGTTAAACAAGATCCTTACTGTCAGTGCGAATAAGTAGGTACTCCAGAAGATATAATCCTGATTTGCAGTAATTTCCGACACCAAATAACGGATGTTTTTTTTTTAGGTATAAAACTTTAAGTTGGCATTACTGTTTAAGATGGCGACCGATTTAACAGCTGAGAAGTGATTTATTCTCAGTTTGATTTGGCAATTCATCATGAACAGTCTCACGCCTAAAAAACGCTAGCACATAGTGCAATTTTTTCCAAAACGAGATTGCCGTTGTTCCCGATTTTCATAAGCGAATTTTGTTTATTGATGAAGCGCACTTCTTGTTGAATGGCTTCGTCAACAAACAAAACTGCCGCATTTGGAGTAAAGATAATCCTCAAGTGTATGTCAAAACACCGTTACATCCAGAAAAACTGACTGTTTCGTGCGCTTTATGGGCTGGTGAAATCATTGGTCCGTACTTCTTCAAAAACGATGATGACCAAAACGTTACAGTCAATGGTGATCGGTATAGAAGCATGATTACAAACTTTTTCATTTCTGAATTGAACAACCATGATGTCCAGGAGCTGTGGTTTCAACAAGACGGCGCAACATGTCACACAGCTCGTGCCACAATCGATTTATTGAAAGAAAGCGGTTTGGTGACCGCCTAATTTCACGATTTGGACCTGTGAATTGGCCTCTAAGATCTTGTGATTTAACACCGCTAGACAACTTTCTGTGGGGCTATGTAAAGTCATTGGTCAATGCGGATAAGCCACAAACGCTTGACCATTTGGAAGACAATATTCGTCGTGTAATTGCCGATATACGGTCACAAATGTTGGAAAAAGTCATCTAAAATTGGACGTCCAGATTGGACTACATCCGAGCCAGCCGTGGCGGTCATATGCCAGAAATAATATTTAAAATGTAATGTCACAAGATTACCTTTCGAATAAAATAAAATTCTTGTCAATCGAATGATCCATCGTTGTTTTATTGCAATTTAAAGTTCTATACCTCTAAAAAAACCCTTTATAATGAACTTTCGTTTTCGCTATTCCCGGATGCGACCCAATTTCTATATTCGCGGCAATACATTTCTTTTTTCGTGGATCTAATTGCTATTTTTTTGACTGCTTCCGGAATTGTTTTGTTTCGGTTGTTGAAACTTAAAAAAAAGAATTTAGACTTTTAAGCAGTGGTGTACCTAGTTTCCACTTCATACACACTTATAAAGATATTGCAATATCGTAAGTATGCAAGATATGTGCGATAAATAAAAAATATAAGTTTAAAAAAATGGGTCTTATTTCGAATTTGTTAGAAATTCGAAAAAAATAATGGAAATTGAAACTCTTATTACAAAGAATCTATTAAAGTTGGGCTCGATCCTAAACTGGTGTATCACGCAAATATATATTTGCGAGATACACGCTTATGGTTGAGTGATGGATCAAAATCCTACGAGGAGAGTCAAGAAATACATGGTGCTAGCTTTACAATGAAACCATGTACCCTTATTAATGTTCAATCTGTTATAAAAAAATGTGCAAATTTCAATACCTGGAATCTGCTAGTTAGATATTCAAGTTTTCAAAAGCTGATAAAGGTAACGTCATTCATCTTGAAATTCGTGAATATCTGATTGTTGAGAACTAAACTTCCACATAAAATTAAGCAATTGTTTTGCAATTGGGACTGTAATGTTAATTACTCATATTCAAGGGGAATATGCGTAACTAATCAAGAATTAACAAGAGCTCGTTTGTTATTGATCTATTTTATTCAGCTTTATCATTTTAGTACGGAAATCAAGTCACTTTCAAAAAATTACAAACTTCTTCCGTCTAGTGCGTTGATTAAACTAGATCCCTTCATGCATGACAATTTGCTCAGAGTGGGTGGTAGATTACAGCATTCGTTTCTCGAATTTGAGGAAAAACATACTTTAATTTTGCCATATGAGTCTCACTTCTCTTCCTTAGTTGCAAAATACTTTCAGCAGAAAACTTTACATGCGGGTATAAAATTAAAAGTTTCCCTTAGATGTGAGTTCTGGATTATTAGGGCTCGTCAATTAGTGAAGAATACCATCACAATTGTCATTCTTGTTTGCGATATAGAAAAAGTACTATGTACCAGAAGATAGGTAACTTGCCTGAATTTAGAGTTAGACCACCATGTCATCCTTTTTTGAGGGCGTCTGCTGGCTGAGGTCAGAAATCCTATAAAGGTTATAACTCTGATTTTATTTGCTTGATCACTCGGACCATTCACTTAGAATTAGTCTCTAGTTATGCTTATAAGGAATTTATAACAGCCTTCTGTAGATTTACCAGTAGAAGAGGCCATTGTTCTGATTTATTTAACGACCGAGGTAGTACTTTCGTTGATGCTGATAAAGAATTGAAAAGTTTGATTAAAAAATACACACCATTCATTTTTGAAAAAAAGAAAAGTCTTCTTACTGAAAGAACAAATTGGCATTTCAACCCTCCAGCCGCACCATAATTCGGTGGTATTTGGGAGGCGGCAGTGAAATCAGCTAAGTATCATTTTAAAAAAATAGCATCTCCTCATACGCCTACTTTTAAAGAATTTTACACTTTATTAACACAGGTAGAGGCGTGTCTCAATTCTCGATTTATCCCTCCTGCACATTATCCTGAAAAATGCACTCCTTCCTATATTTTGCCTGAAAATTATCACTCTGATAGAAAAATAACTTTAGTTGAGCGCTGGAGATAAATTCAGCAAATGGTTGCACAATTCATTAGTTTTGAAAAAGTTGTGATATACAACGAAAATAAGTTTTTCATATTAAGACAAGCCCGTTGTTGCTAAAAACATTCAAAATGAACTATCTTAAATTTATATATATATATATATATATATATATATATATATATATATATATATATATATATATATATATATATATATATATATATATATATATATATATATATATATATATATATATATATATATATATATATATATATATATATATATATATATATATATATATATATATATATATATATATATATATATATATATATATATATATATATATAATATTGGATATATTTTCGACCGGAATAATTCAATATTCAATCTCAATTATTCTCAATATTTCGCCATTTATTTGATGGCTTCTTCAGGAGAAACTACAAAGTATATTGCAAAAATAATAACATAATAACATAACCTTCAATACTTACAGAGATAATTCACCTAAACAAACTCTAAACAATAACAATAAAATATCGACTGCTACATATGACAACATAACAACGAATAACACGACGAGACCGAACCAAGTGTTAAATCTTTTTTAAAATGTTACAATAAATGCTACTTAGTTGATTTGTATCTGTTTTATAATTTTTTGCGTTTTGCTGATGTGATACATTTCAAGAAAAAGACGATTTCTGTAGTTTTGGTTTTCTTCCAAAATCTTCACATCTCCGAATCTGAAGTTATTTTGGAAGATTTTGAAAGAAAACCAAAACTACAGAAATCGTCTTTTTCTTGAAATGTATCATATCAGCAAAACGCAAAATGCAATAAATTATAAAACAGATACAAATCAACTAAGAAGCATTTATTGTAACATTTTAAAAAAGATTTAACACTTGGTTCGGTCTCGTCGGGTTATTCGTTGTTATGTTGTCATATGTAGCAGTCGATGTTTTATTGTTATTGTTTAGGTGAATTATCTCTGTAAGTATTGAAGGTTATGTTATTATGTTATTATTTTTACAATATACTTTGTAGCTTCTCCTGAAGAAGCCATCAAATAAATGGCGAAATATTGAGAATAATTGAGATTTCAATTTGCACTGACCGCTTCCCGATAATACCGATTGAATATATATATATATATATATATATATATATATATATATATATATATATATATATATATATATATATATATATATATACAAGTTTATATACAAGAGAGAAATTTTATATATATATATATATATATATATATATATATATATATATATATATATAAAATTTCTCTCTTGTATATAAACTGTCAGGGAGCTGTCTACACAAATGTCAACGAGAACGATAACGTATCACTTTCGAGAGTGATATTAATTTAAAGAGTAAGTATATATAAGAAAGTTGATTCAATATCAATTTAACATGTCTTGGTTTTTTTGAACATTTCTCTGGAGTAATATCTGATAATAATAAATATTGTGTATTAAAAAAAATAATAAAAAATATGGGATAAAATATGATCATAGCGTTAATGATTCATAATCGCTAGCACAGACAGAAATTTTACATTTCTATTTCAGACCATAATACAAAAATAACCAATCTTCGTAATTTGTTTCATTATGACATTCTTGATACAAAGTATTCACAATCTATTATCTATGAAGAGCTCATTTACAAAACCCCCCAAGCCCTTCAATTTCCATTATCATATCTAAATTTTATCACATTCTAAGTTATACAGATTAATTCTATTAAAATGCAATCGGTATTAAATTACTACATAACATTATCAGAAAATATTTGGGCAGTAGTTGTAAAAATCATAAACCGTCGAGTTTATATACATTTTAAACCATTCCTCAAACCAGTTTGAGTAATAAAATTGTGTATTATTTCAAAAATTTAAATGCTGGGACATGTCAAAATTTAAATTTAAAAATACTTTTCTAAAATTATGCTAAACATTTTAAAAGTATTCAATCTAGGTAGGTGATTCATTCAAGCCTAGCTCTACTGGTTATTTTTAATGAAATAAACTGTATATTTCGCCTTGTAACAACCTTGATTCAACAACTTGATGTCAACCAATTATAATGTAGATTCTAATTTGAATAATATTAGGTGAAACTTTCAAATTAATAACTTATTACTCTATAATAATGATATTTTTCAAATGAGCAACGTACAGTTATCAAATTTCTAAACTACCTATCAGAATTTTATGAAAATTTCCTGAGAAAATAATCTCTGTTTGAATAAAATTCTCAGGATCATTTACAGTATGTACAGAACCCGGTCTCCGTAGCTTGGTCGGTAGAACTCCCGACTATTATGCGGTAGAACTCGGGTTGCGGCCGCAGAAGGCATGGGTGTTTGTGTTTGTCTATGATTTAAGTAGTTTAAATAATGAAATATGCTCGGTAATGTACATCGATTATAAGCCCAATGGCCGTTCGGAACCGGCGTTAAACTGTAGGTCCACTGAATTAAAAAAAAATGCTTGAGATTTATCTGCAATAAAAAAAATATCATTTAACATCTCGCTTCGCACAAATTATTCGGTTAACCTTTAGCTACTGACGTGGTTTTGATTTTACATAAGCACTGAGGTAGGGGCCTCAGAGGCCCGAACCGTAAAATGATGTTATTTATGAATGTGAAGGTTTTATTGTTATAATATAAATAATATTTATTTTATTGTACATACGAAGTAATAAAACAAATGGAAAGTTTCAATATTTTTTTATTTAAAAGAGATTTATTTAAACAATTAAACTGTAGCTACAATTTCTTTGGCAGAAATCACTTGAGATCAAAAATTACCCTAAATTCTTATTTTTTTTAACAAATTTAACAATTAAATCTTTATTATAAAACTTCAATAATTTCTCTAATAAACCAATGAATAATCAACCTTGTTACTAAACAAAAAATAAAAAACTGCAAGGCACCAAATCTCGCTATTTACACACAATCTGGGCAAACTTCCTTGGCGCATTGAAGGCAAACATGCTTTGTACATAAGTAACACGTATGTGTTGACTTTCTCTGGAGCTTTAGTGGACATGTGTGGCACCTTCTCCTTTGTTTTAGATCTCCTTCTTGAACTGCTGGACGTTCCGGCATGTTAGGACCCAGTACTCGCGTCAAACTTAGTCGTAGTTCGCGTGGCAGTCTTTCGTTCAACACTCTTCTTTGCATGTGTTGCAAAACCATACTGCGGGCCAAATCTTTTATGGAAATTCCTCTTTCTGTAGTTTTTCCGTGATGTATGTCGTACAATAAATGACTATTTACAGAACTGACATCCAACATACGGTAAAAAATAACCATCGGCCAACGTCGAGTCCTACGACTGCATGTGTAAATAGAGCACTTTTTGTCTATTTCATCCACTCCTCCTTTGGTTGTATTATAAAAGTGTATAATTTCAGGCTTTCCAGTGGTTTGGTCCGTGGCTTCAATGTGATGCATTGATGACAGAAGGATGACTGCTTTAGATTTCTTTGGGACATGAGATAGAAGCGTATTTTGGCCAGCAAAACCATAAAGTGTGGATCCTATTTCTCTTTGTTTTGATGGCAAAAACTGTTTCGGTATTTCGCGTTTATTTTTCTTCAATGTACCAACGCACGTTAGACCCTTTTTCTTTAAATTATCAACGAGTTCTACTGACGTGAACCAGTTGTCACATGTAATATTACGGTTACTACCGTACAATGGCTTCGCGAGACGAATAACAGATTGCGTTGGTACCAAGAACTTCCTTTCTTCGTCTGGTAAGCTCTCTCCATCTGATCCACGTCCTGTGTATATGTAACTGTTATAAAAATAACCATTCTTGGCGTCACATAAGCACATCAATTTTAACCCGTACTTAGCTGGTTTCATTGGCATGTAAATCATGAGATGTGTGCGTCCTCGAAAAGGTACCAACATTTCGTCCACGGTTGCGTACTCGCTAACGTTATAGGCTTTCTGACAGTTTTGAACAAATTTTGCAAACAGATATGAAATTGCTGCTGTTTTGTCTGTCTGTTTTCGTTCCTCACGATCAGAAGGGTTATCAAATCGAACACATCGTAGGATAAATAAAAATCTACTTTTCGACATCACACACCTAAATATCTCCCTTCCGGTACCATCAGTCGCAAAGATGTAATCAACATTTTCGTGATTGGATTTGAACACTGCTGTGTAGAAAAGGAGACCAATAAAGGCATGGAGTTCGATCATATCTAAATCCTGAAGTTCTGGGCGATTCTCTTTTGTAAATTTGGTCCGATATTCCTTTATCTTTTCATTAGACCATTTAAGTATTTCTTGTAGCATCTCATCGTCAAAGTATTTGCGCCATATCGAATAAGGGTCCTTTAGTTCATTTTCTGTTTGATTAGAATAATTAGTCCGTGTTATAATGTTATGTTGAAGGGTTCTTACTGTTCTTGTTGGAGGTTGTTGGGCCCATTTGTACCGATTTTTACCGTAATAACACCGAAATGATGACAGTGGAACATCGTCTTCGGACAACAGCTCTTCATCATTATGATCTTCAGGTTCTGAGTCAGTGTGGGAATCTGTTGATTCAGATTGTCCATGTTGCTCCGGAACGAACGTGTCTTCGACATCTTCTGCCTCTCAACCGCTAGGGTCCTCACAATTAATCCAGGAAGACACAGTTGACTCAAAATTACTGTCACTAGGCATAACTAATCTTCTTTTTTACTAAAATGTAGGCTGTCATCGTTATTGGTGGACCGTTTTCTTCCGGATGACGTACTGGGTTCCATTTTGTAGGTTAAAAATGAATAACATGTTTTAGTTGAATTTTCAAATATTTTTAGCATTTACTTTAATATGAAAAAAATTTGTTGGGGAAATCTGTTCACGATGTAGACATTCGCCGCAATACTCTTGTAATGTCGCATCACTCCTCTCCCTTGTTTCAAAGGAGTTTTACTTATAATTTAGGTGAATATTACAATGATTTTAGGTCGATAATGTCAATTAAATTACGAAATAGATTAAGTTTTTTACTGAGAATTTGCTTTTGGTACCTCAATGATGCACATATTTCATTTTTTTTCATACTTTCTTTTCTGGCATTTCTGTGGTCACTTAGTACTGTTTATTTTTAGTTATTCTATATGTCGTAACCATATGACAACCAGGTAAGTTAAGAGTTAAAGAGTGGCTCTAAGCTAATATTCGCCTCGCTGGTGCAAATATTGTTTATATATTTTTGTTCCATAAGGGCATTTCATTTTTATTACCGACTAGTAAATTCCACATTGACAACTCATTATTCTCAATAATTTCAGTCATACACTTTCCAAAAAAATGTTTCCATAAATAATTCTAACAAACTGGGGGGGCAGGGGAGTTTGAACTTTCCCATAGTGGAATTTTTAGACAAATACAACCTTTTACAAATTCACCATTACTTACATAATTTACTTAACTCACCTCAGTGTTACATAACTCATAAAATTCACCTGTTACCATAATTATAAGCGATCATAAATGAGCCTCAATTACCTGTAATAAGTGTAAGTGACTTTTCATGTAATTTACAGGTATAAGTTATTTATAATAAAACAATTGTTAAACTGATTTACACATATATTAAAAATAATACTGCATGACGTACGTTTCGATGAGATTCACCTTTTTCAAATGCTACGTGCAGACTAATCTAAGTTATTTAAATCAATTTTACCTGTTTTTGAAGGAAATTATATGAAAAATTAAAAAAATATATGGTTACCAGTTGAAAAATGGCCGTAAGTAGAGGTTGCCTGGTGTAAACCTGGCAAACTTGACGTTGCGGCTATTATTGTTAATTACAACCATGCTATCCTGTCGCTCTTTAAATGAAATTTCGCTATAACAGTCTTTATTACTTTTCTGAGGCTTGTTTTCGATTTACTGTCTAAAATGTTTCGTTACAACGGAAAAAAAGTGTTTAAAGATCTTTAAGGCCCACCCTTGCCAGTGGAAAATGATAACGACAGTGATCTGCAGGTTACTACTTCTTCATTGTCTTCAGATTAAAGTCATTAAAGAAAAATAGTCATGAAAACGTACAAATATTTTATGTAACAATTGTTTTATTTTTGTTTGTTTTTGATTATTGTTGATTTTTCGAGTCGTTATTATTTTGTGTACAAATGTATGCATTTTTGATTTAAATGGAATGAAAAGATATAATGCATTTTGGTTGATAAACCATGTTACATATCTAAGAAATTTGTGAAAGCGAATGGGTGTATGGGTGTATTTTCAGTCACCTGCTTTTTTAAAAATCCTCATCCAAAATTGAAGTTTTATATTTGCTGTTACGATAATCCATGTTGGCGGTTAAAAATGGCCGCAAGTAGATGTTGCCATGATTGTAATGAACGATTGTAATGAAGAGAAAAGATGCTCCGATTGCTTAGTGCAATAAACAAGAGTATCATGTGTTGATTGAGTTCTAGTGTTTTTTCAATTTTTATCTATCAAGAATGAATTTTTGAGTGCAATGAAAAATAATTTTGATGAAAAAGTTGTCTACGCATTCTTTCAAGAATATGATTATTTTGTTTATTTGAAAAAAGTGGTCTTGACTAGAGTCATTAGCCAACACCACTATATTATATGATATATTTATAATTGTAAGGTTTAGTGCAAAAATTACAATTAAATTATTCACATTCATTCAAGATGAACACACTAAAAATATAAGACAATATATATCAACAAAATCTCAAAACGCTTCACTAGCTTCAGATTCATTTGGCGTCTTTCTGAGTACGTCTATTGATCTGATGTGATCATAAAGAATAACGTATGAAGTAAAAGCTCTTTATTCGCAAGGTATACGTTCCGAAAATATGCCGCGAATATTGAAACTGTGAATATGGAATGGTAATTGAATATGGGATTATAGGGGATACGTTCCTGGGTGACAAAATGAAAAAAGTATATAAAGGAAATTAATTTAAATGAATTTTTTGATCATATTGATTGATTATTATTATCAGGCTTGACAGGCTTGGGCAATCGTTTAAAGAATTCTGTAAATTTTTCTTGCTTGGCAGTTTTTAGAAGTTACTTCAATTCAGACTGATACTCTGACTGATACACATAGACTGATCAATTTTCGTAAACAAAATCACAAGGCTCATTACCCATTCTAAAAAGTTCACTAAGAATTTTCAAATGAAATGTCACGTTGCTGTGCTCGATTAAGCATCTTCCTCAATAGGCTGTGAATTTAACATTTCCTTCAAGACAGTTTCAGTGAAATCTTCATCTTGCGATTGAAGCAACATTTAAATGTCACTTAATTCTATCTGTTTTTATCCATTTTCTCATATTCCATTCGCAATTTCAGCTATGTTTGCAGTCAAAGTTTTAATGTTCACATATTCTTCACTTCCGTCATTTTCCGCAATAAGAGTAGGCCATATTTTATTCCAGATAATTTTAATGTGTATCGCTTCAGTTCTTCCAAGATTCTTTTATGTTTACTACGCATTTTGCTATGTCAAAATTCACTTCAATTCAATATCAGGATCATATTCCATATTATCCAATATGATTTTTAAAGTTCGTCAGTCCTCATTATTGCGTGGTCCATAGGTTGAAGCAAAGCCGTCGCGTCGTGGTGGGAGGTAAAAATGTCAATTTTATATTTGGATGCATAATTTCAAGTTCGCGAGGATGACCTGGTATATTATCCAAAACATTTAGTTTTGAATAATACCTACTGAAAATATATATCTTTCAATTTAGAGGCTTTATCACACTAATATTCGCTTGATCGGAATCAGTACACGATTCATTTCTCACGTTCCATTTTCCGTCTGCGATTACATAATTCGAAATTGTGGATTGTATTCATTCGATGAGGATGCTGTACTTAAATCACTCAAGTTTGTAAAACAATTTTCTGAAGGGTGATTTTTCAAGAGTTAAGTTTTTCAGGTTGGCGGCACTGGTTGGTAATGGCATCCAAACATCATCGGTCAAAGTGAAAAGTTTTTAGTATACTCTGCCATTTCATCATGGAAAGACAAACGAGCAACTATTGCAAATTGTTCAAATTAACTATCAAAATTCGTGCTCTGTGAAAAATATGTATTGTTTGTTACGACCATATTATGGTCGTCATAATCGACCTGGTGAATCAACAATTCGTGCTGTTATCACCAAATTTCGCAACAAGTTTAGTTTGTTGGAGATTAAACCATTGTCTCGCATGCGTACAGTGCGTACTGAAGACAATATTACAGCTGTAGCGTACAGTGTTAATGAGGATCGTGAAATGTCAATTCGTTGCCGTTCTCAGCAATTTGGCATGTGTTACTCAACCACATGGAAAATTTTACGTGTTGATTTGGGTTTCAAAGCATATAAAATTCAACTTCTGCAAGAATTGAAGCCGAATGACCTACCGCAACGTCTAATTTTTGGTGAATGGGCCTTAGAAAAGCTTAATGAAAATCCGCTGTTTTATCGAAAAATTGTGTTTAGCGATGAGGCTCATTTCTGGCTTCACGGATATGTAAATAAACAAAACTGTCGCATCTGGAGTGATGAACGGCCACATGCCATACAAGTATTACCGATGCGTCCCGAAAAAACGACAGTTTTATATGGTTTATGTCAGTGATGACTCATCACTGACATACGAGTACATATACTCGTGACAGAGTGAGAACGGTAATCTCTTCTTCTTCGAATTAATGTCTCAATATATAAAACAAATGCGTTTTACTCTACTGTGTAAGGTCTCATTTCATTAGGTTAATTGAAATCACATTTTGAATTCAGCCGAAACGTGTCACTTCATTAATTTGATATATATTTGGATATAATTCGAAGGAGAATAGATCACCACTGTCACGAGTGGCAGTGATGAGTCATAACTCCACTTTCATCTCCAGTCAAAACAGTCTTTCATCTACTACGCCGGGCGGCTTCTTTAGCAAAAACAATTTCAAATTTATTGAGGAATGAATTATGTACTTCAGGTACTTAGGTACTGAAATCATGGATAAACTTCAGTCTATGCTGATATAAAAATTGAATATATATAAATAAATATATAAATTATATATTTCAATTCCGAATTAGGCGTTTTATTTTGCAGCAGCCAACATCATCCTGATGCTTATTTGAACACCCATCATTTTTATTCATAAATATGTTTCTCGGGGTTAACACTCTAAATTTCTAATAATTTATGACTTTTTATTAGAGAAAGACTAGAAATTCTTTTTTATCATTTCAAATGAAGAATTACGACTATTGTATTCGAAGAAAATTTTGAGACTTGAGATGAAAATTTCACGGCGATGAAAAGTTGAGAATCTAATAGAGTGTAGCATTATTCGAAATTCAGAACAAGAGGAATATTGGCTATAATATGAATTGAATGGCAACATTGCATTTTCAATCTTTTTTGGTTTCAGTGGATCGTAATTCTTATAGATAGAACTGGTAATTATAAGAATTTCATGCAGTGGGACTGAAAACTTCTAATATTATGGCATGTCTGAAGAACAGTGGCATTTAAATTGAATTTTTAGTAAATAGTGCAGTACCTCTGATACCATACTTAAAAAAAGTTTCGTTGATTTTCAATTCTTGAAGTAATTTAATTTTTATTCAATTCTTCATAAGATTATTAACGCTCGTAAAATAACAGGTTAATTATTATGTAGCCGTAGGTATATTGTTATTACAAATAATTTTTTTGAGCTTGTGATTTCAACAGATTCCAAAAATATTTTCAAAGTCAATAAATACATTGGGCGGCAATGAAGAATGTTGATAGGTTATTAATTTTAAGCGTTCATTATATGAAATAATGAAATGTATGAATACTAATTTGTTTGACACTGTATTAATATTATTATATATTAACATAAGCTCCATTTGTATATATGTAACATATTTTACCTCCAAAAATTGAAGTGAAGGAAACAGTTTTTCGCAGCGTTCAGTTATATTTTATTTATCGATAACTACAATTTCTTTTTCTAGAACTCTTTCTTAACTCTAGTTTTTAATTTTTTAATAATTAATGTGACGCAGCGATAAGCGAGAAGTAGAGCGTCAATAAATTTAATTTAAATCGAATTGTTTGTTTTCATTTACATTTTGTAACGTTCAAATGTAGCAATAAATTATTAGCGTGTGCTAAAAGCGCACAAACATCTGTCTAAAGATCTAGGTTGGATCCCAATTTGTGAAAATAAAGATTTATTTGTATCTAAAGTCCCATTCGTTATATTAGTGAGATAATATATAAATAATGTCATCATTTCATATAAATCCGATCTAATTTTATTTCAAGAAAATCTTTTTCATATGATCCAATTTTGATACAACGTTCCAATCCTATAATAAACTGAAAATTGATTATCAGTTCATAAATATATACTGTATATCAGTATATTAGCATTTATTCTAAGTTGAATAATTCTTCTAACGGCTCTCTACCAAAGTCGTTAATCATAATCATTCTCAATATGACCTTGATAGGTTTTCTGTATGTAAGACGATAATTTCGCCCAGATTCAACAAATGTTTATAATTTGGAAGCATGAAATATAAATGGAAGGAGAAAATATTATAGCCTTCTCTCTTTTCCTGTCAATGATGTTATCACTCGATCATCATAACATAAAAAAAAGCTTGCACTCTCGACATGTATCGGTTCCTTGTCCACTACATATTTTCTGTTATTTCACTGCGCTTTGTCTAGTCGGGGAAAACGGGTGAACTATTGATGTATGAAAAGTTGCAGAGTAACGGATTTATTTCTGAATTCGATCGATTTTTAATGAAGTCTCGATTTCTTTGATTGAATTCCTAAATTATCAATCAATGACCTTCAAACCTTCACCAATTTGAAGTTGAATAAATTCTCTAGAAGGTCAGATATTTTAAAATAGTCCAGTATGAAGTATCAAAGAAACCTAAGAATTGTTTCTTAGCATGGACTAAACCCCCAGCCTTAAATCAATTTTTGAATTATATACTCAGATATTAAGAATATTAATTATTTTATTGAAATAAAATGTCTCAAGTAATCCTCATCTAAATATTTTCAATTTTCAGAAGAAAAAGATTATTCTGAAATCGTATTTTCAATCTTAGTTATCATAACTAATCAAAATTCTTTTATAACTGTTTGAAATCAAATTTTAAAAGAGACAATGTCGAGACGGAACTTGAAACATTTGAAATATTTTTCGATTCGAAGTTGGACTACAGATAACGCCGTTTCCGAATATTGAATATCCAAAAAAGCTTTCTGTATGTAAATATTCCTATACTTCTAACTAGATAATGTAGATGGCGGGAGCAATAAACCTCACGAACGTCCACGAAGCTACCTACCACTTCATTTTTCCATATATTTACAACATCGCCGAAAATCACAGTCGCTGTTATTTGAAATATGTAGTCACGGTGTGATTCGTATTTCCCAATCACAGTGATTAAATCACTGTGAAGTGAAATATCGCTGGGCGATATTTCTAACGCGACGCTAATCTCTAAAAAGCACTGAGTTTTTTGTATTTCATGTGAGGGTTATTCTGTGTTACCACTCACTCATTGGTATTTCAATCGCAGTTTGTTTATTTACATCAGATTCAAAACTATCTTGATTGAAATGGAGGAAAAAACAGTTTTTCTTGTCTTAGAAGACAACACTATCCTCCCTGGAATTTCGTTTGGTGCCATAAATGAGACAGGCGGGGAAGTAGGTGAGAACATTTTCTATAATTTTTACACGTGGTCGGCACCGGAATAAGAAAAATTTGAGTATATTTTTTCTATTGATTCCAATGAATTATTTTCAATATGTCTCTTTAATATGCCATTATTATTATTATTATGCGTGTTTAATATCATTCATATCTATTATTGTTAATAAAAATTTCAGGAAATCTTCCTTTATCGTAATGCAGCAGTGATAACCTATTGCCTTATTTTGAATTGAAGTAACCTTCAATATAACGAAAAATAACTATGAAATTAAAGATATATGAATATGTATATTTATATAGCTGTTTTGATATTTTTTAGCAACAAGCGTTTTCAATTGAAACATCTTCATTTTAGTTGACGTTTCCTTGCGAATTGCATCTTTGTGAAAACTAATGAATTTTATAAATTATTATGAATATAAAAATTTCAATCGTTGATGGCATCAAAATTGACGTTATCCTTAATAATAAATATTTTCATTTTATAAATTACTATGGATATCAAAATCGACGTTAATGGATAATGTATGAGTACTATGGAGTAATTTATTAAAATCCATTATTTTTGACAAAATTGCATTTTGCAGAGAAACCTCAACTAAAATGAGATTCTTCAATTAAAAAACCCATTTGTTGCTAAAAAACAGTACATAATCAACAGGCAATAATTAATTATTAAATTATTGTATTAAAACTGTTAATACAAATATGTGTATTAACAGTTTTAAATCCAATAGCAATAAAATTTTTCAAAGGATTATCATCTATAGCTGATATTCATGGACGGTTTAAAAGTTGTTATGAAGTTGTAAATTTGAAGAATAATATAATGCATAAACTATTGAATCTAAATTCATTTAAACTGAATGAGTTAATCAGAAACTTAGAAATTCATCCGAGAAGTATTTTCAATGCACTTTAATTTGTTTTAGGTGAAAATAACTGTAGTTGTGTTCTAAAAGGATTGGTGGCTGAATAAATTTAATGAGTTGGGTTAAATGTTTCAGCTTTTTGAATTTTCAAGTTTTTTTGTCTGCAATTTTCATAACATTATAATATAATTGAAAAATTAACAAAGGTTCTTTGTTAGATAAATCTAGAACATGCTGAAAATCAGAATAATTTCACATGGAAGTTTCTTTATTACAAATATTGCATACTTTTCTGATCAGTTCATAATCACTGAACTGAATTTATTTATCTACTGTTTCTGTAGAAATACAGGAAAACTGTTATTCTTACAATGTTTTTTGAAATTAATTTATTTGATAATTTTCTTTTCTGCTTCTGACACAATTTTATCAACATGTTGAAGTTTGAGGACTTACAATATTGAATTTACTACTGAAATTATTCAGATGATGCCTTGTATGCTGCTTCAAATAATTTAGAGCATATTTATTGACTCAATATCCTATCCTTTTTTTGTCTCAACAGTGATATTTTACCAACTTGCATTTAACTAAAAACTTTTATTTTCAAACATAAGTTAATAAATGATTTTTGATTCATCAGCTAGATAAAGCTGGTGAATCAAAATGGTGCTTCAATCACCTAAACTAATGTAATGTATTTCATTTAGGATTAATCTCTAATATTTCTTCTTCTTTTTTTCATATACAAACTTGCAGAATTTTCAAAGTAAAAAATTTAAATATTTAATGAACCCTTGGTGGTCTTTGAACACTTGGTCATGCTTGTCTTCGAACACTTCCGATAGTATTCTGAATGCAAATAGTGAATAAACTTTTTTAATGAATTTATCAAATAGGTTCTAGTTTTCTTGAAATTTATAATTTTATTGAAAATTCCACGAGGTTAGGTTTTAGGCAGTAATTGCTGCATGGAAATGCTTCATGTGTTACAGAGTGTTGACCAAAAAAGCAGGTGGAATCTCCTGACATTTCATAAACATTTCATAGACATTTCATAAAAATAAAAAATTGGTGGATATGAAATACAAATCAGCAAATGCATCGTCGGGATGCAAACATGTTTTTTTTGAAACATATAGAGAAAGTGAAGATAAAGCTCTTTGAAAAGACTTATTAATGGCCAGCTCAAATGTGCTGGCATAAAAATTCTATCGTTTTTTGTTAAACTATGTAATTCCTATGCCCAATTCTCAATACTCAATAGTTTATCTCATGTTAAATATATATAATATGCTTTCAATCATCAAAGGAAAATAGTTATAAACCAATAAAATTTTATAGCCCAATAATTTAATCCATCCTGACACCTTTGCAACCACCAATAGGCAGGTAATAACTTCTGTCTAGATCTTGTGTCATAATAGGAATATCTCAATGGGTTTGAAAGAGTCCCACTTTCTGCTTAATGAATAGAATATTCTTCAAGATGAACAACCAATGCAATTTATGTCCAATTCTCCAATCGCCAGGAAAGTAGCACTTTGAGACTAAAAATTATATATTTTATTATATGAATGAATCTCTGAATATAGTTCTTTCAATATTTTCCTTGAGATATCATAATCAAGTGTTGTGTTTTTTCCCCGGTTCAATACAGTATAGTTCTCTTTTTCTGTTATATTTTCACACAATATCTCTTGTTGATGTGAAGTTATGATGGTACCATTGTTCTACCATTTTTTTGTGTTCTTCATCAAAATGTCCTTTCGTGTGTTGACATATTTTTTTTGGAAATGTTCAGTGAGGGTATTTGAAATATCTTCATCTTTGACCAAGTCTTTTCCATTAATTTGTATAGGTTCTGATATAGTCTTTTGATTATTTTGCGTTATGTGTTTCCTTTGTGATTTTCAATAGCTTTTTAGATTTTGACTTTAGAGATCTGTATCAGAAAATCAATTTCTGTGACGCGGTATTTCTGTATGTTCTTATTTAGTTCATTGAATTTTCTCTTAAGGCTTTGATCGCTATTGATACTTTATATTCTTTATATAGTTAATTGTTTTTTAACTCTGATTAATTTTAGAAGATATGGCAGAAATATTTGACCAGAGTATCTTTTTTCTCAAAATTGACGTTTGGGTGTTATTATTCTGGGTAATATGCTGTGGAAGCCAGTTACATATTGTGAATTTATATCTGCTTCTGAATTTATTCTTTCCATCATTTGTTTATCTCTTTTATGTCGCATGCGGCAAATATGAATTTGGTTTTTTGGGAGTGTTCAATTGATATTATGTTTGGTATTTAACAAGAATTCAATAGCAAGATGATGCCATCCTAAATCCTGAATATGGCTGAGGTTATGAATATTTTGTCTTATATTTTTTGATCAAAGGATCAGATTCTGTGTCAAATCAACGTTGTTGTCCATAGTAAATGTTGGAGAGATAACTAGTGAAATCTGAATTCCTGAGAAAGTTGCCAATTTGGTTTTTTTTTCGAGTATTTGTGTTGGAATCGCCCAAGATAATGCAGTCTTTGTATTGTACAGCTTTTATGAACTAATTATCTATTAGCTGACTTATCAGATAATGGAACTAGCATAAGTGGTGCATGTAAATTGGAAAAAAGTGTATTTTTTCGCCTTGATAGGACATTGTAAAGTGTAAGACATCATTCCATGGATTGTGCAGATCCATGGACAGATTTCCAATTGCGTTTGGTTTTTTGCCATTACCGGTTACCAAGGCTCACCCTCTATTTTTGTTCAATATGGTCTCATGTTTACTTATGGATCGCCAATCCCCGTAACTAGTATTGCTAATTTGTTTCCTTTTATAAGTTTTGTACAGTTTATGTTGTTATTTTTATTGTAGTGTCCTATTAATCCCCCTTTTTTGTCTAAAGTTTTTATTTCGCATATACGATTCTAGTCATCAATTGTTCAGTGAATTTGAACTCCCATTGTTGCTTCAGTGCCCCCTGTTTTAGTTTCCACGTTGTGTAATATGGTGTTTTATTCAGTCGACGAATCTAATAAGAGTGACTATGAAATAATATAATAATATCAACTCTTAAGTTTTGAAGCTCAAATATTTTGGTAGTCATTGAAACTGTTGAGGACAGATATATTAGGGATGATCACTTAGAAAATACATTTAATGTTTTACTTAGAAGCCATGAACTAGGAAATACGGCAACATCGAAGCAAGACCCATAAATAGAGATGCTGTAATGGTTGCTGGTCATTGCTGCTGAATAAATCGCTATTTAACGAGAGAAATAACATTCAAATCCAAACATAAGTTGTGAAAAGTGCTATTGTTTGAAGTTGTGAAGAACAAGCAAAACAAATTTCCCGCAAATTTCGTTTATAAACAGGAATATCTGTTGTTTTAAGTTGTGCTTTTTTTGGTTATACCAGGAGAGGTAGAAATAATACCTTTTTCCATTCCAGGTTATTAGAAATAAAAACTTTTTTCATCTCATAATTGTGTAAAAACAAAGATCCGCGTTTTAGTTGTTGTGCTATTATGTGATGTATAGTGTGTAGAAAGTGCTACTGTTTTTTTCAGCAATAGACTAAGGAATATATTTGAAAATTGTATGTAAAGAGGTACTGTTTACTGATGTTTCGACTGAGTAGTTCAGTTATTAACAAAAGCATTATTTGCTAGAATTGTTCCTTTTGTGATTATTAGAGTTACTTATTAGAGTAATATTAGAGTTACCCTTTGTTAGATTTAGTAGTTATTTAGAACTAATCTCTTATAGGTCTTGTTCTTGATATTAGCACAAATATTAACATGCCAAGTCATTGCTCTGTGCCTGGATGAAAGTTGAACTACAAAACTTACCTCGAGTCCGGTGAACTACCAGTTTCTGTATTTCGTTTTTCATAGGACGAAAGTCTAATGAAAATATCAATGGCTAAAAAATATTCCTAGGGCATCATGGACCCCCACAAAATATTCTGTAGTTTGTGTCAAACATTTTCCTGATGGTGCACTTATTAGAGAAGGTATTCATCATTTGTCAGGTGGATCAAGGAAGGCAATATCTGGTCAAGATGAACTCAATTTAAATGCAGTGCCAAGTATTTTTCCATATTTACCTCTACTTATCAAAAACAGTTCACACTCAAAGAAAAGATCCAGCTGAAAGAACCATAGCATTGAAGGAACGTTGTGAGACATTGAAGGAAGCCTTTGAAAACTCAGATTCAATTTGTAATTTTGTTGATTTAACATCCCATTATAAGAAAAGATTTTATTATGTAAATCATGAAATATAAAAAATATTTGAAAATAACAGCATTTTTTTACACTCTAGATTTTCCATCAAACGTAACTGAATGTTCACAATTAAAAAGTATACAAATAATTAATCAGATTTTAGTAGACTCAGATATGCATGTAAATGTTTTATCAATAAAAATGAACTGTCTCCTAATGATTTAAAATGGATTTTACAACTGAAATTAACTAGATGGTCTCAACTGGAAAATTTTGCTTTTGCTTGCTTGTTACAAATACAATATCAGAATCATTCAACCATCCAAATTTCTAAATTACTGTACACATGTCAATAAAGGTTTAAAGGAATTGACAGATGCATTAAACTTATTCTCAACTGATAATGAAAAATAATGAAATTTATAGAATATTGTCAATTCTAATTGATAAAGTGAACTTGTTAGTGTACATACTATAAAAACAATTTTTTTTTATCGCTATAACTCAGACATTGTTCTTAGAAAAAAGTGTATTATTAATTTCTATAGATAATTGTATGATCTACAATTTTTGTTAAAACTATTTTTTCATAAATAGTACCGTTTCGCTGCAAAGTTTTCTGAAAAGGCAATTATAACATCCAGTAGACCGATGTTGGAAGATCGATCGGTCTACCGAAATGAACTGATGCGGCGTTGACAAGTCTATGTTCATGGGTTGTAAGTAGAGTTAGGAAATGCCTCGAAATATTTTTCAATGCATCGGATTAGAAGAATCGTTGTTTTCTTTACTCAAGTACTTTTTCTAACATAGCATCAAAATACTGTAGTTAGAATCCTGATAAAATAGAAGTAAACTAAAATTTTTAAGAATGATAAATTCCTTATTTTTCAAGAAAAATAAGAACAATATGACAATTATCCTTGTTTCAATTACAAAAAATATAAACAATACGCAAAAATCAGATTTTCATCACGCGTACTGTTAATTGAAATTGAACAACTTTTGTCACGGCTGCTGCCGTTTTAAAACGTCGGGGAACTCTTAAAAATCGCAAAGAAACTAAATGTTACACCATATGATTTGACCGCTAGAGGCGCTGGTATAGCCATATAGGTGAGGTCTAAGAAATGACAACAATCAGATATTACTACTGTGAATGTTCACTTCATTAGCTTTTAACGTAAGTTTATCAGTTTTTTCTGTTATCATTTTTTGAATTATCATTTAAAATGGAAGATAAAAGATATGGATGAATGAATGTCAATGCTTTGAAAGCGCAACTAAGAAAAAGAGGAGCTAAAGTAAGCGTTCTAAAAGAACAACTAATTCAGAGGTAAACCTTATGATAACTATTTTTAACTATTTTTAAGAACTTATTTTTTATAAATTGTCTGCGTACTCAAAAGTTCCAAAGCTATGGGTTTTACTTTTGCAGACTTCAAGATTACGATAGAAATAATGATTTTGTTGGAAGTATTGAAGTTGAAATACCACAAAACAATTTGGTGTATACTGTTGAGAGGCCAACATACAATTTGTACAGCAGTGTAACTTCAAAAAGTATATTACCCGAGTAGGATATTGGGAATATTGACGTGTATTTTATAGTGAATTCATCAGTGCACAGAATTATAAGCATATAGAAACTGTCAATGGTGAATTTCATTTGAAAGAAACTAGTCTGTATTATTTCAAATACAGACATAGTTACTTGTTACTGAAAGGATGTTTTGTGAATTTTTTATATGGACAAATAAGGATGAAAAGAGAATCTGTGTAAATAGAAATTTGTGAAAGCATAATTCCCCAAGTAACTGACTTTTATAATACTTGTATAATATATAATGCCTGTAATAGCCAAAAAATATTTCTTGAAGTAGTAGGAAAAACAAAATATATATACATCATTTTCTTAATTAGTAAATAAAGACAGTATTATTGATTTCTTTTAATTTTTATTTAGCAAATAACTTCAATTAATTATATATAATGGTTATTCACATAAGAATATTATTCCTGAAATTAGCGAGCCTGAAGCACACAAATATTATTCTTCCCCCAAGTGGTACCAAATTAGATCCTAATGTATTACTTAGAATTTTAAATGTCTTCCCTAAACCTATAACACGCTCAACATTTATACGTTCTGATGACATTTTTTTTGGATTTTCTGAACTGATGTGGTTCAAACTGGTTACACCTTTTTTTCGGGAACTGTGGCATTTTTATAGTAACATCCATATGAGAAACTAGATCCTGTATATTAAAACCACGATCACAAAGAATAATGTCACCCTTTTGAAGAAGAGTAATAATACCACATTTTTCAAACAATTGTCTGTTACTGATATATACACCATCTGTTTCTGATATATAAAAAAAAAATACTTTCAGTATATTTGCTGATTCATACTTCGAATATGTAGCTTGTTCTGAAACTGGATTTTGTGGTTTTTGAATTTTTTATTCTGTACAATCTGTAATAATTAAGTGCAGTTGTTAGTCTTATGTCAAAACATCAAATTTTCATCGATTACTTCTTTTGGAGCCCATGTATTGATAGCCTTCAACTTGCAGTAAAGGTAATTAATCCATGTTATAAAATACTTACAGAACTTATGTTAAAATGAAAGGATAATTTCTTATTGCACACATTTCTTCTCCATTTAATCATTGTTAAGTAAAACTGATTACAAGGGGACAATGCATGCTTTCCTCGAGTTGACTCGTCTCCAAAAAGGTTAAAAACAAAGAAAAAATGGTTGTAATTGTTAAAACAAGTATAAAATTGTACTTGATCAGGCTTATTTTTGAGATTAGCAATTCTGAACATGATTTGTGTACACTCCTTATTGCGTTCATATTCTGACACATTGGCAATATTAATTAAGCTCTTTTCCTGACCACTTAGTGCTTAAATTGCACTCTACAGATACATCTTTCTTCAACATTCTGGAAAAAGGTATAATGTAATGTCTTAGTTATACCATCCAACAAACTTCTATTGTATATAATGCAGGTTGGTAAATACTGTAAATCGTATGAAAAGATTATTATTTACTTACAAAATATTCTTCACATGGATTTTCTTCTGCATGTGAATGAAGTGTTGTAGATTCTCCTTGGGTTTCTCGTTTCATTTGACGTTGTAAAGCTCTGTCTGCACGTTTCATTTAATTTCCTTTTTTTGAAAGTGAAGACACTTTCAACATTCTACAAAAATCGACTAGGTACCGCTTTTTGTTTCAAGTTAACAGTAGCTGAAAAATGAAAAGAGATTCCAGGGCATGATAGTAAAACTTGCTCGGATGTCTCGACCGATGTAAATCAAATCTTTATTAGGCATGACTGTAAATTCTTCTTTGAGATAAAAATTATTTTACTTACGATTTTTGTAGTTGGTTCTTTAGATAACGTAATCGTCAGTCTTGAGATGTTTTTTACAAACACGTGAATGTATTGAAGGGGTATAATTATCCCTACAAATCGCAACTAACCATTGTTTTAAAAAAGTTTTGTCTTTGTCTTTCGGAAATTTATGTCCTCCCTTCCTTTCCGAACAAAAAGGGACTGCACAACACTGGGGCATTATCGATATTTCAGTTAATTGTATTTTTATAGTAAAAGAAGACCACACATTCGAAGCAATTCCAAATATCCAAACTAAATAGCAATATTAATATTGACAGCTTCATTCCTTGACCTCAGGCGCTAGTGGCGCCAACTGGTGATAGAAAATACGATAGTCCCCATTGCAATCACTTACAAACTATATGTAACACCAATTTTTTTAACTGAATATTTCTCTATATATACGTGATAAAAAATGTGTGCCGCCTTACACCTGAAGAAAGTAAATTTCAATACACCTAATGAAATATTCATTTTTACAAGACCATATGGTTTATGATTTACGAGTAGATCACATGCCAATCGGAGAAATTCTGTTTCCTGAGATACTCACGTTTTTCTCGATATTCTGTTTTTTCGAAAACATTTGAACATTACATTTTTTAAACTCATATTTTATCCATTTCATAAAAATTGTGTTTCTTCTCCTCCGGGACTCCTAGAAATCAAATACTTTCAGGTTCAATAATGATAAAAATGGTTAGAAGTCATTGCATTAATCTGTTATTTACTCTGTATATAGTAATCGCAATGGAAACAACATTTAAGTTATCGAATAATGATAACTGATAATTTTATCGGAAATGAATGTGTCAATAATGGAAAGCTTAGTGAAGTCTTTTGATAAGCACTGAACCAATATGCAACTCCGCACGATCTCAATGTAGCTAAGTTATCATGGAACACTGAATTATTCACTGATTAAGTGCTTATCAGAATTCATAATCAGCTTTCCATTATTGAGACGCCCATTATATATATATATATATATATATATATATATATATATATATATATATATATATATATATATATATAAGGAAATGAAATTTTTTGTGCTTATGGCACTGAATGAAATATTTAAGAAAATGAACACTAGAACATTCATTCGATAAATTCAAATTAATCAAGAGAATGTTATAGTAGAGCTAGATATGTGAACGTGTACGATGTGATGTCTCCATTATCCTTCAAGGGATAAATGTTAGAGAAATATTGAAATCGATGCCACACCTGATGGAAGATTGACTGACGAGTTCTTTGCAGAACGAAACATATATGTCTCGCACTTCCATCAGGTGTTGCATCGATTTCAATATTTCTCTAACATTTATCCCTTGAAGGATAATGGAGACATCACGTTCACATATCTAGCTCTACTATAACATTCTCTTGATTAATTTGAGTTTTTCGAATGAATGTTCTAGTGTTCATTTTCTATATATATATATATATATATATATATATATATATATATATATATATATATATATATATATATATATATATATATATATATATATATATATATATATATATATATATATATATATATATATATATATATATATATATATATATATATATATATATATATATATATATATATATACTTTTGAGACTCCTAATCGAAATATTTCGAATAAAAATGTCAACGAGAACGAATCTGTCACTTTAGGCAGTGAATTTTAATTGCGCTTGTGAATTCGTAAACCAATTACGTGAGCTCTCTCTATCGAAGAAGAGACGTATACACTCTCACTAGCATTCTGGATTCCTCCCCTTGACTACTTTAGTGAGAGTATATAGAGGGTACAAATGAAACACTTATAATAAAAATAAACACATAATCGCCTTATCAAATATTTTCACTCAAAATATACGGAAAATATTATTTTCCCAATCATCTGTATGCTATTATACTCCCACAATATTTGTTATTTTTTATGACTGAAAATCTACTAGAAGTTGAAAGAAATGGTGGATTTCACTAATATCTGAAGATCAAGTAAAGGATCTATAATCTCTCCCTGAATCATTGTTTTTTTTTCCTCAAAATTATATTTGCACAAAGCGTATAAATGGTTCATATAAAAGCAATACTTATTCGAAGAAAATCATGAAAAACATAAAAATAGATGTAAAAATAACAGTGATTACGATCCAGCAGCCAGCAGGATTTTTCCGCCATATATCCAAAGAACCGAAGATGGAATTGCCAGATTATTATGAATAAACAGTGACTGTCCATAGTAAGGCGAGTTTGGAGGGTACAACCGATTTTTGGAAACTGTATTTTTACTCGCACCACATCAAGTAGATGTTTTGAATACTTGTAAGCAGATTGGATTTTGGGTGACACCTTGTGAATTAAATTGGCATTTTTTGCATGGAGAAATTTCATGCTACTCAGTGATTAATGTTCTATACTAATGTATCAATGTTGCTTGAGAACGGAATAACAAGGTTTGAGTTGCGATTTGTTGCATCTATAATTATAATTGAATGAAGCGTCGTTTGGTAATGTCAAATTATGTTTTTCAGCATTTACTTTTTTTCCTTAAGTATTCTTATTCAGCTAATACTTTATCTAACATTTTAATCCTTTCTCATTTATTACTTATTCTTTGTATATAGTTGAGCAATTTTTTTTTAGTTTTTCAAACTGGAATGGTTGGTTATCCTGAATCTTTAACAGATCCTAGTTATAACAGACAAATTTTGTGTTTAACTTATCCATTAATTGGAAATTATGGAGTTCCTGATAATACTTGTGATGAACATAATATTCCGTGGTAAGTTAATAATTATTATTAGTTTCATAATATTAGGTTTATAATTATAAGAGTGTACTTGGTTCTAACATTTATAACATTTGCATTAACTCATTATTGTCTGATATAAATGTTCCATTGAATAAGTATATATATATATATATATATATATATATATATATATATATATATATATATATATATATATATATATATATATATATATATATATATATATATATATATATATATATATATATATATATATATATATATATATGGGAGGAAATGAATTTTTTTGTGCTTATGGCACTAAACACCAGAACACTAGAACATTCATTTGAAAAATTGAAATTAATCAAGAGAATGTTATAGTAAAGCTAGATATGTGAACGTGTACGATGTGATGTCTCCATTATCCTTCAAGGGATGAATGTTAGAGAATTATTGAAATCGATGCCACACTTGATGATGCAAGTGCGAGACATATATGTTTCGTTCTGCAAGGAACTCGTCAGTCGCACCACGTCCATCGAAGTGAGGCAACGACTTCAACCTCCAAGCATCTTCTTGTGACTTCAAGCGGAAGATATATATATATATATATATATATATATATATATATATATATATATATATATATATATATATATATATACATATACATATAATTCGTTTAGTTTTCTTGTGCTTTGCTTAATAACATAAGTGTGAAGGTTTCTTGGGAATGAGCACAGTTTACTCCATCAAGTTTAAACTGTGCTCATTCTTCCCAAGAAACCTTCACACTTATATATATATATATATATATATATATATATATATATATATATATATATATATATATATATATATATATATATATATATATATATATATATATATATATATATTAGTTATTTGTCATAGATCACATCCTGAAATAATATTAATTATATATATATATATATATATATATATATATATATATATATATATATATATATATATATATATATATATATATATATATATAATATTATAGCAGAGCTGGCTATGTGAAACATGAACAATGTGATGTCTACATTATCCTTCAAGGTATAAATGTTAGAGAATATTGAAATCGATACCTACATTTATTGGAAGCGCAAGACAGTCAAGTCACTGTTTCATTCTACAAGGCACTCTTCAATTGTAGACAGCACGCATTTGAATAGTGCCTTGTAGCAACAAACAGTGACTGTCGTGCGTTTCAAATAAATGTAGTCACCTAATTCAATATTCTCTGACATTTATTCCTTGAAGGATAATGAAACATCACTTTGTATTATATATGTTTCACATGGTCAGCTCTGCTATAAATATTCGTAAAAAACATATTGAACAGTAGAAATTGTGGGTTCTCGGCAAAAAAGGCGACTATTTAAGAGGCAACGAATTTGTTTGCTCTATCTATACTTCGGTCAATGATTTTATCCTTCATCAAGACTCTAAAAATCACAATCTTATACAACACAATGGAATAAAAAACATCACCCACAGCTCACAGCTAAACATAATTAAAAAAAATTAGAATGTATTGAGTAGAGTTATTAACTTATCTAAAAGACAAAAATTAAAATATAACCAGAAAACCAGCAGAAAGCAAATGAAAGAACAGACAAAATGACAAGTGTAAAATGCGCTACGTCACTACGTCGGAAAACAGCGAAAGTGGAGATTCATTGTATCAATTGTAACTTTTTGTAATGTTATCACAGATGCCACCACACACAATAAAAAGGGTAAACAATTTATTGGGGATCGAAACGATGAAAACGTAACGAAGAAACCAAAAACCCTGTCGGGAAACATAATGTTCAAGAAGTGAACCATAAGAACGACTAACACTCATATCTAAGAATAAATGGTGGTGATATATGAGGTTTTCAAAATCAGTCTTGTTAATGTTATGTAACTCAAGATTAATAGGACAAATATCTAAAAAAAATCGTTTTTGGTAATTAGACACTTTGAAGAGAACCTTAAAATTAGTGAAATGAAAATAATATCCAATCTCGTCGAATGGAGGGCCAAAGCGCATCTGTCAGGGTGAAGTCTGACGTCGCTTTTGTGGAAAGCCATCCTCCTTTTTGTGGTTTGGGATGTTTGACTGATCTAAACTCTCTGACAATCTAAGCATGTATTCCTTAAACACATTCAGAAATCGACAGTGAAAAAATTGTATCTTTCAACTTAGTGAAATATATAATTTTCTTTTTTGCCGAGAACCCATATAATCCAAGATCTCTGAGCGAACTGACATAACTTATATTTACAAAGATGAAAGGTTCTCAAAAGCATCTCATGTGCTTTGAATACCTACGTGCTTGTGACACCTGGGCAACAGGTGAGAATGGTAACTAAAAATTAGATAACTTTACATAAAGTTGTATGGCTTATTTTTATATATGTTTTGTAGAATATTTTTCAGAAGTAGTATCCATAGTACCCCATATCCAGATTACCCAGAGTAACCAGAGTACCTCATTTATCCAGATAATACCCCATGAAAATCTTAAAGGTAGCCATACACTAGAAATTGATTATGACTAAAAACAAAGAGGACGCGTGTCGCACATCCGCGAAAAAATTTTCAATCAGGGACTATAGGTTGAAGTCTAGTGGTGAGTGTAATGCATGGTTTCACAAAAAATATACAAGACTATCAAACGAAAACACTAAAGCAGCTGAAAAAGGCAGAAATAAATTTATATATGAAACATGTAAAAGTGAGATTACATCTGATTGACCAAGATAGATTCAATTTTAATGCGAGCAGAATACCGTGGAAATGTAAAGGACGCTTATTCTATAGGTGATAAGTTAAATACTCTGAATGATTGTGTCCTGAAACTATTTGTTTTGCATGCACCGACACTTAATGTTGGGATCAATCTTCAGAATACTAGAAAAAAATTTAAACCCTATGTTACTGAAACTATCAGATTAATGCTTGAACTAAAAAAGCCCACAGAAAATACCTGAAAACCAAAAGTGCAGTTCATAGAAAATACTTTGTTCATTTGAGAAATTATATGTATTACCACTGCCCTCAAGTTGGAAAAAATTGCTTATATAAATAAGCAATTTTATTCTACCTCTGGATTACCTCAAGAGTCTAATCTTGGACCACTGTTATATATTCTGTTCGTAAATGATCTGATGGATAATATGCACTCTCCATATTTGATGTTCGCAGACGATTGGAAACTATATCATGAAATTATGTCATAGGACAACTGCGTTCAACTGCGGTGGACCATGTTGCTAGTTGGTGTGAGGACAATTATTTGAGTTTGAATGTGTCAAAGTAAAATGTTGTCTCTTTCACGAGGAAAAGAGACCGAATTGACTGTGATTATACCGTCGGTGGACAGATTCTTTCTCGTTCTGATAAGGTGAGTGATCTTGGTGTAGTATTCGACCAGAAGATTTCCTTTGTCCTACACATCACCTATCTTATTTCATCTGCCTCGAAAATATATGGATTCGTTATACGCAATGGCAAATATTTTAATAATTCCTCAACATTCATAGGACTATTTAATACCTTAACCCGTAGCAAGTTGGGGTATGGCAGCATGATCTGGCATGATCTATTTACACTTGCCATGAACGGCATCTTGAGGCTATTCGAGCGAGGAATCAATCATAACGAATTATTGCAGAGCAGGAAATAAAATTTATCACTGAAATTTTTGTACAAATTTGTAAAATTTTGTAAAAAACTCTCTAATACAATCCCCCATTTGGTTTCTGGACTCTACATTCAATAGAATTGCCAATAATTGGACATTCACTTTGACTCCATAGAAGTTATTATTAGGAATTATCTCAACAAAGGAAATTGACTAAAATGAATTGATTTAGATTGAGTTCTTTGTTATATTTCATTGAATGATATAATGTAGTTATGAGTTACTATTTTTTTAGATTAGATTGAGCTCTTTGTTATATCTTTTTCATTTTAATTATTTAATTTGTATTCAACATTATGTTATTATTTTCTGTAATTGGGTATTATACTTGTTGAGAATAGCGAACTTAATATTATTATTATTATAAGCAACTAAACTCAAATGCCAAATCTAATCATATGTGGCAATTCTTAAACAAACTTGGAGTGAATCATAAAACTTCACATCAGCTTCCTCAAAATCTTTGTGAACCGGATCGAATTAATGAACATCTTATCAATAAATTATCCAGAGTCAATGCTAGTGGTAACCCTGTTTTTTGCGATATCCCCAGAAATAGTGTTTTTAGTTTTAAATTAATTGAAGAGTGGGAAATACTACGAGAAATGAATACCATAAAATCTCATGCAAGTGGCATTGTTCTAAGACATAAATCTAAGAATGTTGAACATGGTGCTACCTTTTTGTTTAGTTGAAGTGTGCCATATATTTAATTACTCGCTCCTTAATGCCTCCTAGTGCCTGGAAAACAGGCGTTATTAGACCTGTGCCTAAGTGTAGTTGGCCATCCTCTTTCCATGATCTGGGACCAATTACCATTTCATCTATTCTCTCCAAGGTGCTTGAAAAGCTTGTTGCGCGCCAAATGAACCATTAAATATATATATATATATATATATATATATATATATATATATATATATATATATATATATATATATATATATATATATATATATATATATATATATATATATATATATATATATATATATATATATATATATATATATATATATATATATATATATATATATATATATATATATATATATATTTAATGGTTCATTTGGCGCGCAACAAGCTTTTCAAGCACCTTGGAGAGAATAGATGAAATGGTAATTGGTCCCAGATCATGGAAAGAGGATGGCCAACTACACTTAGGCACAGGTCTAATAACGCCTGTTTTCCAGGCACTAGGAGGCATTAAGGAGCGAGTAATTAAATATATGGCACACTTCAACTAAACAAAAAGGTAGCACCATGTTCAACATTCTTAGATTTATGTCTTAGAACAATGCCACTTGCATGAGATTTTATGGTATTCATTTCTCGTAGTATTTCCCACTCTTCAATTAATTTAAAACTAAAAACACTATTTCTGGGGATATCGCAAAAAACAGGGTTACCACTAGCATTGACTCTGGATAATTTATTGATAAGATGTTCATTAATTCGATCCGGTTCACAAAGATTTTGAGGAAGCTGATGTGAAGTTTTATGATTCACTCCAAGTTTGTTTAAGAATTGCCACATATGATTAGATTTGGCATTTGAGTTTAGTTGCTTATAATAATAATAATATTAAGTTCGCTATTCTCAACAAGTATAATACCCAATTACAGAAAATAATAACATAATGTTGAATACAAATTAAATAATTAAAATGAAAAAGATATAACAAAGAGCTCAATCTAATCTAAAAAAATAGTAACTCATAACTACATTATATCATTCAATGAAATATAACAAAGAACTCAATCTAAATCAATTCATTTTAGTCAATTTCCTTTGTTGAGATAATTCCTAATAATAACTTCTATGGAGTCAAAGTGAATGTCCAATTATTGGCAATTCTATTGAATGTAGAGTCCAGAAACCAAATGGGGGATTGTATTAGAGAGTTTTTTACAAAATTTTACAAATTTGTACAAAAATTTCAGTGATAAATTTTATTTCCTGCTCTGCAATAATTCGTTATGATTGACTCCTCGCTCGAATAGCCTCAAGATGCCGTTCATGGCAAGTGTAAATAGATCATGCCAGATCATGCTGCCATACCCCAACTTGCTACGGGTTAAGGTATTAAATAGTCCTATGAATGTTGAGGAATTATTAAAATATTTGCCATTGCGTATAACGAATCCATATATTTTCGAGGCAGATGAAATAAGATAGGTGATGTGTAGGACAAAGGAAATCTTCTGGTCGAATATTACACCAAGATCACTCACCTTATCAGAACGAGAAAGAATCTGACCACCGACGGTATAATCATATAATAATAAATAATATAACGAATAACGAATAATAATAATAATAATAATAATAATATATATATATATATATATATATATATATATATATATATATATATATATATATATATATATATATATATATATATATATATGAAGAAAGAATTTTTCCAAACATACAGTCTGGCTTCAGACCCGGTTACTCGACAAAAACAGCCCTGCTAAAAGTTGTGAATGATATGAGTTGCGCCATGGATAGCAGTCTTGTTACTATTTTGGTTCTGTTAGACCAAAGTCAAGCGTTTGGCTTGTTTGTACATATTATTCTGTTATATAAGCTAAGGATGCAAGGTTTTGATGCATCTGCTCTTGAATGGTTCAATAGCTATTGAACCTATGTGCTAAACATATGGGGGTTTGGATAGATGAGGAGTTAACATTTAGGCACCATGTTACCTCTGGAAAGAAAGACCAGCTATATGTGTTTGAAGGGACCACAACGATTTAAATAAGAGTTGAATCTAGCAATTCAGTTCAGACTTGTCAAATCTTTGGTCTACCCTTTATTTGATTACTGCTGTCCAGTGTACTACGGTTTATTAACGAAGAAGGAAAATATAACCTTGCGAAGATTCAAAATTCTTGCGTTTTGTATGTTTTATTCCCTACAAAAGCCATGTCACACCCTACCGTAGTAGATTTGAAGAAATCACATATGCACAGAGGGCTGAGTATTTGTTGGGCAATAACGTTTTTGCAAGATTGCTAGTGAAACTCCTGACTATCTTTTCGATAGATTGGAACTACGTAAATCAGCTCATCAGGTGAATATACGTGAGGCTAGTAATTTCAGCGTTACTCAGCATAGAACATCAAATTTGATGGGTGTTTCGATTATATAGCCCCTGACACATTAAATAAGTTTAGAGCGTAGTTTGAGGCAGATACCTCAATAATTAAGTTAAAGAAGAAACAGTACAATCGGTTAAGAGAGAAGAGTTTTAGTGAAGTTTTAGATAGGTTAAGTTGGGTATTCTATTTTGTTTTTTTTTTAATTTTATGTTAATGCTATCATTTAAATTATACTCGTATCTATTCACATTCAATTTTAGTTTCTGGAAGTGTTAGAGGTTTTATATGCTACAGAACTTTACTTTTGTATTTATACTTTTATATTTTTTGATATTTTTACTTTGTGTAAAAATAATATTTTGTATATATTAATTTCACCACTTTTCTTTCACATGTCAGATTTTTCCAATATGTCATTGAGGTAACTATTTCAAAGTTATATTCCAACAGTGAGACAAATAGTAGTGACCAACCATTCCCGTAACACAAAAATTATTCAGCCGAGAGTATTAGTGCGTGAGCATAATGCGCATACTTCTCATATCTAGTAAACATTTCAATATTTTTAAAATTCCTACTGCTTTCTATTCAACATTTCATATCTCTATTTAATTAACACGAATTTCAACATGAAAGTAATCATCAATTAATATTTTAAGTAAATTTATTTATTGCATATACGGGAAAATAAATTTATTCCCGTTTTCTGAAGAATTATTTTAGTCCATTGAAATGTTACAATTTTTTGGCCGAACCTTGCATTTATCAGAGGACGCAATTTTATTGTTGGGACATGTGGGGGGGTTGCTAGAAGCTTAACTCTGAGTTTGTGGGGTTGCAACCCTTGTCCCGCGGCCGCCATATTGGAAAAGGGGTGTAAACGCTTTTTTATCCATATCTCTTAAACTATACATCTCACCAAAAATTTGTAAAGAAATAATTTGTAGCAAATCGCTTTGTCTATAATTTTGTCTATCTTACTTTTTCCGATAAAATTGAAAATAAAAAAGTTATTAACAAAAATATGTGAAATTTTTTCCAAAAATTTCCTTTTTTGTGTTATAACTTTTTTTTTTTCAATTTTATCGAAAAATTACCTCAAACCAATATTGTAGGCAATTCGATAACAAACAATTTGACCTATAATTTTTTTTATTTACATGCATTTGCGACGGTTTTGGAGCGCTCCAAAGCCGACTACTCGCAACAATCTGGTCACAATGGAACGTCAGATTTACTTATACATTATTCTTTTATTTTAGATATCGTTCTTAATATTATTTGCAACATTATTATATTATTATTTAATTCTAACTGACCTTTTTTCTTACCATAATACTTACAATATCATTCTTTTTTGCAATAATTTCTAATGCGACTGTACATTTACAAGAACTAGAAGCAGGTAGAAAAGGTCCAAGTTACCGTTTGGGGACAAGTTAACATCTGCCTGCTATTTTCTTATTATTTGCCTTTCAAGGTTCAGCTGTTTTCTCCTCCTCTATTTCTTTTTTCAGTTGTGCTACGTATCTCGCCACGTGTAGACGTATTAAAAATTGTGAACACTATTTTCAATTAAGTAGATATAATTCAGAGTTTTGCGTGCAGAATTTTTCATTTAGTGATAAGCTTCTGGTTTTCTTTAATAGTTCATCATTAGTGATTGTTTTATTTGTAAAAAGCCTCTCGGGGATGACAAAATAAGAACTGTGAAAGCTAAAGGAGTAAAAACGTTGCTTAATCGAGCAAAAACCAAAAACAATGTAGAAAATGAACAATTTTTACAAACTGTTTCGGAAGTAACTGTGCATACGCAATGTTACCATTATTACAATGATAGTCGAACGGATAATGTCGTTCGTCGTCTGAGCAGTAGCAGTTCATCATCCTCAGTTTCAGAAATTGTAGAGACAGATTTTGATTTTCGCATAATTGCTTCATTTGTGCAGAAACATTTGCAGATCAGAGTCATTTGCGTCAAAGCCGGCAGAGGAAGATTTGTCAGGTACGAAATGAAGGTACAAAAAAAAAGCATTCTGGACCTTGTTCTCAGACGATCTGACGACGAGGCAAAGGGCATTGTTGATCGTATAGCCAATGTACCCAGCTTAGTAGATGTTGGAGCCAAATATCACAAGGATTGTAGCAAGCAATTGTACTCCAAACAATGGTGGCGTGAAAAGCAATGCGATGACCGTAAAAATAACATTGACACTGCCATGGAGTATATTTTTACATATTTACATGAAAATAGCGAAGAGTGCCAATTCCAAATGTCGCTAATGTCGCTAAAATTCGCTATTTTCATGTAAATATGTAAAAATATACTCCATGGCAGTGTCAATGTTATTTTTACGGTCATCGCATTGCTTTTCACGCCACCATTGTTTGGAGTACAATTGCTTGCTACAATCCTTGTGATATTTGGCTCCAACATCTACTAAGCTGGGTACATTGGCTATACGATCAACAATGCCCTTTGCCTCGTCGTCAGATCGTCTGAGAACAAGGTCCAGAATGCTTTTTTTTTGTACCTTCATTTCGTACCTGACAAATCTTCCTCTGCCGGCTTTGACGCAAATGACTCTGATCTGCAAATGTTTCTGCACAAATGAAGCAATTATGCGAAAATCAAAATCTGTCTCTACAATTTCTGAAACTGAGGATGATGAACTGCTACTGCTCAGACGACGAACGACATTATCCGTTCGACTATCATTGTAATAATGGTAACATTGCGTATGCACAGTTACTTCCGAAACAGTTTGTAAAAATTGTTCATTTTCTACATTGTTTTTGGTTTTTGCTCGATTAAGCAACGTTTTTACTCCTTTAGCTTTCACAGTTCTTATTTTGTCATCCCCGAGAGGCTTTTTACAAATAAAACAATCACTAATGATGAACTATTAAAGAAAACCAGAAGCTTATCACTAAATGAAAAATTCTGCACGCAAAACTCTGAATTATATCTACTTAATTGAAAATAGTGTTCACAATTTTTAATACGTCTACACGTGGCGAGATACGTAGCACAACTGAAAAAAGAAATAGAGGAGGAGAAAACAGCTGAACCTTGAAAGGCAAATAATAAGAAAATAGCAGGCAGATGTTAACTTGTCCCCAAACGGTAACTTGGACCTTTTCTACCTGCTTCTAGTTCTTGTAAATGTACAGTCGCATTAGAAATTATTGCAAAAAAGAATGATATTGTAAGTATTATGGTAAGAAAAAAGGTCAGTTAGAATTAAATAATAATATAATAATGTTGCAAATAATATTAAGAACGATATCTAAAATAAAAGAATAATGTATAAGTAAATCTGACGTTCCATTGTGACCAGATTGTTGCGAGTAGTCGGCTTTGGAGCGCTCCAAAACCGTCGCAAATGCATGTAAATAAAAAAAATTATAGGTCAAATTGTTTGTTATCGAATTGCCTACAATATTGGTTTGAGGTAATTTTTCGATAAAATTGAAAAAAAAAAGTTATAACACAAAAAAGGAAATTTTGGAAAAAATTTCACATATTTTTGTTAATAACTTTTTTATTTTCAATTTTATCGGAAAAAGTAAGATAGACAAAATTATAGACAAAGCGATTTGCTACAAATTATTTCTTTACAAATTTTTGGTGAGATGTATAGTTTAAGAGATATGGATAAAAAAGCGTTTACACCCCTTTTCCAATATGGCGGCCGCGGGACAAGGGTTGCAACCCCACAAACTCAGAGTTAAGCTTCTAGCAACCCCCCCCCACATGTCCCAACAATAAAATTGCGTCCTCTGATAAATGCAAGGTTCAATGTAACATTTCAATGGACTATTTTCATTTTATGAAAAAAGGTATCAGTTGGAACAATTTAAACAACACCATTTCATAAGAAATGTATTTAACTGTGATCAGTAAGTGAGAATGCATTCTCTCATCTTGCAATCATCGCAGTCATAGTCAGAATCATTAGAATTTTCATCGTGAAAATGACACATAAACACTAGACTAAAACAGATTGCGCGTTTAAGAGAAAACGAGTTAATGTGTTCTCGCCCTCATACCTGGCTGAATAATTTTTATGTTTAGGAGATGGTTGGTCTGACTGTTGGAATATAATTATATAATTATAATTGAAATAGTTACCTCAATAACGTATTAAAAAATCTGACATTTAAAAATAAGTGATGTTCGTATTTTTTTTGTACAGCTTTAAAGCGCCTGACTAAAGTTCTGTTCCATGGAAAGCGTCCGACTTTTATGGATACTACTTCAGAAAAATATTCTACAAAACACATATAAAAATCAGCCATACAAATTTAAGTAACTCTTATTTTTAGTTACATTTCCAACCTGCCTGCCCAGGTGTCACAGCGAGCTACACATGCGCGCAGGTATTCAAAGTTCATGAGATGCTACTCAAAACCTAAGGTGTCATCTATGTGGATATAAGTTATATCAGATCGTCCTGGGTTCTTACTCTAAAAAATTTTACACTTGAAATTAAATGACAATAATCCTTTTTTGATTGTATGCATACACATATACATTAATATGGAAATTTCAGTTTTTTTGAATCATCGAAAATTTGGGCAGCTGCCCTCATTGTGGGAGAATATTGTGATTATCCTAGTCATTGGAGAAGTAAATATTCCTTATCACAGTGGATGAAGAAAGAAAATATACCTGGTATCCAAGGAATAGATACGAGAGCGCTTGTTAAAAAAATACGGGAGAAAGGAACTATTCTTGGAAAGATTGTTTATCAATTGCCTTCTCAAACATTAACATTTGTAAATCCTAACTTACAAAATTTAGTTGAAGAAGTATCAGTATCTGTAAGTGTGACTATTCAATTTTCGTATTTAATAGAACTTACGAATTGCAACCGTCCCAATCCCAGGGTGATTGGTGAATCATCAAATTCAATGTGATTCATGAAACTTTCTCACAAATTTATGGTATTACCTTTAGGCTATTCATCAAATATTAAATCTTTGTAGTGATTGTCAAAAGTTTTAATTATTGAATAGTATTTTCATTTACTTGAGGCGAATCCATTGTAATTATAGGATAACTCAAACACTTGAGTTTGATATATATTTTTATTTTCATAGCGTGACGCGTTTCGTCAGTATAATCTACTTCTTCCGCCGTCAACAGAATGCTATTTGAACAGAATATGACTAATTTTCCGTTAACTTCTGAAGAAGTCGGTTATACCCACGAAATCCGTCACGTTATGACAATATTTTGGCCAATGTTCAATATTGTTTGTAATAATTACGTATTGGCTACCTTATTATATGCGATTTATCGTCATATATATGTTTATTTAAGATACTCGCTATATTATTGATTCCTATATAAAGTTTTGCAATGTGACTTTGATTTAACTGGTGAAAGACCTGTCGTACAGTTAAATCGATAAAAAATTTTTCTGCAGACAGAAATATCTCTTTTAGTCCAGGATCCCTGGGCTATTTTTGCACTCGATTACTATCAAGCTGAATCTTTGTAAATAGGTTTGTTTTGATGAGACGTCCAACAATGTCCTGTGCGAAAATTCTCGATTCTGGTAGCTAACAGAGGTAGTAAGGACATAATATGTTTATTTAATGAGTCTCAAAAATTTTATTACTAACTGAGGGATTCTTTTTTTAATCTCAATATAATTATTTAAATTACTTGAAACAATATTTGTCCTACAAAATGTAACGTTTGATTAATGAGTCTCCTCCTGTCAACATGTAATGATTACTAAGTCATTTAAAATCATTACTAACCAGCTGTTTTTTTTTTTTTACTTCTTTAGCATGTATATAATGTAATTGTCACATTGTCCTACAAATTTTGTGGTACGCTATCCCGGTCCTACGTTTAGAAATTGTTAATTCCACAAAACAATTTTTTTCATTACTAACTGTAGGATAAAAATATTACATGATAGGTTAGTGGGTTCTCTGCACAAACAAAACAATGTCCTACAAGAAAGCAGGGACGAATAGCTAGTCCGACAGTGATTGCAATTTTTCCGTTTTCTTATTTATAACATGACATACAGTGAAAAAAATTTTTTTTAATTGAAAAAAATTCATTTTTTAATAAAATAGATATAAAAACATGTAATTTTATACAAATAATATATTAATCTTCATCAGATACATCTGAGAAATCTTCGCTACTAACATCACTGTCATCTTCATGTGTTTCCCTTTTCTCATCCGTGATGTCCGAGTCTGTAGTAACATGAGAAAATTGAGTGAATTTTAATAATATAATATAAAATAATGAATAATCAATCAATAAATAAACATCAATAGTATTAATGGAGTACCTTGTGTGGCGGAAGATAATTCTTGAAAAGATGGACTTTGGGTACCATCATACCAGTAAAATTGATATTTGCCATCAATTATTGTCCATCCATAGTCTTTCGGCAATTTTTCTGTGGGGCACCGCATTAAATGATCAAAAATTTTTCAATTAAATATTCCCGAAAACAGTCCGGCGTTTCCGAGCATACTCGAATTCTTCGACGCTTCATTGAGTAAACGATAAACACGTGGCAGAGTTTACTATTGCATTGAATATATTCGTATTATATTGTATATTAGGACCGGGATAGCGTACCACAAAATTTGTAGGACAATGTGACAATTACATTATATACATGTTAACGAAGTAAAAAAAAACAGCTGGTTGGTAATGATTTTTAATGACTTCGTAATCATTACATGTTGACAGGAGGGTACTCATTAATCAAACCTTACATTTTGTAGGACAAATAGTTTTTCAAGTAATTTAAATAATTATCTTGAGATTAAAAAAAAATCCCTCAGTTAGTAATAAAATTTTTGAGACTCATTAAATAAACATATTATGCCCTTGTTATCTCTGTTAGCTACCAGAATCGAGAATTTTCGCACAGGACATTGTTGGGCGTCTCATCAAAACGAAGCTATTTATGAAGATTCAGACTGATAATAATTATTCTCATATCAAGGATCTGTACTACTACTTCTGAACGTAGGACCGGGATAGCGTACCACAAAATTTGTGGGACAATGTGACAATTACATTATATACATGTTAACGAAGTAAAAAAAAAGAAAAACAACTGGTTAGTAATGATTTTCAATGACTTCGTAATCATTACATGTTGACAGGAGGGGACTCATTAATCAAACCTTACATTTTGTAGGACAAATATTTTTTCAAGTAATTTAAATAATTATCTTGAGATTGAAAAAAGAATCCTTCAGTTAGTAATAAAATTTTTGAGACTCATTAAATAAACATATTATGTCCTTGCTACCTCTGTTAGCTACCAGAATCGAGAATTTTCGCACAGGACATTGTTGGGCGTCTCATCAAAATGAAGCGATTTACAAAGATTCAGCTTGATAGTAATCAAGTGCAAAAATAGCCCAGGGATCCTGGACTATTTATTAAGTGGGCTATTCAGCTGCCTGTGAATGACGGCCGCGATTCTCTCGTTAATTCTTCACGAAAAGTTTTCCCTGTTCTCTCTTGACGTTGGACAAAAAATGACAATGATCGGGAATTTTCCGAAGGCTCGAGAACTACACTCGCTTATCACAGAACTGGCATCTACAAATGCAAAACACGTTACAACTTTCTACAATTATTTTACAAAATATTAATATCTGTAATTTGTAATATGTGTTGTCCTCTGTGTACTAGATAATCGAATTCATTTTGGATCATTGAGGTGAAAAATTCAGAAATGACTTCTAAAATTATACTGGTTTTTGAAGAAGTTTTATTATGTTATTGAATTTCAACGAAATTGATTTCAAACATTTTATGTCCAATTTTTTCACAAATGACAATCAATTCTTTAAAAAACAATTTGTAGACTAACTTCTATTATTGTGCTGCTCGTTTGAAAAGCATTATATTATGAAATTGATTTTTAGCAAAATTCTTTTCAAACATTTTACTCAATTTAATTTCTTTATAGAGGCCAGTTACGTATAATAAAAATGGATATCCAAAAATTTGTGCTGTAGATTGTGGTATCAAATTCAATCAAATTCGATGTTTCATCGCAAGAGGTGCTAGAGTAGATGTAGTTCCTTGGAACCATAAACTTGATAGCAATGAATATGATGCTCTTTTTCTGAGCAATGGACCAGGAGATCCAGCAATGTGTAAACCCACAATAGATAATATTAAAAATGTTATTAACTCCTCTAAAATCAAGCCAATATTTGGAATTTGTTTAGGTCATCAGTTATTGGCTTCCGCTATAGGGTGTGAAACTTTTAAAATGAAGTAAGTGATATAATTAACTTTTCTGTATGAATTTATGGAATATTACAATTCTTGCATATGTTGTATTAACTCTTGACAGTGTTTTGCCAGTCTGAAACTTACGACAGGGATTAAATAAGTATAATTAACTTGACATATGTTTAAGAGGAATTTAGCTAAGTGTTACAAATAATTCTTAGTTAATATTAGTTAATAATTCACTTATTTCTTTATATATAATGGCAGATTTTCATCAATAGATATGTTGTCCTGTAATGTAAGTTTTTTTTTTGCATCTTGTGGTTTATACTTTTTCTTGAATAAAACCTGTAAATGTTTCTTTTCGTTCTTACTAGAGTAAAGGGTTTGGCAAATCATCATGTTATTTCAGTTTTCTTGAATTACTTTTCTTATTATTGTGATTTCTTTTATGAAATTGTGTTATTCTAAGAATATAGTTTTGCTACAAAAATTTATTGATATTCATCAATGAATTTATCAAATACATTTTTTTGATATCTTTATGATAAATCCCAAAACTGTTTCATCAATATTGTAATGTTGTCCTTCGTCCATCCCATTCGCAATTCTTGAAAAAAGAAAATCCTACATCTTCATTTTTGTTTATTCGCGAATTATTAGATTTCTTCGTCTTGAGGATTGAATAAAGTAAGTCATTTGACCTCCAAACAATTGATATATAATTACAACGATTATAGCGCCTCAATGATGAGTGTTATTGTAATGAATTGCAATATCATCAATTGCTGTTTTTCTATGTCAGTAAAATTGTAACAATTTACTCAAATTTTAAATATTAAAAGAAAAACTATTAATTTGAATATATGTATTTATTTATTTATTCACGGGTAATCCCTTTTATAACAAAAATAAAAAATAACTCAAGTTGAAAAGGTTACAAAGTTAATCCTTAACCTATTGAAACAAAAGCAACTTCCTTTCTTATACGACTAAGTGAAAAATGAAAAAGATTCACACCAGCAGCCCAAGCCACATTTGCATTTCTTAGGATTCTAGGTAGAGGCGAATTTCTTATATAATTGTATCTAGTGAATGCAACATGAAAAAGGTTGGACTGCCTCGTGGATCTTGCAGGAACATGTATATCAATGCTACCAAGCAAATCTGAGCAGTTGATACAAACCCTGATGATTCTGGACAAAAACACCACATCCATTCAACTTCTGCGAGCCCCAAGAGTGGGCAAGTCAAGTTTGAATCGCATCGCAGCTATCTGAGAAACTTTCACGCTTATATCCAAGCCTGTAGGAGATATATAGAAGAAATTTGTTTGGAGTGGAAAATCTTCAAGTCATCAGTAAAGAGGAGAAAATCGCAAAATTTGAAGCAAGAAGTAATATCATTTATATAAATTAAAAATAGAAGTGGCCCCAAGTGATTGGCCTGAGGATCACCAGTAGTAACAAAAATACTCCTTGACTCAACTTCACGAACTTTAACAACCTGAGATCTGCCAGTAATATAAGATGTAAACCATTCAAGCAAAGGTCCAAAATACCCAAAAGATACAGCCTTTATCTAAGAATAGTATGACTAATAGTATCAAATGCCTTGGAGAAATCAGTATACACCACATCAACTTGAAGGCTCCTCTCCAAGTTACCAAACACATTGTCGACAAATAAAAGTGAGTTTGATTCAATACGTCTTCCATGAAGAAATCCATGCTGTTGGCTACAAGTTTTATGAGCGACATTAAACTTGATATTATCATAAACAAGTAGTTCAAAAAGTTTGGGTATAGCGCTGAGAATGCTTATGGGTCTATAATTGGAGATATCGGCCCTTGAACCAGACTTGAGAACAGGCTTTATATAGCTAGTTTTCCAGAATGAAGGAAATCGACCTCTTGAAAACCATCTGCAGGGACAGAGCCAAAGATGAACTGCATTTCCTCAATAGAAGCGAGGGAATCTTATCAGGACCAGGTCCTTTGTTTACGTCCAAGGAGTTGAGTCTCTGCAAAACTTCTTGTACATCAAAACTTAGACAACCAAGGTGGAAGTCTCCATAGGAATCCATCACAAAACATTGAGAAGGTTTATGACCAATCACATACGTTGATTGAAAATGATCATAAAACATGTTACCTATATCTAATATCATTATCATATTTAGTGCCATTAAGTAACATCTGCATATGTAATTCTGTATCTTGGCGTTTAGAATTTACAAAATTTCAAAAGACCTTGATATTACTCTTTAGTGCCCTCTCGGTTTCACGAACAAAAGAAGCATAACATATATTTGCTAGTTCTCTACATTCTGATCTTAATCTAGAAAAACATAAATAATCTTCCCAACACTTAGTCAACTTAAATCTTTTATGGCATGCTTTTTTCTCTAATGTACGCTTCTTCAGTTCAGAGTAGAACCAATAGGAAAATTTGAATCTTTTTATACAAATCTTTGGTACATGTAAGTTTATACCCTCCATCAAAACCACAAAAAATTTCTCAACATGGACATGAACACACAAGTCAAGCAAAAAAAATTCACAATTTAGATTATTATAATTAATGGATATGGGGGCTGCCAATCCTAGACAGAATGTCAGGGGCAATCTCAACTAGAAGATTACCGTTCTGAGAAAACACTAAGTCAAGTGTTCGACCAAAAATATTTTTAATTGAATTGTTCTGATACAAATTCAACATACCGAAAGAATCCGCTATATATTGAGCACATCCATTACTATCACCATGATTGGAAACGCCAATCTGATCATTAGAGAAATAAACATTTCCAATATAGTGTTCCAAATTACTGTTGAGTAGGACACACACGAGGCGCTTCATTTGTCCCGGACATGACGTCAAAATGTAAGAGTGCCTCGACATTTAAAATTGTACTACTTCAATTTTTTTGTCGCGGTCGAGCGAGGCAGACAAACGACAAGCACGTCACGTGATCACGTTACAGTCGGGATTACAGTCGTTTCTTTATTATATTTTCATTTTATTATGGTTTGTTTACTTTTTTATTTACAAACTAGCAGCCCGCCCCGTGACGTCGCCGCGGGTTTTTTCCATACTATCGAATAAACCATATCGCACAGCGCCATCTAGTTGTACAAATTCAAAGATTTTTTCTATTACTTATATTTTGGATAATTAACCACATCTATAAATTATAGTCTATTTGTTGATGTAAGTATAAGTTATATTCTTGTAAAGTTTGATTAAAATCCATTCAGTAGCTTTTGCGTGAAAGAGTAACAAACATACATCCATCCTCACAAACTTTCGCGTTTATTTCAAATAGGTATATTAGGTAAGAAATTTTATAATCGTAATCATTTGGTTAGAGTACCTTACAGACTAAAAACACATAAAATTCATTTTTTATACCTGTAAGATTTATAATTTCAAAATATTTGTACTAAACAAACAAATGACATGACAAAAGCACGTCGCGTGTGACATTTGAGGCGCCAGAAGGCGCGCATATTTCGTACTATAATAACTTCAAATGGTTCAGTACGCCTCGTCTCATTTGAAGTGGGACATTGTACTGGCTCAGGACAAAAAAGAGGCTACTCTTACAAAGTCTTTTTCAAGTCGTGTCCTACTCAACACTATTCCAAATTATAGTCTCCAGCAATTATTACACTATCAGGTTTTAATGCATTGATGATAATTTACACAATGGCTCTGATTTAAAAGTATTTCTAAAAGCTATTAAGACACCCCCACGCACACTCTTAGAACTTGTAACCGAAGATCTATCATTACAGAATATATTATAATTGGTAAGCTGCAATTCAGCATCACAAATGGAACTATCTAGCCAAGTCTCAGTATTTCATTTTAAGTTTTTATAACTTTAAAATTCTTAATCAACTCTGAACTATACGAAAATATAATTGGATCTGTTTCAATTCACATGAATCACTTTTTGTTTAGATATGGAAATAGAGGTCATAACCAACCATGCATTCATAATCAAACAGGAAAGTGTTACTTGACATCGCAAAATCATGGTTATGCAGTAGATCCTTCATCTCTTCCTGAGGATTGGGAGACACTCTTCATAAATGCGAACGATAAAAGCAATGAAGGAATAATTCATAAAAAATTACCTTATTTCAGTGTACAATTTCATCCTGAACACACAGCTGGACCAGAGGATTTAGAGTGTTTATTTGATGTCTTTTTAGAAGTAGTAAAATGTCATGACCAACATGTTGTATCTGTTAAGGAACGTATTCAAAATAAATTGGAATACCAAACTTCACTTTCAAAATGCATTTCTAAACCAAAAAAGGTATTGCTGATTGGATCTGGTGGATTATCCATTGGTCAAGCAGGAGAGTTTGACTACTCAGGATCTCAAGCAATTAAAGCCTTGCGTGAAGAAAATATTCAGACTGTATTAATAAATCCTAATATTGCAACAGTTCAAACTTCCAAAGGCTTAGCTGATAAAGTTTACTTTCTGCCTTTGGCAGCAGAGTACGTAGAACAAGTAATAAAAGTTGAAAGACCAGATGGAGTTTTACTAACATTTGGTGGACAAACAGGGCTAAATTGTGGTATCGAACTGGAAAAGAAGGGAGTGTTCAAGAAATACAATGTTCAGATATTGGGAACGCCAATTCAGTCAATTATTGACACAGAGGATAGAAAGGTGTTTAGTGAGAAAATAAGTGCAATAGGAGAAAAGGTTGCGCCTAGTATAGCAGCTCATTCTGTAAGTGAAGCATTGGAAGCTGGTGAAAAACTTGGTTATCCAGTGCTGGCTAGAGCAGCTTTTTCTCTGGGCGGTTTAGGATCTGGTTTTGCTAACACTAAAGAAGAATTGAAAATATTAGCTACTAGAGCATTTGCTCATTCAGCTCAGCTAATTGTTGATAAATCTTTAAAAGGTTGGAAGGAGGTGAGTTATATACATATATCTGTGGAAACAAATTGATGTCCTTTTCTGAATTTTCTTTTTAGGTCGAATATGAGGTTGTCCGAGACGCATATGATAATTGTATTACAGTTTGTAATATGGAAAATTTAGATCCCCTTGGTATTCATACAGGGGAATCCATTGTAGTAGCACCTAGCCAAACTTTGAGTAATAAAGAATATAATATGTTACGTACAACAGCTATAAATGTTATCAAACATTTTGGTATAGTAGGCGAATGTAATATACAATATGCTTTGAATCCCGATTCAGAGGAATATTACATTATTGAAGTGAATGCTAGATTGTCAAGAAGTTCGGCACTTGCCAGCAAAGCTACTGGTTATCCTTTAGCATATGTGGCTGCAAAATTGGGATTAGGAATTGCGTTACCAGATATTAAAAATTCCGTAACTGGCAATACAACAGCTTGTTTTGAACCTAGTTTAGATTACTGTGTTGTCAAAATACCTAGGTGGGATTTACACAAATTTCAAAGAGTGAGTACAAAAATAGGAAGTTCAATGAAAAGTGTTGGAGAAGTAATGGCAATAGGAAGGAAATTCGAGGAAGCTTTCCAAAAAGCATTAAGAATGGTTGATGAAAATGTTTCAGGTTTTGATCCATATGTTCAAAAAGTTGAAGAAGATGAATTGGAACAACCAACAGATAAAAGAATGTTTGTTATTGCTGCTGGTCTCAAGAGTGGGTACAGCATTAACAAGCTATACAGTCTAACCAAAATTGATAGATGGTTTTTGCAAAAAATGAAAAATATTATTGATTGGTATTCATTCCTAGAGTCCATTACTCACAAGGAGTTGAATCATAAAGCTCTTTTGAAATCCAAGCAATTAGGTTTTTCAGACAAGCAAATTGGACAAGCTGTAAAAAGTACAGAACAAGCAGTTCGTAATATGAGAGAAGAGTTTGACGTCAAACCATTTGTGAAACAGATTGATACAGTAGCGGCAGAATGGCCGGCTACTACAAATTATTTATATATTACGTATAATGCAAATTGTCACGATATAACTTTCAATGAAGAACATGTAATGGTTTTAGGTTCTGGAGTATATCGGATTGGTAGTTCAGTAGAGTTTGATTGGTGTGCTGTTGGATGCCTTCGAGAACTCAGAAAATTGAATCGAAAAACAATAATGGTGAACTATAATCCAGAAACTGTGAGTACTGATTATGATATGTCTGATAGATTATACTTTGAAGAAATATCTTTTGAAGTCGTCATGGATATTTATAAAATCGAAAATCCTCTTGGAATCATTTTGTCTATGGGTGGTCAGCTTCCTAATAACATAGCTATGGATTTACATCATCAACAAGCTAGAATTCTTGGTAGTTCTCCCAAGTCTATTGATGAAGCAGAGAATAGATTTAAATTTTCTAGAGCTCTAGACAGAATAGGGATCAAACAACCAAGATGGAAAGAACTTACAAATCTAACATCAGCAATACAATTTTGTGAAGAAGTTGAATATCCTTGTCTTGTTCGACCATCTTATGTTTTGAGTGGGGCTGCAATGAATGTAGCTCATTCAAATAAAGATTTAGAAACTTATCTTAAAGCAGCTAGTGATGTAAGTAAAGAACATCCAGTTGTTATTTCAAAATTTGAGGTGAATGCAAAAGAGATAGATGTTGATGCTGTGGCAAGAAGTGGTGAAATACTCTGTTTGGCAGTTTCAGAACATGTAGAAAATGCTGGAATACATTCTGGAGATGCTACATTGGTTACGCCACCGCAGGATATTACTCAGAAGACCTTAATTAAAATCTTAGCCATCACTAAAGCTATTGCAGAAGAGCTATCTGTAACAGGACCTTTCAATATGCAATTGATAGCCAAAAATGATGAACTCAAAGTAATTGAGTGTAACGTAAGGGTTTCTAGATCTTTTCCTTTTGTCTCTAAAACTCTAGATCATGATTTTGTTGCGATGGCAACCAAAGTTATAATGGGAGAGCCATGTGAAGAAGCTTTGAAAGTATTACAAGGTGTAGGAAAAGTTGGAGTTAAGGTTCCTCAGTTTTCATTCTCAAGATTAGCTGGAGCAGATTTTATGTTAGGAGTAGAAATGGCTTCAACTGGAGAAGTTGCCGCATTTGGAGATAACAGATATGAAGCTTATTTAAAAGCACTTATGGGTACTGGTATGACCATTCCAGAGAAGTCAATATTTCTCTCTATTGGAAGATATGAAGTGAGGTTTTTACTTTTTTAATTTTTCAATTTTCATGTAATCCATATTTATATTTCAGCATAAAATGGAGTTGCTGCCTAGTGTAAAATCACTTTCTGAAATGGGATACAAATTATATGGCAGTCCTAGTACTGCAGATTTTTATACTTCCAACAATGTAAAGGTAAATTTCTGAATTTGAAATAACTGAATACACTAATGGAACTCTGAAGTATCTTCCATATTTACTGTATTACTGATAATTTAACCATAAACTGACAGATATCGAACTTTCATCCTTCAGATTGAGATATCAAATGTTTCCTATACTTTTTTCTAACTCTTATAATCTTCAATGTAAACATCTATATCCAAATTTTGCTTTATGTATTGAAGTATCTAGCCAGTTATAGTTTCAACAGTCGGTAAAAACTTTTCTAGGTTGAATTAGTTGAATATCACAACACAGATGATATTACTAGTCAAGAGCTTGGAAATTTAGCAGAATTTTTGTCAAGAAAACAATTTGATATGGTTATCAACCTTCCGAGACGAGATGGGGGGGCACGAAGAGTATCTGCTTTTATAACGCCTGGATATAAAACAAGACGTTTAGCTATTGACTTTTCAGTTCCCCTAATCACTGATATTAAATGTGCGAAGTTATTAGTTGAAGTAAGTACAATTTTTTATTTAATCTTGATTTGATAGAGGATGAAATTCGTCATATTTGTTAAATTCATTGCTTATATTAAATTAATTATTTATATTAAAATAATTTTGGTAAAAAGGTAAATTTTTATTCTGACTCTTAAGATATGCATGCTCTATTGACTATTGTACAATTATTTTTGATGAGTTATACTCTAGATTTTATACTTATCATAAATTTACTTTCACAATATTAGAGGATACAAAAGAATAAGCTTTATTTTCATAAAGAGAAAAATAAAATACATTTTACGCTATCAAGAAAAACGTCAAAGAGAAACAGATACTTGTATGTGCCACTATGTGGATGGCTTACAAGAAAAAGTTAATGATTACGGTTCACAACTTAACATTAATTCATACAATTTTTTCTTGAATGCCCTATATTCACAAATTTTTTGAAGATGGCCAGGTAGACAATTGAACAGTTTCATGGCCATGTAAAGTGCATTTCGTTCATATAAACTACTGCCATGAATAGGACTCACAAACGGAAAGCTTTCCTAGTATTATTTCGGTTCTCATAATTCTCAAGATATTGAGGGTTCTGATTAACAAATAATAGGAGTCTCCGAAACCCCAACAAGACTAAAATAAAAAACCCCGACGATTTAAACTTGCCCCTACAAGACTCTAGGCCCAATATACAGCATAGCCCAAGCACCAACTTTTGAATTAGAAATAAGAATGGTTAGAAAGATGGCTGGTAAGCCATCCCCAAAGATTATATACCATAGGATATCAAAGACTGAAAATTTGGAAAATGAATCAGCTTCAAAACTCTAATTGAGACCTGAGATCTAAGGACATCAAGATATATAGAACTGAGTTCAGCCTCCTTCTCATCACAGCTACATGTACACTGCACTTCAAGTGGAAGTCCACATGAATACCTGAAAATTTTATGTTATCCTTCAATTTAATAGATGATTCTTTAATATGAAAGTTAATAGTTATAAAAGTTTAAATTTGTATGGTTACCGTTAATTTTTTTACATTTTTATTTAGTTTAGGGTATTAGGACCTGTAAAAATAAAATTATGTTATTTTACATCTTTTATAAATGCTGCAAGCAATTGGAGCATATCTCAACAAAAAAACTGATGTAAAACAATGAAAAGTTTTTTTTAATTAAGAAAGGTGAATCTTGTTTTATTAGACATGTAGTGAAAATTAAGGTATTCTTAGTCCGACTACTTAAATAAATGTCCCTTGATAATTTTGGAAAACCCTTTTTTTGTCAAAAACATGGCAACATAATCATGTATGTGATATTATGTATTCTGAAAATATTTAAAATGCATTACGATACTATGCAGGAGGCCTAAATAAACTTTGAAAATTTCTCGCAGATGAAGGAACTTGTATGTCTAGTAAGAGTATTATATGTATATATATATATATATATATATATATATATATATATATATATATATATATATATATATATATATATATATATATATATATATATATATATATATATATATATATATATATATATATATATATATATATATATATATATATATATATATATATATATATATATATATATATATATATATATATATATATATATATATATATATATATATATATAGTACAGATATTATCGCGAGTTTTGTTCCGTTTCTATTTTTATACAGTGAAAGTGTTTGATGTGATATTAGGTTTGTGAGATTTAGATAACGTATAATACAGCGTATTATTTTTAGCATTTGCTAACCTTATACAGTGCTGCGTCCTTTGAATAGATAAGAGATGGCACTTAATTGATTTTAAGACAGTTAATGTGATAGTAAGCTGAACTTATTTTGAGTTACCTTTTTTGATTAAAAAAGATGTAATCCTATTGAAGGATTGAATTCAACTTTTTTCCACAATGATTATCCACAAAGGCACTATTTTTTTTCATAAAGAGTGATGTTTCTATCACATCTGTTTTTTGTCACTCCGCATAGTCATGAGCTCACATCTCATGTTTTGTCTATTTACACTTCATGTTTATCATTTTCACTTAAGTTCTATTTGTGGGAAGTTTCGAGGCCACATATTGAGGATCTTCGAACCCTTGACCATTTCAAGGAACATTCGAATTCTTAGCAGAAGGTGTTAACAAAATAATCTTAAAATGGTTTAGGTAGTAACTCTAATTTTTTTCCACATGTCTAATAAGCACCATGTATATTCCTCAATACTGGTATTGACTGCATTCATAAATTTTTATTGGATTGTATTAGTATTCATTATTTACTTTTACAGGCATTGAAACTGATTGGAAGAGCACCTCCAATGAAAACTCACACAGATTGTTTGACTTCAAAAACCATAGTTAGATTACCTGGTTTTATAGACACTCATGTACATGTGAGAGAGCCTGGTGCTACTCATAAAGAAGATTATGATACTTGTACAGCAGCAGCATTGGCAGGTGGTGTAACTATGATTTGTGCTATGCCTAATACAAATCCTGCCATTGTGGATGCTGAATCTCTATTATTAGTGAAGAAATTAGCCAAAGAAAAAGCAAGATGTGATTATGCTATATTTTTGGGGGCTTCTTCTGATAATTGTTTGATTGCATCAGAGTTGGCTCATGATGTTGCTGGATTAAAAATGTATCTTAATGATACTTACACAACTTTAAAATTGAACGATTTGGGAGTATGGACAAAACATTTAGCAAATTGGCCTAAAAAATCTCCTTTATGTGTGCATGCCGAAAGTCAGACTACAGCTGCTGTTTTGTTTTTAGCAAGTATCCACAATAGGCCGGTGCATATTTGTCATGTAGCAAGGAAAGAAGAGATAATGGTTATAAAAGCTGCAAAAGAAAAAGGAGTAAAAGTAACATGTGAGGTATGCCCTCATCATCTATTTCTATCAACTAATGATATAGATAAAATTGGATCAGGGAAAGCACAAGTTAGACCGATGTTAGTGACTCCTGAAGATCAACAAGCATTGTGGGATAATCTACAATATATAGACTGTTTTGCAACAGATCATGCACCACATACAATAACTGAGAAAAATTCTGAAAATCCACCACCTGGTTTTCCTGGATTGGAAACTATTCTCCCTCTTCTGCTTAATGCCGTGAATGAAGGGCGCATGACACTTGACGATATTATAAATAAGTTTCATAATAACCCACGAAAAATTTTTAATTTACCTGAACAACCAAATACTTATGTAGAAATAGATTTAAATGAACAATGGACAATACCGAATACAACTGTTTTTAGTAAATCAAAATGGACGCCATTTGCTGGAAAAATAGTTAAGGGATCTGTTCATAGAGTTGTGTTACGTGGTGAAGTAGCCTACATGGAAGGACAAGTTCTTGTTCCTCTGGGATATGGCCAAGATGTTAGGCAGTGGGATATTAGAAAAACTGCTCTAACTTTGGATGGTCGTCCCTCGTCATCACTGAATCGCCCATTTTCTCCAATACCTCAAGTTAATGTTTCCGAAGATGTTTCAGATAATGAAACTAATGAAGTATTTTTGAAATTACTTGAACCTAGTGGCAAACATTCATTTGAAAACATTAGAAATGCTGTTTCACCAGTACCATTTACAGCTCCTAGACTAAGAGCTGAAAGTTTTTCAAATGCTCAAGGAATTGTTGATTCTCACATGCATCATAGCCTTCAATCATTATATGGAAAACATGTAATAGCAGTTGATATTTTTACAAAAGATCAATTAAATGTTATTTTTACCTTAGCTGAATCATTTAGGAATTGCATTTCAAAGGATGAACCATTGGACCACATATTAAGGGGAAAGATAATGGCATCAATTTTCTATGAAGTGAGTACAAGAACAAGTTGTAGTTTTTCTGCAGCGATACAACGATTAGGTGGTAGAGTTATCCATATGGATGAGACTACATCTTCTGTGAAAAAGGGGGAGACTTTGGAAGATTCTGTAGCTGTTATGGCAGGATATTCTGATGTTGTGGTACTTCGGCATCCTGTTCCTGGTTCTGTTCAGGTATGTGAATGTTTCATAAATTTTATGGTGACGACGATTGAATTTCATATATTTGATATTATAATGCACCGTTGTATGTTTATCTTAACGAATTCTAGTTTGTTGTTATTGTATGTAAGAAAATCTATGTTATGTTTTTGTTTTTTGTTATCAATGCATAAGAACCAACAGAAGATTAACATATTGCATGCTGAAAAAGACACACAAAGGTGTTGAAACGTACATGGAATAAACATTAATAAACAGTTAATCAGTAAATTATATATATATATATATATATATATATATATATATATATATATATATATATATATATATATATATATATATATATATATAATATATAGATGGACCTTACAAGTCTGAATAATATTTTAAAAATATGAGTACAGACTGATCAAACAAGAAGATTAAAAATTAAATTTAAAAAAACGTCAAAAGTTATTTTTTTCGGATAGAAACTCCAATTTTTATAATTTTATCTTATATAAAGTATTAAAAATAAAGGTAACATTGTATCTATTCCGAAAATTTGTAATTACCGAGATAATTGGCAATTTAACATTTTTCTACTATTGAGCTTATATATGCCTCTAAAGGTTCATAAGAGTTGGCTAGTTGGCTATGACTGTCATTTGCCATTTGAAACATTGTCAATCATAATGCCAGGACGTTTAAATTTTACAAATGAAGTTTATTAAAATTTTGAGGACATGTGATAGTGTTGCGACGAGATATCCAACCAACACCAAAAACTGTTGAAATAATTATAGATAACATCAAGGAGTATGGATCTGTAAAATCACAGTACATAGAAATAAATCAGTTGTTAACGTTAATGAAAATATTGAAATCGCAATTTTGGACTACTTTGCCCCATATCGAACAATATCTACAAGGTAAGTAGCATTAAAATCAGGATTATATAAAACATCAGTTCTAAGAATATTATGGAAACACAATTTTCATTCATACGCATTTTCCATAGTCCAACATTTGAAAGAGACTGATATTCCTCAAAGAGAGGAGTTTTGTCAATTCATTTTACTTCCGCCACATGAAAATGTTTCTTTTCTTGATATTATTTGGTCAGATGAATCTAAATTTACAAGAAAAGGGGTGTTTAATCGAAGCAATCCCCATTATTGGAGCGACTCGATTGTAAATTTTTGCTACATGCCGTGTTATTAACAGTTACTGAAATTCCCCATACTCCATCAAGTATTTTCAGTAACATAATGATATGGTATGTGACAAAAAGCCCCTTCATTTTCAAACACTTTTTCAAAACATTTTCAAATGGACAGCATATTGTTTTGTTTGTTCTAACGCCGTCATAGTCAACTCATTTAACTGAACCTTTTGGCGCATAACTCAGTATTACTATCAAAAATGTTAAATTGCCAATTATCTTGGGAATTACAAATTTTCGGAATAGATGGGCTTGTACAATGACCTGTATGAATTTCCTTTATTTTTAATGTTGATGCGATGAAATTATAAAAATAAGGGGTTTCTATTTGAAAAAAAATTTGCCTTTTTTTAAAATTTAATATATATATATATATATATATATATATATATATATATATATATATATTAATATATATATATATATATATATATATATATATATATATATATATATATATATATATATATATATATATATATATATATATATATATATATATATTTCTAGAATAGAATTCGGAAGGTCCGAGCTTCAAATTTCGGGATCGACTGGTCTGTTATAAGTTTAAATTGTTTCTCATGGTGTAAATTAGTCATTGCTTGCAAACGTATAAGGAGAATGCTGTGCCATTATTTCCTCTGAATCAAATTCTCCCCTCCATGTTCCGCAATTATCATCATCACAGCACCTTTTTTTCTCCTATGATTTGTCTGAAGGAGTTATTCCTAAACTCAATAGCTGCACGCCTCTCTCCACACATTTGAGAAAGGAATGAAAACGTGTGTTTCATGTTCCTACATTTGTTTACTTTTTTCATCCTTATTTTTCAGAAAGCTTCAAAAGTTTGCAGAAAACCTGTTATTAATGCAGGAGACGGAATCGGTGAACATCCTACTCAAGCCCTTCTAGATATATTTGCTATTCGAGAAGAAATAGGTACTGTTAATGGTTTGGTGATAACACTTGTTGGGGATCTTAAAAATGGAAGAACTGTTCATTCTTTAGCCCGTCTACTCACTCTGTATAATGTACAACTGAACTATGTTAGTCCTTCAAGTTTGAAGATGCCAAAACATGTTGTAAATTATGTGGATTCTAAAGGCGTACCTCAAGAGGAATTCAATAATTTGGAAGCAATATTGCCACATACTGATGTTTTGTATATGACTAGAATTCAAAGGGAGAGATTTGAAACACAAGAAGAGTATGATCAGGTGATTATTATATTAATTTGGGGATTTATTAATTTTGAAATAAATGTTTTTATAGATGTTATGTTCTTATAATTTATTAGAATTGTTCCTTACTATTAATATATTATTAATATATGATACTATTGATATAATATGATATTAATATCTTTAGGATTTTAGCTTTTAAACAAACATAAAGCATTTAGTATAATATTAAGGTATATAATTTTTAATAAAAGTTGAAAGCATTTTTATATAGTTGTTAATTATTTATTACGTTGAAAAATGTTTTATGATGATGTCTGTTATATATTTTTGATAGTCTTAATACATTGATATGTCAGCCTTATTACAATTGTTGAATTGTTCAATTCTATTAATCATACCATACACAAGTCATTTTCATGATAAATATGTTGGCTACAAATTATTAAATTTCATTAAATCCCCAATTTATAAAATATTACTTTTATCCCTTGAATTATTCTATTGTTTTATTCAAAGGTTTGTGGTCAATTTATTATCACTCCTCAAATGATGACAAGAGCAAAGAAGAAAATGATTGTTCTTCATCCACTCCCAAGAGTATTTGAAATAAGCCCTGATTTTGACACTGATCCTAGAGCTGCATATTTCAGGCAAGCTGAAGGAGGAATGTATATAAGAATGGCACTTTTGGCGGCGGTTTGTGGAAAAATGCAGCAACTAGTTAAATATTTAGGTCCTTTTGTGTGATAATCCAGCTGTGAAGGTAACAAATTCTTCTGTTCATTGCAATAACACTCTTCATATATATATATATATATATATATATATATATATATATATATATATATATATATATATATATATATATATATATATATATATATATATATATATATATATATATATATATATATATATATATATATTTAAAAATTGATTTATTGCCTGTTTAAGATATTTTATTTTGAATGTTTTTAGCAATAACAGGCTTCTTTCAATATGAAGAACTTTATTTTTGTTGACGTTTCGTTGTATATCACAACTTTGTCAAAACTAATATTAATTATATTAGATTAGTTTTGACAAAGTTGTGATATACAACAAAATGTCAACAAAAATAAAATTTTTCATATTAAAAGAAGCCTGTTATTGTTATTGCTAAAAATATATATATATATATATATATATATATATATATATATATATATATATATATATATATATATATATATATATATATATATATATATATATATATATATATATATATATATATATATATATATATATATATATATATATATATATATATATATATATATATATATATATATATATATATATATATATATATATATATATATATATATACATCCCGATATCATTACGACGACCTTTCATTGACGTGAATTGTGAGAGCCGGTAGAACTAGTGAGTATACACGTGTATATTTTCGCAAGAATTATTTCTCTTTGATTATTATACTGAAATCCGACCTCAGTTGATGACAGCTTTTTATTAGATTTTTTTCATCCCAACAACATTGTGAAGACCTTATAAAACCAGTATTTATGAAGACCGCAATATACGTTCAAATACAGATTCACATCATTACAACAGCCGTATAGTTTAGAATTATTTTTCAGGAGAACATTACAGCGGCCAGCGTTGTTGACACGTTTTCGGAAACTTCCCTCAATTCAAATCCAAATACGTCATATATAGTTAGCTCTGTTCTGAGTAACTTTGACTCGGATTTTTGAACTTTGACACTAAATAGTGCATTTGAGATTGATACCTACTTCGGCATACGCATTTCGTACAAATTTTATATGGCCCATTTTGCAATTATATTCATTTTAATTAAGAACTCTATATTTGAAAAAAGAATAGGATGATTTTACAGTAAATTCACGATTTCATGCTCAAATATAAATGAAATCAATTACAAATTCTTTACCGCATAAACTTCTGGTTGAAATACTAACAAGCTGTTCGAAATTATATAGGTACTCCAACAACCATAAATTGCTCAGTTAAATAAAAATCCTGTTATCAGTTTCACAATTTGCGGCGAAAAATTAATATTTTTTTGAAGACATAGCGTATGAAATTGGAGGTAATGAGAAAATTAACAATTTTGTTCAATAAAAGTGATTGATATTACGTTGAAAAATATTTTTGATTTGAATTATAGGTTTCACAGAATTATATTCTGTGAAAATACTTCTCTATTTTCACAGAATTACATAACTTAACTGCTTGACAATTTTTTTAATCTATTAATCTTATGACAATCCTTTTAATCTTCTCTGAGGATTCGGTTCTAGTGACGAATATTGGGATTATATTTCCTCTTATGTTTCGTTTCAATACTCCCTTCACCTTTTCTGTTTCATTGTTTCAATGTTCGTCTTTTGTTGATCCTTTCACACTCAATTTCTATGCTTCGTCCCACTTCTTCATTTCCGTGCTGTTCCATTTTTTCTATAAACTTCTTGGTTTGTCTGTTTATTTTGTCTTTAATTCTCGCAATTTGCAACTCGTTCAGCATTTTCTCATTTGGGGGATTCGAATTGCTGGTTATCCGGTTGATGGTTCCTCGTAGTCCGTGCTCCTTTGGGTTATCTGCCGTGTGCCATATTTCTCCTTCGACTTTCACGATTTCAGTGTTTTGCCTCAACATCTAGTTTTCTCCGTTCTCTATTGGATATGAAACAGCATGTAGTTGTTTCGTTATATTTGAGTTTTCTTCAATTTGCCTATTGTAATTTAGGTTTTCCTGATATGTCTCGTACTGCTATTTTTATACTTTCTAGGCCCTTCTCGATTCTTCTTCTTTTTCGTCGAATAGAACTGTCACTGTTTTCTCAAGGTCCATTCTTGACCTTAGTCTTGTGTAATATTCTTTTATATTTATTCAATCATTCTGTAGTGACTTTTGCATCTCTCGCCGAATCCGGCTTTTAGATCGATGTGTCTTCACAAACTGAGATATTTTGAAATCTTTCCTCTTTGATTTGTCCGCCGTTGAGATATTCAACAGCAGGAGCCAAGACCTGATTCTTGAAAGATCCCTGCGTCTCCTCTTCTCTTTCCTGCTCTGCAGGCAACAGTCAGGTCTACGACTCTAACTCTCTTTGTCCTCTCGTTCAAGTAAGATACTATTAACTTCACTATTTTTTTCTGGAATTCTGCTCTTTTGTGTATATTAATCCTTGGTGCCTTACTCTATCGAATTCTTTCTCTATGTTTCTATGTTTTTTTTCTTCAGTAAAATCTTCTCCTTGTTATTTTCTGTAGCGTGTTGATTTCTGAATCAAAATTGGTGTCGTGAAATGAAGCTTCACTCTTCTGCATGCTTTTTATTATTTTTTTTCCGTTTGTATATTGTTTGATCTATAACTGCTTTATTCATATCTGGATATTTCAGCCTTGTTTCATCTCAATTGTTTCTGATTTATTCCATACTCTCGGGCAATGCTTCAAATTCAATCATTCAATAGTCCAGATTTGCTATCGCCCTCATTATTTCGGTAGGTTCTTTAGTGCTCGATTGGTTATTCCGAGGCTTCTTGCCTCGGAATAATCATATTATCGGATAATCTTCTTGAGGCTTTTCGTATTTTCAGGGTATTACTATGTTTTTCTATCTTCCTGGAAGTTTTAGCTCTATTTCATCTTCGAACTGCGACTGTTCTTTTCTTTTTCCTATCCGGACCATGGTTTAGTCTGGTTCACATTTAGCCTTTTTTGTGAAATTTTTCAATAGAGTCCGAATATAACGAGTATGGTGTCATTCGATTCGTATTGTTACCTAAAAAGTTTAAGGCAAGGTCCAAAAATGCGCTGAAAAAAATTACGAAAGTTATAAACAATAAAGTAAAAAAAGGAGGGGTTCAGGTTCTTTTTCAATATCTCAGGAAATATTCAAATTTGCAAAAACGTTTCAAAAAGTTGAAGAAATTTGCTAAAAAAAGTTCAGAATCCCAAAACTGCAGCTCTTATATTTATGAGCTTCGAAAATAGGGTCATATGCGAGAACTCTGGCTTCCGCGCTCGTTGCGTTACTCTGATACGACGAAAAAAATTCATGGAGTGTTGGGATACATAAATAAACAATAATCAGCGTAAAAAAAATTTTGTCTCAATTTTAACGTAACCCATTATAACAACATTATATAACAACATTATCAAACTAATACCCTAGAATGTTTTTTACTTAGTAAAGTCATCGTTAGATAGTATAAAAAATAGATTACCGTTGTTACAATAATGAAACAATTTTGATTTTCCACTTTTTTATAAACAAATAAAAGTTATAAAATAAAAAATAGTGAATAAGAACTTTTTTTTCATTTGTTAATAACAATTATTTAAACAATAACAGTAAAACAAAATATATTTTAAGTAGCTTTTAACGATGAGGTTTCAAAATGATGAAGATTTAAAAAAAATTTCTTATCCACTATTTTTTATATTGTAACTTTCAATTATTAATAAAAAAGTGGAAAATAAAAATTTTTCATTATTGTCATCTCTTTTTTATACTATTAAGAATGTCTTTACTAATTAAAAAAAAGTCTAGGGTATTAGTTCAATAAATATCTGGGCTCTAATATTAACTGTCAGCTCCGAAAGAATACTCCATGAAAAAAAAATCTTCATGAATTTTATTTTTCCTTAATATTATTTGATATATTTAAATAATTTTATTCGTTGTTGTGTCGGAGTGACGCAACGTGCGCGGAACCAGAGTTTCTGCTTTCGGCTTTATTTTCGTGGCTCTGTAAAAATTATAAATATAAGAGCTACAGTTTCGGGGTTTGCAACTTTTTTTTAGGAAATGTCTTCATCTTTTTGAAACTTTTTTTCAATTCGAACCCCTACGTTTTTTCTCACTTTATTGTTTATAACGTTTGTAATTTTTTTCAGCGCATTTTCGGACCTTTCCTTAAACTTTCTTAACAATACGAATCGAATGAAACCATTCTCGTAATTTTCGGATTATTGAAAAATTTCACAAAAAAAGTACAGGTGAACAAGACTAGTTGTATTGAATTCGAATTTTGCATTTCTAATTTTGGATTTGAATTTTTCTTCTTACATATCTGCCTTTTTGTTTCTTTCTGGCGAAAAAGGCATATTAAGTGTCTTATAGTATGTTATTAGTGGCACATTCCTATCCTTCGATCTTCCTACAAGTGCTTTGTCCATCTGCTCTAGCAAAGACTATTTATCCGTTGTACATAAGTACTTCCTTTCCTTTTATTTTGGTGTCCCTTCCTTCACGTCTTTCATTATTTGGTTTCCTCTAGTCTTCAGGATACCTTGTTTTCTTGTATTCCTTCTAGTACATCAGCTTATCACTCAGTATTATCTAATTCTGAGTTTTTTTTTCGGCTGTGGAGTTGATTTTTTGAGTTTTCTTCGGACATTCTATACTGTTTTTCAGTATAGGAATTGCTTCTGACAACCTATTTCGTATTGGCGTTTCCGGTGTTTCAATTAATTTCCTGCAAATCCTGACAATTTCTGCGTTTTAATGCAGTGCATTCATTAATCATTTTCAGCACGTTCATTGCTTATTTCTTTTGACACTTCAGTTTGGTCAGGTTTTTCATCTTATGTTGGTTATATTTCGTAATTTCTCTTCATATTCTTCAGCAGGGCTATATCCAATATATCGGTGAGTCTTGAGTTTGTGCTGCGGAGACTTTATCGTTATTTTCTATAATTTTTGCTAGATTCATCGTAGTGTAAATTGTTGTTCTGCAATTTCAGTCCGTGTTCTTCCAGAAATGTGCCCTGCTGCTTTCTTGAGGGCCTTTCATCGTAAAAGTTCCCGAAAATTGTTTCGTTTTTATTATACGTGTAAACATGTGAATGCAAGCAATTTAATCTGTTTTTTTCAATTCCTTATATTTCGTATTGAGTTTTTGTTGTAATTTCAGCATTTTCAGTTCTGTTCTACTCTGAACTTCGATCACGATTTGTCTTCTTCTTCCTTCAGTACTTTTCGTTATGTAGAATGTGTAGTTTCTTAGTTTGTAGTTTTTCGTCATCTTCATTTGTTTCCGAGAGAATCGTGACATCGATTTTGTGTTCTTAGTAAAAAGGTTGTCTGATTTTACTTATCTTGCTGATACCCTTATTATTGCTTTTCTTGTCCATAAGCAACCAACCACCTTCTGAAGATTTCCGTCAGCTTCTTTTGCTCGTTCAGAATTCTAGTTTATATTCCTTTATCACATTAATTTTGCAGAATGTTTACATCACTCTTTCAAATGACTGTGGCATAGTCACTTGGAAGTTCTTTTAACTTTCGAGGATATTTATTGGAAGGAACGTTTTTCGAGGTTTGCCTTACGAGAAATATCGCGCCATATTTTCAAGGACTTCTCCGGGAATTGAACCCGTTACCTTGGGCATACAAATCATGTTGCATACAACTCGGCATACGTCTGGTTTTGGCTAAAACTTTTTATAATGAAGATGAACTTGAAGTAGCCGAGTCGATAATTTATTGATAGGTAGTGACCAATGTGTTTGATATCTTCTGTAAAAATTAGAGGGAACGAAATTTTCCATCGAAATTCTATTGAGAATTCTACCGATAATGGTTTGAATAAAATTGATTTCTGAAAAAATAGTGAAAGTTTCATCGACTCTGACAAAAAAAAACGCCAACCAGAATGGTGGAAATATATTTTAGTGATTAAAAATATTCGTTACAGTTTTGGTTAATGTTCCAATGAAACTCGAGTACCTTCAGTGCTTAAATTTATTAAGACTTAATTGGGGCAATTTTATATACCATCCTCATTCTCATTTCAAAGAAGTTTTTTATTATGAAAATCAGCAGAAATAATTAACCCGAAAAATAATGTTTTTCAATTTGTTGGAACAATTTGTCCCTAATATTAGATTATATTATTTCATAATTATTGTGATATGAATTTGCACCACCGAAACATTTCTTTTTGTATCCTATTCAACATTTTTATTCATGTCTCGGAAACAACTCACTTGTTTCGGAGTACCTGCCGAAAAACCATAAGGAAATTATTTTCCACAATTATGATTTGATTTGGGTTATAAATTTCGTCTTAATTTCGCTTATACTAATGAACTTTTCTGGGATATTCAAAATCAAATTTCGATACCATGAAAGATGAATCAATCTCAGAAAAGAAAAAATATTTGTGTAAAATGTTTAGGGTAATTCTGAGAGCGCGTATTGTCGAAAAGACGTAAGTACGCAACCCATCAAGGACAAAACAATTGTCTGCAATTATTCATAATATGCTAAAATGAGGACAATTTTGCTACCTCAAGTCTACAAGTAGGTACTCACTTCGAAATTAATGGAAAAGTTCATCATGAGAAATGGCATTCACGATAAGTATAATATGCTGCATGAAAACTTATATTTGGATAAGCAATAATTCCTGAAGAAAACGTGTAGCTGATTGTATTTGTGAGAACTTTTTCGCTCATCTATTGTATGGGTGAAATCGTAAAAATGTAACGAAATTTTCAAAAGGAAACAACATTATCAAAAAAAGTATCTCGATTTGTGCATAATCCGTATAAATATAAAAAATTAATTGGAGAATGTATTTATTATCTGAGAGAACCTAAGTAATAGAACAATATTTATAAAGAAATAACTAAGAATATATGGAATGCTCGGTAATAAATATATTTTTACAGAGAATAAATAGAATGAATGTATGTATTCCTGAGATCAAAAGGAGCCAAAATAGACTATTTTGTCTCCTGAGACCGAGATGAATCAAAATGAAACATCAAATTCATAAAACATCACTAAAAATATATTCGATAAATTCGAATATAAAGAAAACTTCGATAATTATATTTGTGAGACCAAGAGATCCAAAATAATGAATTTGAAGAAATGATGAATTACTGCCTCTTTGTTTCACGCAACGAACAGATATTGTTGATGTTAGATGCTAATAAAACATCCAGCCGATACAGTTCACATCTTCCTGGAATTTAACATGTTGCCAAATGCCGCGTCTAATATCGAATAAAACGGTCGTCATAAAGTCGGTGAACTGAAAGGAACTATACAGCAAACTATACGGCTTCTCAAAACGCCACCCGGCCAGCCACGTATTTACTGTGAACTAAAAATATACGAAAAATACATCAGATCAACAATATGACGACCACAACAAAAATTGAGTTTTCAACTTTAGACGACGTTTCATAACATAATTAAACAAAATCTTAACGTAATTACGACGACCGTATATGGTCGTCGTAATTCCATGGTCTTCATAATGATGGTAAAACGCAAATGTATGGTCTTCGTAATGATGGTGGGATATATATATATATATATATATATATATAATTATATTTTATTTTGAATGTTTTTAGCAATAACAGGCTTCTTTTAATATGAAATAATATAATATATAATAATTTTGTAGATTTATGGAAATGGACATTCAGCAAAGAAGACTTCTTTAATTACTTTCTGGATTACTTTACTTTAAAACAAATGATACAGTTTTTTGTTTCACATAAATGATGAATGACTTTTTTCATCATTATTCGTACAAATAATCATAATAAAAGTACAAATTTTGGTTTCAAATGGTATGAGTGTTTTCTCAGTTATCATATTGTTTATGTAAATATATTGGTGTATACTATTATATATTATTATGTTATTAAATATTCTTAAAGGTATAAATAAAATGAATAAATTGCAAGTGATTTTACTTGATATTCATAAAAATTTTATGATACTTATATATAATTATAATTATGCATTCACAACTGCAGTGTACAACATTGGAGTACATACACTTAGTATTATTTATACTCCAATGTTGTACAACTGCAATTGTGAATACATAATTAGACTTTTTACACTTATAATTATACTTTTGTAATAAATAATACATTTCTACAACACAATGAAAATCATTTTAAAAATTAATCAATTTTAAGGAAGATGATCCCATTATTCAAATGATAGTCCAGTGCCTCTGGTATTTTTTTCAATCCATTCGTCAAACTTTCTTATCATTTCAGGAGTCATGTGGTTCAAATGATCTCCTACTACACCTCTTCTTATGAAATGCTGTCCCGATCTCTTATAATAATCTTTTCCTCGTTTTGTATCAATAAACATTTGCAGATTGCATCCTTTATTATCTCTCATTTTTTCAATACTCAGAAAATCTTGCAAATCATCTATTTGTTCTTCTGTTATAGATTTTTCCATGAAATCTGCAAGTTTTTGAACTGTTCCTCGGAAATCCGTTTTCATATCTTCATATTTGAGAAAAAAAATATTAGTTTCATGTCTTTTATTCCAAAATGGTAGGTAATGAGTCCAAAGAGACCCCAAAGGTGTATGATCGTTCATAAAAAGGTCGCAAAATTCTTCAAAAGATGTGTTGAGATTATGGAACATTTTACAATGGTGATAATAAGAAACGCAGAGATCTTTTGGATTCCTAGCTGTGTAAACAATCTGAAAAAAGTTAGATTGTGTTCTCAGTTATTAGATTATTTCCTGAATTCCTCTACTTACTTTTGGTTTTACTTTATCTAGCTCCGTTGGTAAGAATGGATAAGGTAGGTGACTTTTTACATAACGTGGAGATGGTTGATTTGCAACATATTCAACAGAATTTCCTATGAGCTCGCCTAATGTATCATAGTATTCAGCAAAAGCGGTAGACAATCTGTAATTCAAAGTACCAATGTGAGGAATTTAGTTAGAAAGATTAGATTAGGATTTATTATAAATTTTATGAAACCAAGCAAAGTATATATTTGTTTATATATATATATATATATATATATATATATATATATATATATATATATATATATATATATGTGTGTGTATATATATATATATATATATATATATATATATATATATATATATATATATATATATATATATAATCTAATATATAAAATTCCCGTGTCTCGGTGTACGTTATTGAACTCCTCTGAAACGACTCAACCGATTTTCGTGAGTCTTGGCGTGCATATCGGCTAGGGTGGAGAATCGGACAACATCTATTTTTCACCCCCCCTAACCCCCCTAAATGTTAAGGGTGGTCCACCCCAAAAATTCTTTCTAGATAACTCGCCACTCACTTACTAACTATAAATTTTTCAGCCATTTTTTTTGGGTTTCATTTGTGTATCAATCGTAGCAGTGATTGCTATACGTATTATTTTAATTTATCTGTGCAACTCTCATGTTAATTTTACTCTCATGGTAAATTTATCATTAATTTCCAGTGCAATAATTATTTATTCACAATTCATTAATATCTGATATGACAGTTTTAACTCTTGGTTAATTAAGTGATCTCATGTGACTAAACCATCCAAAAATAGGAATTGATTGTATAGGGGTGAAAAATTAAGAGTAATATGAAATTTTTCATTGATTAGTTATCAATTATTAATATGAAAGTTTTTAATTTATAAATAAAAAATTGCGGTTGATTGTAGAGGGGTGAACATTTGAGGTTGTATGTATTTGAATATGCTGTATGATAAAAAAATAAAAACAAAAATTTTAGTAAAAAAATCAAAATTTAGTGGAGTACACCCCTTAACATTTAGACAATTTAGAACCCTTGACAAATAGATGTCCGATTTGCAGACACGTGGGAAAACCATCCAGTTTGTTTGTGTTGGCTAAAGAAGACTAACCAAGAATATTGCACACTGTATTGCGCTGAGAGATTAATCTTTATTTTTTTAAACTTCCTTAATTGATCCTAAAAATATGAATAATTATTTTTTATGTTTAGATAGCTATCAAGAATTGTAATTTAAAATATATTCGTTACTTTAAGAAAAAGTAATTTATTAACTAAATAAAGCATTCTTTCATTGTTTACAACGCTTTCGATTATGAGTACATCCCCGCATACTTTTAGTAGATGGTTATTTTAATTGAACTAAAAAAAGGTTTCCTAAAAATAAAAACATGTAAGACAACGTTTGCCGGGCCAGCTAGTATATATGTATATATAATTAATTATTTACTGTTTTAATGTTCATTATTAAATCATAGAATATGGAACTTTTCGGAGTTACATACTCCTTTTTGAAGGAATTTAAAACCTATATATGAAGATATCTGTAACAATTGGTATGTCTGAATCCTGGTATCATAGAAACAAACCACAATTTTCGATCATCTGTTACAACAGTAAAAGAAAAAATGACAGTTTGCTGACAGGATTCTACTGAAGTAAAAATCCTATCAGAATGTCCATGGAATGATATCAAATACAAATCACATAAAATGGAAAAAATTTTTATTTGCTTGAAAAGTTACAAAATATAACATTATTATATATAGAGAAACATATATTAAATGAATTTTTAACATTCTTCAACTACAAACCTAATATATGTTATATAACATATATTAAACATTTGCACTAATTGCACCTCTGTTCAATACACAAAGCGTCGATTCTCTCTTATATTTGTTAAATGTATTCCAATTTTGTACTACTAAAGGTAAATAATTAAATAATCTTTGCTCTCAAAAAACAAAGAATTTACTGATCCACCTTTCGAAACACCACTTGAATCGAACTTGTCTTTTTGTCCCGTTTCATAATTATATATGTCTAACTTGAATGGATTTTTAATTGGATATTTTGGTTTCAATATGGAGACAATTTTCTTTGGTATAATTACAAAAAGTACTAACAATATGTAGAAATTTGATTTTTGAGCGTACTGAAAAAAATTAAATGTAACAACTTCAGCTAACAGCTCCTGCAAAGGTTTTGAAACTACATCGAGAAAATCAGGTATGGACATCCTTTGTTATGTAGTGGGCCAAACTTTAGTGTGCAAATACGTTCGCCGCCGCGTTTTAAAGTAGTGTTCATAATTTTTATCAATAGATATCAGACATGAAATAATACGACGATGTTATTTTAATATAATTCATTAAAATAAAAAAAAAATAGGGAACAACATTATAATTAAATCATTAAATTTGGAATTATTACAAACTATGATAGTAAAATATAGTGACACCGAAATCAATGAGACACTTGGGCTTGAATTTGGGAAAGTAACCCGATTTATTAACTTTGATAAATGAAAAGAACTGTTCGCATCTATTATGCACTACCAAAGGCACAAATTAATCTTTATGCGAATTTTCAAGGCTGCGGAAATTGGTCTTCTTCGAGGTAATTTTTATAAAAATCAACCTACTTCACAGCTTCAAATTTAGATTTTAGGTGTGAGTTTTCTTGATCAACTCCATTTACTGGTGTATTGGCGCATTTTGTACATTACTTTTTGTTGGAGTAGCAAATAAATTGAAAGAGTCCTCCATGTTTTTAAAATCACAAAATTTTCGAAAATGCGTTCTTGACTTAAATCTTGAGCATAAGCAATATTTTCATGCGTAGAGAGAGTAGTAAAATAGTAACTGTTACCGGGCAGCATATGTGCCTCCCACAAACGGATTTTGTTCTCAAACGCTTTCAATGGCTGTACAAACCATTTACTAACTGTTCTTATTTTTGTGGTTTCAAATTAAAATCATTCTAATGGCCTGTAATATCAACTAAAAATGCTAAGTCACATATCCAATTTGGGTCATTGTTTACAATATGGAGACAATTTTCTTTGGTATAATTACAAAAAGTACAAATAATATGTAGAAATTTGATTTCAAGCGTACTGAAAAAAAAATTAAATTTAACAACTTCAGCCAACAGCTCCTGCAAAGCTTTTGAAACTACATCGAGTAAATCAGGTATGGCAACATACCTTTGATATGTTGTGGGCCAAACGTTAGTGTGCAAATACGTTCGTGTTTTTCATATTTTCATGCGTAGAGAGAGTGGTAAAATGGTAACTGTTACCGAACGGCATATGGTGATTCCCACAAACGGATTTTGTTCTCAAACGCTTTCAGTGGCTGTACAAATCATTTACTAACTGTTCTTGTTTTTGTGGTTTCAAATTAAAATCATTCCAATGGCCTGTAATATCGACTAAAAATGCTAAGTCATATACAATTTGGGTCATTTAATTCAGATAGTGGTTTATCTTTTATTTGCATAAAGTCAGCTTTTCATTTCATTTTCTCTCTCATTTCTGATCTCGTAATACTTTTTCAGTATTTTATATAGTTTCTCTTACTACGGCATTATCAAGTGTGCACAATGGAAACAAAGAGTTTGTTTCAATAGTATGAGAACACAGACGGGAAAGGAAAAAAAGAAGGCCATAAAAAGGATTTTTTTCTTTTTTGTGTGAAGCTAGCGTGTAAGTAAGTGTAAGTGTAATTCTTGCTAATTATATTAAGTCCAATTGGGTAATGTCGAGTTGTTGATCTCTAATTGGTCGTTCAGCAAAGTATGAATGTGTGATTTTTGGTGCATGTTGATCGGCATTGCTTCTAGGAGATTCAATTTTTGACCTTTATCATTGATATGAAATATTGTTGGTTGAAGGATTGGTGAAATAGTGTTTTAACACCCTCGCTACGTTCACACAAAAAAAAGATAAAATTCTTTTCTATGGTCATCTTTTTCTTCCTTTCTCTTCTGTGCCCTCATATCTATAAAACAAACTTTTTGTTTCAATTGCACAAACTTGATAATGCCGTAATGGGCGAAACTAGTTGTATTTACAATAAATTTTGTGGTTTTTAGACTTGTACATTATTGACGTGTTATTTAAAATAAACTACCACGCAATTAACATTTCATCTACTAATTTAATGAATATATAAATTTTTCAACAATGTATAAACCATGTGTATACTTCCATTCTACATACTACACCCATAAAGATCTTTTTATCAAATAAATTATCGATAAACAAAAAACTCACTCAATCAGTGGAGCTCTCATTTGTTGGACAGTTTTTCTCGCAGTTTCGAAGTCAAAATTGTTTCCAATTGCCCAAATCATTTCTTGGCACCATGTTGACCCTGAAATATAGCATAATTTTTTTCTGAAAAAATTCAGAGATAAACTGAAAACAAGATTGAAAATTAAAATATCACCATATTCGTTGAAATTATGCGGTAATATTCAATATTAGAAATCACCATCATACAAATTAGGATTCGCTGGCAGCAGGAGGAGAACTGGTAGGCGATATTTGAAGCAATATGAAAAGTTGGTTAAATTTTCTTTTAGATCTTAATGTCAAAATGCAGACCTTGCTGGAAGAATAAGAGCCTTGCGCTGTTCTTAAATTTTTTAGGAATTGAAATAATTTTTGCAGAAAACATCTTTAGACATATTGTAATATCTAAGAAGTACAAAAGCAAATCTTGTGATATTTGGAAAATTATTTTTCATAAAAATAGAAAATGTATCGCAATAAAATTATCGACTGAAAACTAAATTGTGAAAAACAGACTTGCGTAAATTATTTATTATTTAGCGCAAAAATTTATTGTAACAGACTGGATTCGTTAAGAAAAGCAATAGTTAGATGGAGCTTAAAGTATACAATTGCTTTTGATATCATTTATTAATTGAATGGTGAACATTGGACCATGCTAATTGCCTATGATCCTAAAAAATCAACATTAGAAGTTTCAAACTTATTTTCCTTTTGAAGAAATTTGATTTAATTTGTTAAATTTTATGTTGATTTTTCGTACGATAAAATGAGGATTATTTCGATCAAGTTTGATTTCAAAATTATTTGAAATATTTTGTTTATAGAAGTATTAGAAAAATTGGGCATTTGAGGGTTCATGTATTTATAGAGCATATAAATGGATATATAATAATGATAATAATAATATTTATTTAGCTGAAGATGAAAAATCTACATATTTTGAACAGTTATTTTAAAATATACCTTCTTAGATCACTCTTAAATATCTTAATACTAGTACTAGTTTTCAATATATTTGGTAAATTATTGAAAGCCTTCAATCCGTCATATTATATGATATTTTTAGATTCAGAGAGCTTACAACTTTGGATTTAAAAACTATCAATATTTCTAGTATTATACTCATGCACATCACTGACATATGTTACATTTTTTATTACATAACATGGAAGCAACTGATTTTTGATTTTAAATATGAATTTATATGAAGCAAAGAGTATTCTTTGTTTAAGAGGCATAAGTTCCATAGAGTTCAGCATAATTTTAACAGGGGTATACCTATTTCACTTTAAAATTGTTCGCATGGCTCTATTCTGTAACTTTTGTAATTGTTGAATTTTTTCTTCCTTAGTCAAACCAAATAACAATGTGGAGCAATATTCAAAATGTGGCATTATGATTGATTTGAACAACAATAATTTCACATATAACGACAGCTTTTTTCCTATTCTTTCAAAAAATTTATTTTTTTAGAGATTTTTTATTTAGAGAGAGATATTTGTGAATGTACATACTTTGGTTTAGGGGTTGAATAGTGTGTAATTTATCTCATCTCTTATGGTGTTCTACAAATAAAAATTACTTCATCTCACGAGGGGATACTTATATTTGACCTTTTCGTTGAAATTGAGAAATAAGAAATTTCTTTCTTATTTCTTAAAAAAGTTTTAAAATTTTTGATTTTTCTTTATTCATAGACTATTTATTCTGGTAGAACACTATGAAGGAATGAATGCATTTTAATTTCATATGCCGCAGAGGATGTTCCAATAATGTTTTGTATCTTTTATGATTTCATTTAGTATTCCAATGAAAGTTTGATTCTCAAAAATAGGCACAATACTTCTTTTATACAATTGAAACTATGTAGGTATCTTGCAGTTGGCTAGGAAATGTAAAAGTAACATTTTATATTCATATAGGCTAAAATACTTTTGAAAAAACATTCATCTACTTGAAATATTTCTGTTAGGTAATTTTCAAAATTTCATTGTTTAAAATTTCAACGTACCTGTTCTCGGAAAACTTATCAGCCAAATGTCGTCGTCCCGGACAGGGGCTTCAAGAACTTGTTGGGCGATATCAGAGAAACATATTGGCATCAAACATTTACCAGGATTGTATTCGAATAGTGCATTTTTGAAACCAAAAGCTCTTTCCAATTTATCAGCATACTCGCCCACAATGGGTTTCACCGTAAAACTCATATCGACGTTACTCTTTAACTATCTGCAGAACACTGCAACTTTTTGTGCCGGAGAAATTCATTTCAGATGGCAATTTCTCTTGCTTTTGATTTACGCAATATTCCCATTCTCCTAACTGTCGTATTTCCAATATTATTTCGTCATGTCGACTGAGTATATAAATATAAAAAGTGACCAGAACTTTCAAGTTCATGGCTCCATTGTTATTACACTATTATTTTCTGAACGATTAGCGGATAGCGAGGATAAAAATGCATCAGGAATTAGATAAAAAAAGTCAGTATTTGGGTATAAGGTATAAGTCTAATTGACTCATTGAATGGATTAATATTAATATATTTGGGTATGTAGTCTACGAAATGAATACAAATATTGAAAATGCCATTACTCTTGACAAAGGAAAGACGATGTTTTAACGAAAGTTTTCGTAAATTTTGTTTTTCTTTCTTCAGGGGCAGCTGTAACAAGGGACATTAAGAAGTACAAATTACACAGATAAAACTAATGTTACACTCAAAATTTAAACTTTAAATGTTGATTTAATGTTACTGCACATCTAAATTGATGACTTACAGATACTCTTAGATGATAGTTTGTAAAAGAGTACTAGTTTTTCTTATAATTATAAACGCAATTTCACGAAAAGGAATATCAAATATATCTTTAATTCGTTGAATATATTTCTTTTTGTGAATTTGCGACAATAATTTCAAAAAGACATGGAGTGTTTTAGAAACTATCAACAAATAGTATGTGTCTGTTATCATCAATTTAGATGTAGGTACAATATAACCAGCATTCGAATAAATCCTCAAATTGTGAGACTGCTATTAATTTTATCTGTGTAATTTTTACATCATACTGTCCCTTGTTACAGTTGCCTCTGAAGAAGGAAAAATAATATTTCCGAAATTTTGAGCCTAAGAAAAAGAGTAAGCTATCTTACTCATTTCGTAGACTTCATATCCAAATATATTAATATTACTGTATATACTCGTATATATATATATATATATATATATATATATATATATATATATATATATATATATATATATATATATACATACATATATAATTTTTTTAAGCAATAAAAGGCTTTATTATATGAAAAAACTTCATTTGGTTCACTTTTCGTTTTTGATTACGATTTCGTCAAAACAAGCGGATAATTTTACGTATATTAAATTACGGTGGATTCAAAAAAATTCTCATTTTTTCAATAAATTTGGTTGTTCTGCCTCTTCAATATTCCTATAATATATATAATATAAGGAATGTTCCTGGCTAGCATTCGCTACAGAAGTTTTTGGTCTTCTTCAACACGAGGAAACCTCTAAAGAAACTCATGTCATGGTAAGGTGATTCAAATGAGCAATATATTATTTTTGAAGTAATATTTACAGAGTTGATTTTTAATATACTAATTCAGAATATTGATGATATTAATTTTTTGTTTATGTGTTTCAAATTGATGGTAAATTATGAAATAATTAGTTTTGAGATATGTTTGTTTGAAAATTGTGAAGTGCTGATTCAATTAGTGTTATTTTTAATATTTTTACATCAATTTCAACACTAAAACAAAAAATGAATATCAAAATATCAATTTTCTGGATTAGTATATTATAAATCAACTATGTATTATCAGATATTCGCTATCAAAGTACACTAAAACTTTCTTTCGAATATTTTTTTGACAAGTTATTCAAAATAACATTCTAGCAGAGCTGGCTATGTGAAACATGAACAATGCGAGTCTCCATTGTCCTTCTAGGGATCAATGATAGAGAATATTGGAATCTCCATTATCCTTCTAGGAATAAATGTTAGAGTATCTTGAAAAAATCGCTATATCGCTTATTTCGCTATAGGAACAGCATAAAAGTAAAATTTAATCAGTGTTTTTCCGACGCGGATGCGCAGTTTTAAACGCTTTCATCGGAATATTGTACTCACTTCTCGATCGAAAATGGAGATCAACAGTTAAACTCAGCTATCAAACGACATTCTTTTGTAGCATTAATGTTCCTGTTTGTGTTCTGCTTAAACTTTCCATAGTTCTGAATATACACGTCAGATATCTGAAATTAAATCATAATAAAAATAGTTCGATAGAGGTATATTATAATAATAATAATAATTTATTCTTTTGCAGTATACATAAACAAAAACAATATTCTACAAATTATTTGATACTATAATTGCTTGTAAAAAGCTTAAGGCAGTAAACTGATAAATATTAAACTCCAAATTTTGACTCTAGAAGATTTCTTTATTTTACATACCTATTGCGTACGAGATATTTGAGATAGAATAGGTACTTCAGATAGAATATGTAAATAAGTTAAGTTAGAATCACTCATTCAAATTTAATTTCTGAATAAAAACGCCTTGAATTTTCTTCTGAATTTTAAGAGACTAAGGACCTTCAGATAACAGGATACCCGGTTATAAACAAAGCATATATTGTGCGAGAAAGATCGAGTATATATGCAGAAGTGCGATCGATGAATTGGTGGCGATAGTAATTCCTTAAATCTCAGATTTAACGTGTGAACATCAGATCTAAAACGAATTTTCTCAAACAAATAGGTTGAAATGATATATATTATAATGGAGTTATACATTGAATGACAATTCAATGCATTAACACTATTATTTTATCTCAATAGTCTATCAGTGAACATAAAAAATGTATTGCGAATTTCAACGTATTCGCATCGTAATATTGTCGAATACTTGTGTCCACTTAATTCACTTTTTAGGATAATGGATACTAATGTATACCTAATGGATACAAACATTTATAAACATTTTATGCTATTGCAGGTTAATACATAAAAAATAGAGAAATTTTATTTCCTCTCAGTATTTGATCTGAATAAAATAAAATATTTATCAATTTTAAATGTCAGATATTCACAAATTGAATAACTGAATATTACGAAAGTGAAAGAAATAACAGTTTGTTGATTATCCTTCAATTTGGGTTTAAGTAATATTGGTGTCATTTCATGGCACCAATTTAAACTCTCAATTTCCTCAAGATGGTACCAAGTACTTATCTGTTTACCGTCGTTCCATCTGGTTTCTTACTCCGATAATATTAACACAGATTTCACTTTCTTTCTCACAAACTGGTTTTAATATTTTATGAGTGAAAGATATGGCTTTCGTTTTCATCCTGTTAATTCCGAAATTATCATTTGGAAAGTACCTATTTTCCAGATTACTTTGTAATTAAATTTTATATAATAATCACATTATATCTGGGATAATTTAATTAATATTTATCAGTAGATATTCTATAGAAGCTTATTTGAAACTTTTCAAAATAAAATATATTCTTAAATTCGCAGTGTTTTCATTTCAACTGACGAATAACGATGGGATCGTCAGTGTGACTTTCTCTGTTCAATATGTAACACTTCATTTAAAACTTTTTTTGTTGAGTTTCAATATCAATGGGTACCATGTTCATTCACGACGAACAAGAAGCTGAGCTTAAACTCCAAATTTATCTAACAACTTTTTTTATCTGAAAAACGATAGTTGGCAATTTTACTTCTCATAATTTATAAGATAATCTATAACGATTATTTTTCATACATAAATAGTTTTATTATTATTACTTCATTATGAAGTAAATTACTTTATAATTAAAGTTATAACTGCTTAGTGTCGATAAATCCTCTCCTCTCTGATTTTTCGTTATAAGTATATGAAATATGTTTAATTAAAGGGCACACCAGGGTCACTTGATCCGAATTTTGTTCAAATCAAGGTCCGTTCAACGAAAAAATTAAAGAAGAGTTATTTTTAAATCTGTGGTTTATTTACTGCTTTGGCAAAAAACTTTGGCAAATCTGTTAATTACTATAGAAAATGTATCTTCTATTAGAAACAGTATTTATGGCTCATAAGAATCCACATGCGGAGACTTTTAAACCACCAAACGGGGTCACTAGAGCCATTGGGTCTTGCAAAATTTGACACATTAAAACATATCACAAACAATAAAATATTTGAGATTCTTTATAGGTTACTGTCCCGTTCATGCAAACATAAACTGCAATTAAACCAGAAGTGCACTTAACAAGAGCCCAATCTCCGCAACCAGTGAAGTGTAGCCATTCTTCTTTCCTAGTAGACTGCCAGAATAGGACACAGCTCACCTATCACACTAGACAAAAATAATCATCCTCTTAGATGTCTGATGAGTTTTGTCCTCTTCTTTCTACTTCTATTCTTTTTCTTCTTATTATTAACTTTTTTTTTATTAAATTTCCCAACAAAGAGAAGTTTGTTGGGAATTATTAGGATGTATACCCAAACTCTGTTTTAGTATAAACACTTTATTTAACAACTATTTACAACTGAATACTTTAGCAGGATAGAACGATGTTTACCGTTTGACTCTCGTAGCCGGACTAGGAAGAGATCTTGTTGTCTTCTCCTGAGGTTGCACCTAGAGCATGCGCAGTCAACTTTTCTTCTATTTCCTGCTTGGTCCACAGCCTAACTCTACTTACAAGCCATGACCTAGGAAATCTGGCAACATCCAAGCTAGACCCACAAAAAGAGATGCTGTAATAGCGTTGTAATGGTTTCTGATCATTGCTGCTGAATAAATCTCTATTTAACGAGAGAAATAACATTCAAATCCAAAAATAAGTTGTTAAAAGTGCTATTGTTTAAAGTTGCGAAGAACAAGCAAAAGAAATTTCCCGCAAATGTCTTATATAAACAGGAATATCTGTTGTGTTTTAAGTTGTGCTTTTTTTGGTTATACCTGGAGAGGTAGAAATAATACCTAACTTTTATCATCTCATAATTGTGTAAAAACAAATATCCGCGTGTTAGTTGTTGTGCTATTATGTGATGTATAGTGTGTAGAAAGTGCTACTGTGTTTTTTTCAGCTACAGACTAAGGAATACCTTTGAAATTTGTATGTAAATAGCTACCGATTACTGATGTTTTGACTGAGTAGTTCAGACATTAACAAAAGCGTTATTTGCTAGAATTGTTCCTTTTTTGTGATTAGTAGAGTTACTTACCCTTTGTTAGATTTAGTAGTTATTTAGAACTAATCTCTTATAGGTCTTGTTCTTGATATTAGCACAAAAATTAGCATGCCAAGTCATTGCTGTGTGCTTGGATGCAAGTCGAACACAAAAGTTACCTCGAGGCCGGCGAACCACCAGTTTCTGTATTTCGTTTTCCATATGATGGAAATCTAATGAATCAATGGCTAAAAAATATTCCTAGGGCATTATGGACCCCCACAAAATATTCTGTAGTTTGTGCCAAACATTTTCCAGAGCGAGTACTTACTAGAGAAGGTATTCATCGTTTGCTAGATTGATCAACAGAAGGCTAGATGGATAAAGTTAAACTCAATTTAAATGCAGTGCCAAGTATTTTTCTTTATATACCCCCACTTATCAAAAACAGTACACTCTCAAAGAGAATATCCAGCTGAAAGAACTAGCATTGAAGGAACGTTGTGAGAAATTTAATGAAGCCTTTGAAAACTCAGATTCAATTTGTAATTTTGTTGATTTAACATCCAATTATAAATAAAGATTTTAATATGTAAATCGTGGAATATAAAAACTTTTGAAACTAACAGCATTTTTTTACACTCTAGTTTTTCCATCCAACGTAACTGAATGTTCACAAATAAACAGTATACAAATTATTAATCAGATTTTAGTATATTCATATATGCATGTAAATGTTTTTATCAATGAAAATAAACTGTCTCCTAATGATTTAAAATGGATTTTACAACTGAAATTAACTAGATAGTCTCAACTGGAAAATTTGCTTGCTCGTTACAAATTTGATATCAGAATCATTCTATCGTCCAAATTATTGTACACATCTCAATAAAGGTTTAAAGGAATTGACGCATTAAACTTACTCTCACCTGAGAATGAAAAATAATGAAATTTATAGCATATTGTCAATTCCAATTGATAAAGTGAACTTGTTAGTGTACATACTAAAAAAATAAACATTTGAATCGCTATAACTCAGATATAGTTCTTCTTAGAAAAAAAGTGTATTATTGATTTCTATAGATAATTGTATGATCTACAATTTATAACAGTGTGCATAGTTGGCATAAAACGTACGGACCTTCCTGACCTCGTGGATTTGCTGCGAACAATCGGACGTTCTTGTTTCTCCTTCTCTTGCTGCGTCGTTTCGTTGCCTTGGATCTTGGCCTGTAGGAAAGCCGGTTTGAGACGGTCCATCGAGATTGTCTTTGGGAGCCCATTGACATTCACTTCAAACGTTTTGGGTGAGCGTTTCAGCACTTCATATGGGTCATCATATGGGGCCTGCAGTGGTTTGCGTACAGCATCATGGCGGACGAACACATGAGAACATTTGTTCAGTTCTGGGTGTATTAACGTTGCCCTATTCCCATGATTGGACATCGTCTTGGTCGTATGTTCGCAAAGTGTTGTTTGAGCTGCTCTGTAAAATGATATGGATTTTGATTATATGTAACTGGATCGAATATTTCCCCAGGTAGTCGTATAGTTTCTCCATATACAAGTTCAGATGTTGTCGCTCGCAGATCTTCCTTAAATACAGCCCGAAGACCTAATAATATGGTTGGCAATGTAGTGGTCCATTGTTCGTTGTTATGTGCCTTTAGTGCTGCTTTCAGTGGTCGATGGAATTCTTCAACGAGACCGTTCGATTGAGGATGGTAAGGGGTTGTCCGTATTCTTCGAATGCCTAATAAGTTAGCCAGTGACTGGAATAGATTACTTTCGAACTGCCGTCCTTGATCCGTTGTGATTCTAGAAGGCACTCCAAAAATTCTCGTAGAATTTTCTTGCGATTGTATCTGCTGTGATATCTGAAATTGGAACAGCTTCTGGCCATCGTGTGAATCTATCTATCATTGTCAAACAATAATTGAAACCCTCTGAAGGAGGTAGAGGACCTACTATATATCGAGGTGGACATGGTCAAATCTTTTCATTTGGTCAGTGAATGAATTTACTGGCGTTTTAGTGTGTCGCGTGATTTTTGCTACTTTAACTGCGCAAAGATTTCTGTCTGTGTCTGCTTTAACGTCTACAATCGTGTCGGCTAATTTCGCTAGCTTATCTAACGATTCCGTACTGAGCGCCAAAATGGTTTGTACTTCGCTCGGTAATCGTTGCAACCATAAAGTTTTCAGAAAATCCTCACTTAAAAAACTATTTCCGAGTTCCCTCATTTTTCGTAATAATTGTGAGGGCTTAACATCGCCCAATTGCAGCTCATAAATTAATTTTTTAATTTGCCTACTTTCTGAATCAGCAAACTCTTCACAAAGACGATTTTTGAGCGTAATATATTTTTGTTGTGTCGGAGGATTAAGGACTATATCTGAGACCGTTGCAGAATGTCGGGATCTATTGCTGCAAATACATAATTAAATTTTGTGCCATCGTTCGTAATTCCCGAGATCTCGAAGTTACTTTCGGTTTGAGCAAACCAAAGTTTTATATTGTTTCGCCAAATTGAGGGCAATTTGACTGAAACACGTGCAATCTGACCGGCCTCGTTTTCGTTATTCATAGTTTCCATATATATATATATATATATATATATATATATATATATATATATATATATATATATATATATATATATATATATATATATATATATATTTTATTATTTTTTAGTGAAAGTTTATGCAGAATAACTAGCGAATAAAAAGTTTTATGTTCTACTTGAGATATGTTTATATAAATATTACTTATTTATATGTGCAATCAGTAATAATCTAAACAATGTGAAATAGGCTTCAATAAATAAAGAAGCAGTAAAATAGAGCATAGACAAAATAAGGTACGATAACTTCGATATCTTATTAATGTCGATGTAAAATGCCAGATCTACAAAAAATATGTTTGGTATTGTGTTTAAAATATTTCAGTAAAAATATGACCAAATGAGAAGATTGAACAAACTCTGTTTTAGTATAATTCTTTATATATTTAACAACTATTTACAACTGAATACTTTAGCAGGATAGAACGATGTTTACCGTTTGACTCTCGTAGCCGGACTAGGAAGAGATCTTGTTTTCTTCTCCTGAGGTTGCACCTAGAGCATGCGCAGTCAACTTTTCTTCTATTTCCTGCTTGGTCTAATTGATAGATTCCTTCACAGCCTAACTCTACTTACAAGCCATGAACTAGGAAATCTGGCAACATCCAAGCAAGACCCACAAATAATGATGCTGTAATGGCGTTGTAATGGTTTCTGGTCATTGCTGCTGAATAAATCGCTATTTAACGAGAGAAATATCATTCAAATCCAAAAATAAGTTGTGAAAAGTGCTATTGTTTGAAGTTGTGAAGAACAAGCAAAAGAAATTTCCCGCAAATGTCTTATATAAACAGGAATATCTGTTGTGTTTTAAGTTGTGCTTTTTTTTGGTTATACCTGGAGAGGTAGGAATAATACCTAACTTTTACCATCTCATAATTGTGTAAAAACAAATATCCGCGTGTTAGTTGTTGTGCTATTATGTGATGTATAGTGTGTAGAAAGTGCTACTGTGTTTTTTTCAGCTACAGACTAAGGAATACCTTTGAAATTTGTATGTAAATAGCTACCGATTACTGATGTTTTGACTGAGTAGTTCAGACATTAACAAAAGCATTATTTGATAGAATTGTTCCTTTTTTATGATTAGTAGAGTTACTTACCCTTTGTTAGATTTAGTAGTTATTTAGAACTAATCTCTTATAGGTCTTGTTCTTGATATTAGTATAAAAATTAACATGCCAAGTCATTGCTGTGTGCCTGGATACAAGTCGAACTACAAAACTTACCTCTAGGCCGGCGAACCACCAGTTTCTGTATTTTGTTTTCCATAGGATGGTAATCTAACGAATCATTGACTAAAAAATATTCCTAGGGCATCATGGACCCCTACAAAATATTCTGTAGTTTGTGCCAAACATTTTCCAGAGGAAGCACTTACTAGAGAAGGTATTCACCGTTTGCTCATTGTTTGATCAACAGAAAGCAAGAAGGCCAGATTGATCAAGTTAAACTCAATTTAAATGCAGTGCCAAGTATATTTCTTTATTCAGCCCTACTTATCAAAAACAGTCCACTCTCAAAGAGAATATCCAGCTGAAAGAACCAGCATTGAAGGAACGTTGTGAGAAATTAAATGAAGCCTTTGAAAACTTAGATTCAATTTGTAATTTTGTTGATTTAACATCCAATTATAAAAAAAGATTTTAATATGTAAATTGTGGAATATAAAAACTTTTGAAACTAACAGCATTTTTTTACACTCTAGTTTTTCCATCCAACGTAACTGAATGTTCACAAATAAACAGTTTACAAATTATTAATCAGATTTTAGTAGATTCAGATATGCATGTAAATGTTTTCATCAATAAAAATAAACCGTCTCCTAATGATTTAAAATGGATTTTACAACTGAAATTAACTAGATAGTCTCAACTGGAAAATTTGCTTGCTCGTTACAAATGTGATATCAGAATCATTCTACCATCCAAATTACTGTACACATCTCAATAAAGGTTTAAAGGAATTGACGCATTAAACTTACTCTCACCTGAGAATGAAAAATAATGAAATTTATAGCATATTGTCAATTCTAATTGATAAAGTGAACTTGTTAGTGTACATACTAAAAAAACAACATTTGAATCGCTATAACTCAGACATAGTTCTTCTTAGAAAAAAAGTGTATTACTAATTTCTATAGATAATTGTATAATCTACAATTTTTGTTAAATCTATTTTTTTATACAAAGTACCGTTTCGCTGAAAATTTTCCTGAAAAGGCAATTATTAACATGCAGTAGACCGATGTTCGAAGATGGATCGGTCTACCGGATTGAGCAGATGCGGCGTTGCCAAGTCTATGTTCATGGCTTGTAAGTAGAGTTAGGCTGTGGATTCCTTAGCCGCCCTAGAGCATGCGCAGTCAAATTTTCTTCTTTTTCCTGTTTGGTCTAATTGATAGATTCATTAGCCGCCGAAAGTTCTTCTAGACATTCTGAGAAACTTTTAAAAATTGCTTTCGTCATTGCTTATTTCTTCGACTTTTCTATGTTCTTGAATAGTTTTACTTTTTTTTTCATCTTGTTCTGAAGTAGAAGAAGGCTCATTCGACCACAATAGTTTTGTCCTAAATGGCCCCTTCCAGGAATTCAATTTAATATGTTGAGTAACTGAAAATTGATTGAATATAATTTGAAACTTGAAACATTGACGGAAATCATGTTAAAATCAAGATAAACATACTCGATGGCCATATGATAATTTTCCTAGTTTATAAAACAAATTTCGGTGGCAAGTGGCATTTTTTAAATTTATTAAAATAAATTAAACTCTTGGCTTAATGTTTCACGATATATTTAACAATATGTATAGTCAACATGTTTCGAGCGTTAGCTCATTTTCAAGACTAAACTGATTGGGTAAACTGACTGGGTTTTTTAAATTTCAGCACCAAATTTCTTAGTATTATTAATTTCTATGGGTAACTGTATAATCTACAATTTTTTTGAAACTATTTTTCTATACAAAGTACCGTTTCGCTAAAAAGTTTTATGAATAGGCAATTCTAACATGCAGTAGACCGATGTTCGAATAACGATGGGTCTACCTACAGGAATGAGCTGATGCTGATGTTCATGGTTAAGAAATCTGGCAACATCGGAGCAAGACCCATAAAAAGAGATGCTGAAATGCTCATTGCAGTTGAATAAATCACTATTTAACGAGAGAAATAACATTTAAATCCAAAAATAAGTTGTGAAAAGTGGATATTGTTTGATGTTGTGAAGAACAAGTAAAATAAATTTCCCGCAAATTTCGTATATAAACATTTTGTTGTTTTTAAAGTTGTTTTAAGTTGAGCTTTTTTTTGGTTATACACGCTAATCGTCTGCCCTAGGTGACAAGACTGCCAATTGTCAGTAACCTGATCGTAGTTGATCTTGAATAGTTTAAAAAAACTCGATCAAGAGGCTGAGTTTTATGGCTGGAGTGTGGAGGTAAACTCAATATAACCACATTTTTCGATTTAGAATGAGTTACTGCCTCTAAATTTGTATGAGATGCATGATTATCCGAAATAAATAACACTGGTTTCTCTTTGGTTGGTTTCGAAAATGTTATGAAATGATCTAGCCATTTGATGAATGTAGGGAGCCCATGTAACCTTTGACAGTATCTGCCATATTGCAGCCTCAGTTCCAATTTTAATAAGGAGAGGATTTAGTCTCTTTCTACGAAAAATAAAGTAGGGTGGTAAGTAACCTCCAATTGCACTAAGGCAGCACACAACTGTTACGGTTTGCCCTTGTTCCGCACTTCTTTGCAACTTCTTTTTTCCCAATATTTGAAACAATTTTTGGAAGCCTTCCTGGTATTGTCTGAATGCCAGTCTTGTCCACGTTAAAGATGCGGTCCGGTGTAAATTAATATTTTTTATACATTTCCTTCAAATTTTCAAAGAAATGGACCACTTGAATTTTATTAAAGCTCATAGTTTTTGCTACACTTGAAGTTTTCTCGAAGTACGAAGACTAAGTTTATGACGTCGCATGAACTCTATTGCAAAATCTTTTCTCCAGCTGCCATTTTGTCCTTATTAAAAGGCAATGGAATTTTGTTTGATTCTGCATAATGAAATAGTAGGAAGCGAAGAGATTTGAACGAAATTCCATAAAACTTCTTGTTCAGTTCTTTGCAGTGAGAGCGACTATATTTACCTCTTGCTCATTGGTGAAGGCACTTCTAAATCTGCCTAATATTTGCACAGTGTATCCTTTCTTACTATCGTGTTTAACCAACCACGTGTGGATGTGAATAATATGTTTTAATATTTTTATAGTGAAAATTGGGTTCGAATCCCAGTCGACTTCAAAACTTTTGAATTGTAATTTCAATTCTCAATATAAAATATATATATATATATATATATATATATATATATATATATATATATATATATATATATATATATATATATATATATATATATATATATATATATATATAGTTGAATGTTTAACGACTGTAGATATGTATTTTCAGTGTTTAATTGGGATTGCAGTCTAGGACAGGAAAATCAGTTACCTCTTTTCCAAGCTTTCGATTTATGTTTATTTTCTTCTTCAGGGCTTAAATAGTACAAAAATTAACAGTTTATATAGCAAGGCACTATAAAAAGTTTTTTCTTACAATTACTGTGAAGTTATAGTCCGAAAGTACATTAGTTTTTTGAATTTTGAAAATAAGTACAAGTGTTCCTAAATGCATTGGGTTGGAATGTTACTGCATTCTACGTGCTAGATAGTTGAAGGAAGCCACGACAATGACCGTATTTCTCAATTTGGCTTTTCAAGTGGAGTGTTCCCAGATGTTTTTAAGGGCGTTTCTTAAAATGCATAACGTTGGCCGAAGTTTTATGACTAACGGAAAGAGAATGAATTTGTTTTTTTATTATGTATTCAGAATGGATTTTTCGGTGAATAGGATATCCGAATATGAGCCATTAATCAGAAGAACCTATGAGATTTATATATATATTGCTTAAATTATCTGTATCAGATTTTTTGTTAATACAATTTCCTGTCTTTTTAATATGAACCATTTCTAGGAAAAGGCGTATATATATAATAATAAAAAAACAAATTCATTCTCTTTTCGTTAGTCATAAAACTTCTGCCAACGTTATGCATTTTAAGAAACGCCCTTAAAAACATCTGGGAACACTCCACTTGAAAAGCCAAATTGAGAAATACGGTCATTGTCGTGGCTTCCTTCAACTATCTAGCACGTAGAATGCAGTAACATTCCAACCCAATGCATTTGGGAACACTTGTACTTATTTTCAAAATTCAAAAAACTAATGTACTTTCGGACTAACTTCACAGTAATTGTAAGAAAAAACTTTTTATAGTGCCTTGCTATATAAACTGTTAATTTTTGTACTATTTTAGCCCTGAAGAAGAAAATAAACATTTTCGAAAGCTTGGAAAATACTAAAGAGGTAACTGATTTTCCTGTCCTAGACTGCAATCCCAATTAAACACTGAAAATATATATATATATATATATATGTGTGTGTATGTACAATGAATGGAAGAAGCTTAATGCGGGAGAAAGCAACGAAAGTAGACCGTTTACTTACTCAGTGATGGAAAATTCCATTTTTGGAAGAAAGCGACATAGTTACAGAAGAGCCAACTATTATTATAATTCGGGTTTTCATTACGGACGCATTTTTTTGAGATGTTATATTTTTTATACTTGTCACTTGAAATTAACATAATCTAATGTTTTTGACTATTTATAAAATGGAAAGGAATAGTTTTGAACAACGCGTCCAAATAATTCAACTTAATTATGAAAATGGACGTTGAAATAAAGATTTGTTCGTACATTACCCGATTTTTATGGTTCACACAATGAATCAACAATATGAAGAATAAAGCAGAAGTTGGAGCAAAGTGGTTCAGTTTTGAACGCAAGAGCATCAATTCGGCATTGCCCACGAGACAATATTGATGCAGTTCGTAAGACTGTTGAAGATGACCCAAGAATATCAATTACACGACGCTCAATACAATGAAACACTCCACAAACAACTTTATGGTGAATTTTGCACAAGGATTCATAAAAGTAATATAAAGGAAGCTTATAAATTTCAGTTAACACATGAATTGAAGCAACAGCCTATTTAGAACGTGGTCAACTTATTAATTTCAAAGAATCAGCTACTGTGGGGGAGCTGAAAGTGGTCATTTATCAGACATTTTCAAGCTATAATTGTCAAACCTCAAATTTTAATTATCAATAAAAATTTGAATCACTGCAGTCAAAAGTATGTTTTTAGGTTTTATGAACTAATTAGGAACTGCAGAGTAAAAGGAAAATCCTGTACTTATCAAAAAAATTATTTTATCTTACAACTAATTTAATTGATTACATTCATTGTAATTACTATGATAACTTTTTGTTGATTTAACATCTTTAATAAACATCTATCGATTTAATATTAATTCATAAACCGCTGTCGATAAGTACTTGACGAAATGGGAAGTGAAAAGTTAGGAATAAGATTACTCCTTTATATAGGGTGATTTTTTAAGCGTTGTTTTTTTTAATAGAATAAAACACTCAATTTGCATCATATATTCAAAATTTTTATGGAAATTGATAACTTGGCCTTTGCCATTTATATTTTAAAGATAACTTCATGTAAATGTTGTCCTCGGTTCCGTATCAAATGGTCCAATTTGACACATGCCCAATTGCTTAGAACGGCAACGAATTGACATGTCTCGATCCTCAGTAACACTGTACACTACGGCTGCAATATCCTCTTCAGTACGCATGCGAGACAATGATTTAATGTCCAACAAAGTAAACTTGGTGCGAAATTTGGTGATAACAGCACGAATTGTTGATTCACCAGGTCGAATATGGTCGCAACAAACGATACACATCTTTCACATAGCACGGATTTTGATAGTAAATTTCAACAATTTGCAATCATAATTGAAAATAAATATGTTTTTCTCGATATGCAGTGTCTTTTAGTATGCCACATGGCTATGTGTAATGTTTGATGAACTATGAGGGATGTTATTAGATTTCCTCCAGATCTTTCAGAATTATTTAATGATAATTATAAATTAAAATGCTGCAAAAACGTGACGACTGGCTTACTATTACCCCGAAAATGTAGAATCAACGATTAATAAAACCTCTAATCGACATGCATAGAAGACAATATATTAAACAAAATTAAATCTTGCACAATTGATTTTTTTAGATTTTCAAATTAGAAACATTTTGTGGGGGAGATCCTGGATTGGTTAACCTCAGCATAATCCTCGCCGTTAAAATTCGTAATGTAAAATGACAATAAAAATAAAATGTATACATTTAATTTATTCATTTATCAATCAATTGTTATTATTAAAAAAAATTATTGAAATTAATTTTATTTTAATCTCATTTTATATTTCTGTTTCAGCCCGCAGGACATAAAGTATTGATACTTTTTCAGTTTGATTTTTAACATTTAATTTTCATTCAATCATAGTTTGTTTCAGAATTTGAAATTAAATTTATAGGCAATGGAAGTCTGTGATAGTGAAATATTTTTCATCTATATATTTCACCTCTAATATAAGAACTTTTGAAATATTATCTGCAGTTAGGGTAGACAAATAGGTGCTTTTATTGGGAAAATACAAGACTATCTAGAAATATACGCCATGATGGTAAATTAACTAGCCAAAATTGTTTGAAATGAGTCAGCTTAGAATAAATAGTTCATAAATCCGTATATCTAGAATACCAAAAGGGCAATTTTCCATGGCGAGAATAAGATATTAATAGGTTTTCAATTATGTAAACCTTTTCATAGTTCACATAAAAGAAGTTTAAGATACATTATCAACCAAAATCTCCAGTGTTATTGAAATTTCTGAAGTGTTTCAATTAAAATTTTAGTTGCATCAGCTAATTTCATATTTTATTTTCGATTTTTGTTTCAGACATAACTTTACATTTTAGTATTATGTATAAAATTTATAGACAATAAAAATCCGACCACTATTCATGAAGCCACATTGTTGGTTCCTTTCGAACATGTTTTAATATTAGGGCTAAGAATTTCAAGTTCAAGTTATTTAGAGTAGTACCTATACAAGTTTACATGGGAGGAGTAAGAATTAATTTCTGCTTTATCCATAATGCATCATTATTAGACTGAATATATAATTTTCAAATTTATTGACTAAGGTAAAATACATTCTAGTTTTGATTACAGATTTAAAATTTTTTTTTAGATAAATATTAATAAAACCCAAAGTGTTCTATAATATAATATATATATATATATATATATATATATATATATATATATATATATATATATATATATATATATATATATATATATATATATATATATATATATATAGAATTGATTAAACACAAACATGGAAAAATATGAATGAAATTATTTTTCTTGGCATTCGGTCTATACAGAGACAAATTCTATCATGTGAAAATGAAAAGCTGCACATATGTATATATTAACAAAACTCAAAACTTCTTTTAATTCACTACATAAAAATAGTTTCTTAGTTCACTACGTGAAATAAGAAATTAAACAAAATTTAATATTTAAAAGAATTTTTGTGTTCTAAGTAAAATATTCAATTCTTTATTTCCACCTACAGATGCTTCAATAAGTAGTAATTCACAGAGCAAAGAATTACTTGTTATGTAATGTGGGAGAGGACTTTAAAATAAAAATATAAAATTTTTTGGAAATTGTGTTTAAATGATTTTGAAACATTAAAATTAGTTGCACTTCTCTGCTAGTTGATTATTTTTCCAGAATTCAAAAATATGATTTCAACTATCATCCTTACTTGATGTTGAAGCATTGGAATGTGCATTCAAATAACTAATATCACCTGTATTACATGGGATACTAGGAATTTGTAAACCTTGTTTTGAAAAACCTGAATAAGAACTCATTGGTTTCATTGGAGAAGGTAAATTTTGAATATCAGTTTCATCTTCATCCAATAGAGTAGTTTCTAGTTTTTCAACTAAAGGTAAAACATATTGTTGTTTTGATTTAGCTGAATCAGTTTTTTCCTGGACATTTAATGAAGTATTTAATGGAACTAATGGTTCTTGAAATATTGCACTGGATGTGCCAAGAGGACCAAATGGATCAGGGGTCACATTTAAAGATATTCTTTCAGGTGTGAGATCTTCCACCATACTATTTTCGCCACTGAAATCTGAAAAATCGATGTCGTAATTTATTTTAGAAAGACCAAATGAATTGTGACTATGATCTTCAGGTGTAGGTTCGACACTTATGGTAGAAGCATTTTCAGCAATGAGAGTACATGGAGTTATATCTAGCTGCAAATTTTCTTTGGTATAATCATTCAGGTGACCTATTTCTAAATTTTGATGATAAAAATTTAAGTTTTCTGGCTCTGATTGGTCAAAATCATGTTTCCTAAGTGAAACATCTGTAGCACCACCAGATTGTTCATGATGAGGGTTTAATGAAATAGGTGATTTCCTTGGTTTTATTACTAGAGGTGTTCTTTCCATAACAACAGATACTGTTTCGTTGAGTTCATTCTAAAATGACAAATAGAAGATAAATAAAATAAATTAATGCTATGCTTATCTTTTATTATTTCAAAGATTTTTTCAATCATACCTTGAATTTCTCAATGTCTTCCCGTAACATTTTAGAGCCTTCTTGGACGATAGTTGTCCTTTGGGAGAGATCCTTCAGAATATTGAGATTCTCCCTCAACTGATGCATACCTTCACAAGCGACCAAAGCCGACTCCCAAGCACTGACACAAGTGATTTGTCCTGACATATAAGCATCAAATTCTTCTTCTGCCATATTTAATGACTTTGCAGTTAGATTCTCAATGAAAGAAACAGCACAACACTGCAATAAAAAGAAACTGTGATGAAAATGTCATTTGCTCAGGAAACAGAGTTTATTTTTTTTCTTATGAAGTATAAGTAAATTGAAATATCAAAATAGTATCTAATATTTATGTATTTATGATATCAATGGAAGTATGCTTTGATGTACATATATGAATAGCAACACATACCAGGTTTGTGAAGTAATAACCTGCTTCCCCTTGCATAAGTCTTGAATCATTACAAAATCTAGTTACATACAAAATATTACTTTTCAATCGGGCTGGATTAGCTTTCAGTACAACAAATATCAAAGCTGGTAAAAATTCATCTGCACTGGCAGGTCCTCCTTGACAATGTTGTAATACTTCCATAACACTTCTACAACATTTAACAACACAGTTGAGCTTATCTAATGGGGCTTTTACAGAATCCATTCCTAATAGATCCGTGATAGCTGTGTAAACGAGATCCCTAACTTCAATGCTAGTTTCACTAATACAACAGTCAAGATGATGTGCATTGACCCAACTCAACTTTCTGATACGTTCTTGAATAATAAGGTCTTTCTCTTCATCATTTGTTGAATTAGGACAAAAAAGGGAACTGAAAAAAAATTACACTAGAGTAGCAATATAAGAAAAAGTATTAATGACAATTTGAATTAATTGAATTGAACATTGAAAAGGTGTAAAAGTTATTCAGATGATGATATATATATATATATATATATATATATATATATATATATATATATATATATATATATATATATATATATATATATATATATATATATATATATATATATATATATATATATATATATATATATATATATATATATATATAGAACATTAATTCGAAATATTCAAATAAATTAAAATAATGTTATAGTAGAGCTAGATATGTGAACGTGTACGATGTGATGCCGCCATTATCCTCCAAGGAATAAATTTTAGAAAAACATAAAAAGATGGAAGTTGGAGACAGCTGTTTCGTTCTGCAAGGAACTCGTCAGTCGCACCACGCCCATCGAAGTAAGGCAATTATTTCAATCCCCAAGCACCTTCTTATGACTTCAAGTGGAGTACCGTCAAGTAACGAATACTTCACAATTCCATAGTAATCAATAGAAAACATCTCTCAGATCATAGACACACCAAGCATCAAGGGTTCATTATTTATTCAATATTCATTCAAATAGGCTCCTGAAATACGAGAACAATCGCGAGCGTACCACTAACGCAACCTATTGACATTTCAAAACATCTTATGATGACATTTGTCAAATATACGTTGCAATTTAGTAGATACCTATGGGTATAGAAGAGATGTGAACATTCGATGCTTGGAGTGTATATGATCTGAGAGATGTTTTCTATTGATTCCTATGGATGGAATTGTGAAATTGAATACCGTCATTACTTGACGGTATTCAATTATGGTCAATATTTAATATATATACATTCAATTTTATGATCACTTGGAGTCATAAGAAGATGTTGGGATTGAAATCGTTCCCTCACTTCGATGGACGTGGTACGACTGACTGGTGTGAGTTCCATGCAGAACCAAACAGCTTTCTCACATTTCCATCAGGTGTGGCATCGATTTCAATATTTCACATTTATCCCTTGAAGGATAATAGAGGCATCACATCGTACACGTTCACACATATAGCTCTACTAAAACATTATTTTGATTAATTTGAATTTTTCGAATGAATGTTCTAGTTTTCATTTTCTTAAATATTTCATTCAGTGTCGTAAGCACAAAAACATAATTTCCTTATAATCATTCAGCGATGTAAGGCATAAAATGATTTATGTAGTTAGTACTAACCTGAATAATATCGTCATGACATATTTTTCGAAGAAATCCAACAATTGATCTCTAACATCAGACGGTAAGTCCTTAAAAGTGGAAGAGGTATTCAGACCATTATTGAATGTGTTATAATACTTCTGTGCTACTTCAGTAACGTCCTCGATTGGCTTATTCATGTTAATGTCGGTTTGAATCCTCTTAATAAAAACTTGAATATATTTGAAAAAATCGTGGCGTAAGCTTTCACTGAGTTGACCAAAGGTCAACATAAATTCTGCCATCAACTTATCGGCATCTGGATTAGAATGTTTTAGATCACTATTGCGATGAGGCTTTTCCAATTCTGAAATATTCAATTACCATGTAATTAATAAATCGATATACATTATTAATATTATTCATACTAAGGGAACATATCAAATTTTTTCAGGTTGGAGTTTAAGATAAAAAGATGTCGACAATTTGAATTATATTACCTTCCTTAATCTGAAAATATTTGTTTGAATTATCATTAATTATCAGAAATAATAACAGAAAATGTATATGTGCATCGATTGATCAATTATCAGGTGCTTATTAATTAAGTAATAATAAGTAAATAATGTTTGTGAAGAACAGATAAGGATGTTTTAGAAATTGCACTGTTTCTTTAATAAGTAGTCTATCACAATTTTCGATATACTTCGCACACAAACTGCATCATCAGTAAAAAAAAAGAATAGAATATTAATGTTGAAATTGGCCATTTTTTCGTACATTAAACATGAATGAAAATAATGGCATGAAAGGAAATATATATATATATATATATATATATATATATATATATATATATATATATATATATATATATATATATATATATATATATATATATATATATATATATATATATATATATATATATATATATATATTGAAATTGATTTATTGCCTGTTTGAGGTATTTATTTTGAAAGTTTTTAGCATTAATAGGCTTTTTAATATGAAAAAGTTTATTTCTGTTGACGTTTCGTTGTTATATTACAACTTTGTCAAAACTAATTAATTAGTTTTGACAAAGTTGTAATATAACAACGAAACGTCAACAGAAATAAACTTTTTCATATTAAAAAAGCCTGTTAATGCTAAAAACTTTCAAAATATATATATATATATATATATTATGTGTATATATAGGACGTGTGAAACTTACAATGTTAGTGTATTTATGTTTTTTCTATTGATTCCTAGAATTTGAGATATAGTAATCTATGCATTCTAAATGCATACAACTTTATAATATATTTCTCTCTTCTGATTTTTTTTACTCTCTTATGTTTGCAACGATTTCAATATTCTCTAATATTTATTTTTTGAAGGATAATGGAGACATCACATTGTTCATGTTTGACATAGTCAGCTCTGTTATATTATTCTTTTGAATAATTCTTAAAAAATTAGTGAAAGAGAGTTATTGCATACTTTATTGAATATTTACAAGTGCGATGATATGAGTACGATGATTAAAGAACTCATTTTATTATAGTGGATTTCCTGATCAGGAAAAACTTTTGTGATGTAATTTCGATTCCAAATTTAAGTATTTCTTCATATACTATATATATATATATATATATATATATAAATATATATATATATATAAATATATATATATATATATATATATATATATATATATATATATATATATATATATATATATATATATATATATATATATATATATATATATATATATATATATATAGTAAATACTGAGACTCTTAATCGAAATATCGAAATATTTCAAATAAAACTCTCAGGGAGCTGTCTACACAAATGTTGTCAACGAGAACGAACCCATCACTTTCGAGAGTGAATATTAAGAGCGTTTCGAAAAATTCATCGATCTTGTTAAATGATAATAGGATACAATTGTTTCATCATTATTATGAATCATCAGTCCATATTTAATCTATCAATCAAGAATCGATGACTTTCAAAACGAACATAGGTCCTATACCAAATTAAGAGAAGTTCTAGAGAGTGAATTACTAGTATTGAATTACCTGTGAATCTTTGAACTAGCTACACTTTTGCCCGCCTGGGCGTGATCTGGAGCGATTAGGCATGGGATCATTCGTACACATTTCATACAATTTTCTGTTGTGTTCGAATGGAATATCTACAAAGCCTTCCACTTGCACTCTTGTTGTCATGAGTAGGAATCTTGAACGCTAGGGAGTGTTTATACGTCCTTTCGCCGATAGAGGGAGCCTACGTGAGTATTTCACTCTCTAGAACTTCTCTTAATTTGGTATAGGACCTATGTTCGTTTTGAAAGTATTCGATTCTTGATTGATAGATTAAATATGGACTGATGATTCATAATAATGATGAAACAATTGTATACTATTCGTTCGAAACGCTCTTAATATTCACTCTCGAAAGTGATGGGTTCGTTCTCGTTGACAACATTTGTGTAGACAGCTCCCTGAGAGTTTTATTTGAAATATTTCGATATTTCGATTAAGAGTCTCAGTATTTACTAGTATTGAATTACCTGTGAATCTTTGAACTATATATATATATATATATATATATATATATATATATATATATATATATATATATATATATATATATATATATATATATATATATATATATATATGTATAGTAAATTGTCAATAATGTCTGAAACATATGTTCAGTAAATGTAATGTTTTCTGTAGAACTTAGTATTATATTCATTTCATTGTACTTTTGAACATTAACTATTTTTATTTTTTGAAACATTTTGCACTTTACGTAATAAAAGATTTTTTTTTGAAGATCGAGTTAACTGATTTTAGCTTATTATTGAACTTTTTGTACTATAGAAAATAATAATTTCCCAGCCATTATTATACAACCAAGTACCTTTCAAATTAGATGGTTTCCGAAATAATGGCAGGAATTTTGATTTTTTGTCAGATTGGTGTTTCTTTTTCTCCTCAAACTTAGTAAAAGCATTTGATTTTTGCTTTTCTAATTGTGCTTGACCCTGTTTCTTCTGCTTCTCAAAACCTAGGTGATCTCGGTAACATTTCGAGCAGTAACCTGAAAATAAAAAAAAGTAACATAAAGCTAAATTTTAATGAATCGATATATTAGGTCTGCCAATTGACATCTAGCACAACACTCGAAATTTACTCGATTTATATGCTTTTGACTTAAAATATATTTTGAGCTACTTACAACTCAGCCATTGTCAAGAGTTTATACAAGTAAAAAATTGTGATGAAAAAATTTTAAATAACTCATTTTCCGACAGAACTGGATTAATAATAGAAAAAAATTGTTTTTGATATTACAGTATAATCCCACTAATCCGGCACTTTAACAGACCGATGTATTATTTCATTATAGTGAAAATTTGAGAATCAAAATTGCATCCAAAAGTTTTTGGAACTTGACTGGGATTCGAACCCAGGTCTTTCAGGTTTAGACGCTCGGATTGTCCTCTTTTGAGACATGCACTCGAAAGTGACTGAACACCTAACTCATCCTCCGAGAGTATTAATTTCTCCTTAAGGAACAATGATAATTATTGATTGAATATTTATGGACTAGGTGTTCACTCACTTTCGCCTGCATGTCTCAAAAGACGACAATCCGAGCGCCCAAGACTAGTTTGTCGAATAAAAGAGTTGTTAGATATGGGTTGAAGTTGCATCTTGACGTAAACCGGAATGAACTGGGTTCGAATCCCAGTCGAGTTCCCAAAACTTTTGGATGTGAATTTGATTTTCACAATACTAAAATAATACATTTCTACATGTCCGTACGTCGTTGGTAAGCACTAATAATTTTCTGTATTATATATATAGTACAAAAGTAATCAAACGAAAAGTGAATCTCTCGACCTTTAGATGAATTTTAAGTAGTAGGTTTATCGGGAAAAGGGGCCAATAACCATCATTTAGTTCATTTTACTTTATCACTCAATATTTCGCCCTTTCTTCGATTCCTTTCTCAAGAGAATCTACAAACAGAAAATGATTACAACACTAAAAGAGCAATATACTCACAGAAATGGAAAATGGTCTAAAATTTTAATATCAAATACATTAAAATATGAAATAAACGAATCGCAAAGGCAGAACACAAGCAGACTGTCACAAGAAACGATGCACCGAGCAAAAACAAGCGAACCGAGCACCTGTATCAAATTTCACCTAGTAAAGCAAAATATTGCAATAGATATTGCTGGCGTTTGAAAATATCCATTTTGAAATTGATGGTATTCTCAGTACACTGGATATGACACATTTCCACAATCGACTCCTATAATTAACCTCACGTTCCAAAATTTTTACACCATCCAACTCAAATTTATGGCCGGTATCGACACTATGCCTAGCAGATGCGCATGATAGGTTTTTGATACGAATATCACGAAATATTGAGTAATTAAGAAAAAGGAACCAAATTATGGTTATTGACACCTTGTCCCGATAAACCTACTACTATATATATATATATATATATATATATATATATATATATATATATATATATATATATATATATATATATATATATATATATATATATATAATTATTCTTTATTTTTTTTGGAATGATATACCACGCGAAGTGAATGAACACAACGTCGAAGAAGAAACAGTTCCAAATACACAACCAACGCGAATTCACACCCGATTCAACAGAACCAGCAACATTAGCGAGGCAGGAAGAGCCTGAAGAACACCAACAGAACAAACAGGCTTTAACAAGAATGTTTCATGAAGAAATAAGATAATCTAAACATATCCTCTTCTCTTCTCATGCCGGTTCTGCCTGCGTACGGTGACGGCTTGTCCCTCCATACAGTCATCTAATGTGCAGCTGTCTCCACAGCAAGGTATATGGAAGCTAAAATACGAGCGAGAGAGGACGATACAGAAAAAAATTGACGAACTGAGAAAATACTTTGGACAGCCAGAAAATTACCAAGTGGCAATAAGAATACGGAAACTCTAGAATACTGTTGCATTCATAATGGTGACAAATCAAATTAATGCACGTCATTATAGTGAAAACATCACCGCCCATCCCTGCCTTGACACCCTTCGGTAAAAACTATCTGTTTACGGAGGTCGTTTGAAGAGGTACTAGGAAAGCAAAAGAAGGAGGGTGGACAATGGTTTATTTGTGAGATCTAGGAGATCCTTTTATAGGTCTCTCAATGCCAATTAATTGGCAGCTAACAATGACGAAAAGTATGCCACCAAAGAAGGCATTCAGCATTTTTGCGATGGCTTCAATTTGTTCAAATCATGGTGCGCGATGGATATAGGAGGAGATCGTGGCTGCCAACACTTACAATGAGATGAGACAACATTCAATCACTTGAATCACAGGAACAACTTCTCATATACTGTAATTTGCAAAAAAGTCTACAAAAAAAACCACTTTATGGCATACATTGATTACAAAAAGGCATTCGATTCGTGATTGGTTGATTCAGGATAAAAATCTACAAAATAGACCCCTCTATGATTAACTTCCAACAGCATGCTACGTCTATAGGGAATACCACAATACACCTTAATGGAGTCAACTGCAATATATCGACAGATACCATACCAATTAAGAGTGGGATATTTTAGGGAGACTCTTTGAATTCTCTATGGTTCTGCTTGTAAATGAATCCTCTATCTTGCAGATTGAACTAATAACAATGAATTTTTGATTGAATATAACACAGAAGCCATAGAAGTCAATCACCTACTGTATACGGACGACTTGAAGCTCATGACCAGTACTAAGCAAATGCTTGATATTGTTGATGACTTCTCCATCGATATGAAAATGCAATTTGGCATGGACAAATGTCGTACCTTGAGTGCCAAAACAGGAAACGGAGAAATTTCAAATGCGAAATGGAGATAACATTGAATGCAAGAGGGAAACTATAAATATTTGGGAATGAAGCAATCTCAAGGAATCGATCACCGTTTAATGTTAGACAAAATCTCCCATTACTTTTGAAGTAAACGAAACTTGACAGTAAACATCCTTTCAAGGCTATCAACAGTTACGCCTGTTTAAATCTTGTTAACTCATTCGGAATAGTGAACTGATAGAACTGATGTTAACACCATCAAGGAAAAGTAAGGAAAAGTAAGGAAAGATCTGATACTGCTAACAAAGTTTAATAACCACCACTCAAAAAGCTCAGCTGAAAGGACACTATACCGAGACATCAGGGAGGTAGAGAATTGGAAGATATCGGTAAGTTGTTGCAACTGCAAATATTGAATTTTCATTACTACTTCCACAGGAAGTCTGCTGTCCCACAGCTGCAGAGGGTGATTTGCCAAATTGTTGACTTTACTCCTCCGACACTGAGCGATGATCAGACATAATTAACATAATGATCACATTATGTTAAACTCAACGACGAAAAACTAAAACGGAACGAAAAACAGATGCAGAGAAAAGTCCTTGCACGGAAAGCACATTGATGAGACCATGAAGGAAAATGCCGACAAAGAAGCTTCCAACTACTGGCTATTCTCAAGCAGAATGTTTCCGGAAACGGAAGGCACACTCTTAACTATTCAAGACTAAGGTATTCCAATCCGTAAGTACTCGAAATACATAGTTAAATACACAACAGTCAAATACCAGATGCCGATAGGGATGTCAAAAATTAGACACCATACCGCACATAACAGGGAGATGTCAAATATTTGTCCTTACTGAATACAAACAGAGACATGACGCCATAACATTAATTCCAACTTTTACAGAAAGAAGAGGTCCCTTACTACGCTATATTCCGGAGTCAAATTTGGAGAATAACCAGTTCAAATTCTACTAGCACCCCACTATACTGACTGATCAAACAGTTTCCCACAATAAGTCTGGCCTTGTCATTGTTGAAGAGAATTTGAAAAAGGAAAACTACTTTTAACTCGATGGCCATTCCAAATACAACAATCTATGTGAGAACTTGCACTGCGAGTCGAGACTTTTCCGATCATATTAGCATCTACTGGTACAATCTACAATACTACAAAAAAATCTGCTGTTCAACATCAGACAACTACGACCAGACAATCATCTCTATAAGGAATTACATAAATCGATGCTATTCTCATTTTTGATATTACAAAGATTAGCAGTAGCAATCTTCACGAGTGAAAAAATTTACAATATAATTTAAGCATATTTTAATAAGATCAATTTACATAACAAATAGAGTGAATGTTGACATTCCTTTGTATGATGCTATAAATGATATTAAAAAGATTTGTTGATGATGACCTGCAATGAACTCGAACCTTCATGGAGAAATATGTATGGAGAAATAAATATGAATTTATTTTAGGACAAACAATACATCTGAAGTTAATTCATACATTTGATGTATGCATCAAAAGTTATCTTACTGATAAGTCTTTCCGGTTCGAGTTTAAACAAATTTATAAAACAATTTATATTATAAAAGAAGCATTGAATCGAATAAAAAGTGCCACCACGTTATAATTCGCTCATTAAAGAGAAAACAGTTAAAACAAAAGCGAATCTTGTATTCAAAGACTGCTCAAGTATATGAGAAATAATTGAAAATCTTACTCCCTAGTTTGCTGAAAGACATAAATCTATAGGTACAATTTGTACTATCAATGTCTTAAAATAATGTCAAAAGAAACACTAGTCTTTGAAACACAAAATGAAAAAAATTAACGATTTTCACTAGTTACACCTAGTAACTGAATGGACAATAATAAAGAATTCAAAGTTGAAAATTTCATTTGCTCACTACCTTGTGATGTTTGGTTAGAAATGCAGAAAGAACTAGAGTAGATTATTTATTGACGTCTTTTTGAAGAATTTTTAATTAATTTGCCTTGTTAAAGGAACAAACAATTTTGAATGAACAAAATTTGTTGTGTACCTCCCGTTTTAGATGTGACAAAAATGAAGATTTTTATTGCGGTTTTTATGGCGGGTTTTAATGTCTACTGATCCAATGCGACGGGAAAACCAGTAGCTACATTCACATAGATTATTTTGCTTGAACAAAAATTTAAAAGGAAATAATTAAACCTCCAAGAATATTTATTACGAAATAAAGTAGGTACAATAGAAAAAGTATATTTGCAGTATTTATGAGATACCGTTATAATGTTATGCTCAATTATCTTGTAATATACTTCAGTTATCTGTGACCAAATCTCACAGAAATAATGTCAAAATGTGAATTATAAAACATGTTTAAAGATCAATAGACTTCGAGTTATTATTATTAAATTATTCTACAGATTCTTCAGTATGGCGCCGCCAAATGAAGACGTATCAGAGAGTAGCTCCGTGAATTCACGTAAAAACGTGGAGTATTCAGATAAAGTATGTAATCATTGCAGTAAAAAAGTGATTGACTTTGTTCAGTGCATAAAGTGCTTCGAGTATTTTCATCCTTCATGTATGACGCAGTCAGCTGCGAAAAAATTTACAATTTGTACTCATGAAACAAGTAAGAATAATGAAAGTAAGATTTCTAAAGTGGTATCATGTGAATGTTTGGATGAAAATAGACTCTTGAAAATTGAAATTAAGTATTTGAATCAAATCATAATGGAAATGCAATCAAAGAATTCCATATTATTGGAAAATAACAAATTAGTGCTTGAAAATAATGTATTACTCAAAGAAAAAATACTTAATTTAGAAGAGTGCATAAAAAGCAATTGTAAACAAAGTGTGATTCCGCTTTACAAAACATCTGTGGCTTTGAAGGTTGATGAACCTGATAAGACGAGCAAGAATACCAATCTTAGACGTATGACATCGACAGTTGACAACAATGAATTTACTAATAAAGAACATCGCGACGGTGATTTATGTTGTCTTAGCAGAACTAAGGAACAACCGTCAAATCTTGCCATTGATACTGAAAACATTCCAAAGCTTGCGACATCTAAAGTCTCAAAAATTAAAATGTTGGAAAAGGAATGCAGTACTTCAAATGAGGGTATGCAGAATAAACAGGAAGATTGGTCTGTGGTTACCAGCAAAAAGAACAAAAACAGTAATCGTAAAAAAGTTCAATTAGTTTGCACAGGATTGGAAGCTAAGTCTGCTGACCTATCAATACAAGGAGCAGTTAGGAGAAAATGGCTCTATATTGGGAAAGTTGCAGGCAATGGAGTGGCAGAGGAAGATATTTTGAATTACCTTAAGGAGTCGCTAGGAAATCATAGTTTTGTTGTGAAGAAATTGACTACGAAGGGATACAATTCAGCATTTAGTGTGGGAATTCCTAATAAGACTTTATTTGAGAAGGTATTCGATATTAGTTTTTGGTCAGAAGGAATAGTTCTGAGAGAATTTGAGTTCAAAAATTTTTTTCGGAAGGTGAAGATCGATCAAAAAAAGACATAATAAGTTCCAATATTGATGAATCTAAACGTATGTTAAGTTTATTCCATCAAAATATCAAATGTTTGTCCACCTCATTCTTGAGCTTTGAAGCCACACTTAAATCCTGACATTGTTGCACTATCGGAGCACTGGCTATGTTTTGATGAACTTAAGTGTTATAATCTTGAGAATTACAAACTTATTTCCTGCTTCTGTAGAAACGTAGGCTCCCATGGTGGTTGTGCTATTTATAGTAAAAATAATATAGTAATAACTCCAAGAAGTGATATTGAAGCTCTTTCTGTTCCAAGAGTTATTGAATGCTCTGCAGCACAGTACTATATTAGTAATAATTGTAATTTAAATCATTTAAATTGTTTCTTTATAAGTTATTAGTTAAGGCTGAACCTTATAACATTAATGAATTCCTGTTACCCTGTGATAAACTGTGATTTATTATATCAATAGGCTTTGACTTGTTTTCTTTTTGTTGTATGATTATTTTTTGTATGACAATTATGAAAATAAATATTATTATTATTATATATGAAATTTGTTATTATTTTCAAAAAGTGCTTAGAGGTTTCGCTTATAAATTGGTGAAAGATTATAACAAATAAGAATATTTGAAAACACACTTCTCATAAGTTTCACTGAATATATATAAAACTCTACACATTTCTGGTTATAAGCTCATTCTTAAGAATAATATAATACCTATTGCATTGGTTCTACATCAGTGATTCCTAAAGTGGTCCAGGTGGACCCCCGGGGGTCCACGGGAGACTTGCTGGGAGTCTACGTAGGCGTGAACAAAGAATGGGGGTCCATAAGATGTTAATGGGGGTCCACGAAAATTTATCTGCTTTTGATAGTAAAGAGCAAAAATGTAAGCATAGTTTTTATAAGGGCCTACCTATATTGTTTTAAGTACCTAACTAAGCAGATAATATTTTAATAAGGCAAGCGACTGTTACTTGTCCAAACTTGCGTATTCGATATTACGTACAATTTCGTGCACAGACTTGCAAAGCGCTATCCGCCCGACAATGCTTAATGCTTGTTCAGACATGAACTTGATCACCACTATAAATACTTGATGCCAAAGGTAAACTCATTCATTTGTTCCCGGAATTTTGAAAAAAAGGTGTGGGAAAATTTATATCTGTGTTTGCTAGTGCCGGAGAAAAGTAAGTACCTACCTTTTTTTTGTTATAGTACTTAAGTATTTTGTTTACGTGTACTAGTCGGTTGATCACAACGGCTTGTATAGATAGGTAACTTAGTAACTTACAGATATTTTAATTGTCCTCTTTCGATTTGAAGACAAACACAGCACGTTTTATTCAATTGTTTTTTCACGAGAGCAGAGAGAGAAGCACTGCCTGTCTAAAAAGGTCGAATAAGCAATATTACAGAGCAATTAATTTTGTAATTTTTCTTGCAAATAACTACTAATTTTATAGAACAGTAATTTCATAAGCATTTTAAATTGATTTTGAAGTAACTTTTTTATCGAAATTATTACTTTTCGAAAAGAGCCAGCGGTGCGCGGGCGACGGGAAAAGGGCGGGGCTTGAACTTCGATGCCAGTTTGGCACGTTTTAACAATGAAGCCGCAGACAAAAAATACGCAAATACACGGAGCGCGTGAACTCATTGATTTAATAAAATGTCAGTTATTGTTTTTATGGACAATTTTGGGATTTCGATTTTTATTTTTTCCTACACAAATATGATCAGTATTCGATACTGAGTACACCAATTTTTATTTATGCTATTAAAAATTAGTGGTAAATTATGTACTTTAAAATTGATACCGTTTTGTGAAAACGTCTGTATTTATCTTAGCGGTTTATTAGTTGGTCCCTTTACAAGCCGTAATTCTATTTCCGCGTGCTGACAAAGGCTGCGGTGTGAAACCTATATTCTGAAAAAAACTTGGTTACTAAAACATTTTTTTTTTACAGGTAAGGTAACTGACACGAAACATGGCTACAGCAAAGAAAAAATGTCGACAATATAGTTTCGATTATTTGAATTATGGTTTTGTTCCATCAAAGGCAGACAAACAATTGCCCATGTGCCTATTATGCAACAAAGTTTTGAGCAATGACTCTATGAAACCATCAAAGCTCGAAGATCATCTAAGAAGGTGTCAATACTTGATACTGTTTTGACACCTTTAAGGTCTTCTATCAGTACCTGTATAGGTACTGATAGAATAGGTAAAGATTTAAAATATTTTCAAACATTGAAAGAAAAATATGAAAAGAGACCCACAATGCACAGTATGTTCGCTTCAACATCTCAAAGTAACGATGATGGCTTGCGGGCATCTTACAATATCTCATTACTTATAGCAAAATCTGGAAAACCGCACACTATCGGAGAACAATTAATTTTACCCGCTGTTGAAGAGATTTTAAAAACTGTTTTGCACAAATCTCCATTTGATGTACTAAAAAGAATTCCATTAAGTAACAATACTGTACAAAGACGCATTGATGAAATGAGCTCTGATATCGAAAGCTTTTTGTGCAATCATCTGCAAAAACTCATTTTTCTAAACAAGTGGACGAGTCAACGTTACCCGGTAATGAAGCATTACTATTGGCATATGTCCGATTTATTATGGAGGAAGAAATTCACGAAGAATTGCTATTTGCCAGAACTTTGGAGACTGACACTAAAGGCGAATCGTTATTTAATGTCCTGAGTGATTTTTTTATTGAAAAATCGATTCCATCTACAAACATTGTTTCAGTGGCAACAGACGGAGCTCCTGCAATGGTCGGGCGATATCGTGGGTTTATAAGTCATCTCAAAAGAATTATACCAGGACTTACAGCTATTCATTGCGTAATCCACCGACAACATCTTGTGGCAAAACATTTAAGTGACAGGTTGAACCAATCTCTTCATTTTGTAATAAAAGCTGTCAACAAAATCAGAAGCAATGCATTGAATACGAGTTTATTTGCTCAATTGTGCGACGAAAAAGATGAAGACTTCCAACGACTGCTCTTACATACTGAAGTACGCTGGTTGTCAAAAGGTGCATGCTTAACGAGATTTTACTATGTTTTCGATTCCATATTAGAGTTCTTAGAAAGTAGAGATCCAGATTTAAAAGAAAACTTGATCAAATTCAAAGCAGACATTGCGTATTTGACAGATTTGTTTAAAAAATTATATGATATTAACTTGCAGTTACAAGGGGACAGCCTGAATTTAATATGACTTCAAAACCAGGTTTGAAGATATGCTGACGAAGATATACCACAATGGATCATAAATCCATTTGATGAAACGGAAGTGGCCAATGTTGTATTACAAGAGGAGCTGCTCGAGCTAAGCACTAATGAGGAGCTGAAGGTGAAATTCAGAAAAGGCTACCAAATATTTTGGCTGCAAGCAGAAATACCCAAAAATATCCTGGACTGTGGGAAATCGCAAGGAAATTTTTAATAGCTTTTCCCTCGTCATACCTTGTCGAAAGGAGTTTTAGTGCCGTTACAAACCTCTTAACAAAAAAAAGGAGCAAATTAAACATCACAGAGCGGGGGGATTTGCGGTTATTGCTCACAAAAATAAAGCCAAACATTGATCGTTTGCTGACACTCCATCAGATACATCCTTCCCATTAATTAAAATTATGACCTGAACCTATATTACCTTAATAATTTTTTCTTGTAATTCTCTTCTTTTAATAAATAAAGTGTTATAAAATGTACCATTTTTCGTTTTTATTTTACATATCGGAATATAGGGATAGAACTCAGAAGTGACACAATTTTTATTTTTTGGCGACTTTAAGAATGTGGTAGAAATGTAGCAGCAGGGGGTCCACCGAAACCAGTAAAATTTTGAAAGTGGTCCACGAGAAAAATATGTTTGGGAACTACTGTTCTACATAAAACTACTGAGTTGTTTTACCAGTGAACTGATAATCCAAATATACCTCACTCCTACAGTTCAGGTCTATAAAGAAACTAAAATATTGAATATTGAAAATATTAAGCTCTTTGAACAGGTCAAATTAATTTACAAGTTAAAAAATAAATTATTGAAATCTAGCTCTGTATTAGTACAAAATAATAACTACCATAGCTATGAAACAAGAAAGAAACGGCAGCTGAGAAATGTTTTTGCTAGAACTAAGGCCTTAAGATCTTCCATATCTAGTAGTACATCTGCATACAACCAAATTCCTGTACAGGTAGTAAACACCAATAAAATCCATAAAATGTGCCATAATCTAAAACTATTTTTTGAAGTGATCTAGTTTTTTCGCTGTGATATGTTTAAACTCAAATTTACGAATTACTTTTTAGTTAGGTGTTAGTGAGATTATTGTTTAGTTATAAGCGAACTAAATCTACTCCAATATTGTAGGCCCTGGTGCCAGTACTTTTTGTAACTGTTTTGGGGTCATAAATAAAACTTATTATTATTATTATTAAATTGGTTTAAATATCCGATGAAATGAATGTTTTGTCCCTCGATTCTTTTTTGAATACAACTTGTATTGCAATGTTCAAAATGACGAACTTTCAATGAGTTATTCTATCTTTATTATTCACTAATACCTCCTGCGCTGGACTAGTGGTATTAATCAATGATAAAACAAATTATGAAAAATACGTATTACATATAATGTATGTGAAACCTATGCATTTTGAAGTTTTGTTATTATTGTGTTAACATGGAGAATGGGCTTACAACCTGAAATCTCTGCTTTGTAATATATTCAAGGAAATTTATGTCAAGTGCGTTTTGAATTATTATTATTTATTTTTTTGATGAGTAACATTTTTAAGTATTTCATAATAGTGTTATTATTATCTTTGAACAGTTGTGTAACGCTTGCATATTTTTTACTCATTTTAATTGGAATGGGCCAAATATAATCTCCTATTGATGAACTGTTTGACCTTCTTCGGAATTAAGTTCAATGATAAAATTTTGTTGTTGATTTCTTTTTATTTGATTTTTTAGCTGATTTAACGAATAATGTTATATTTTTTTAGTATTATCCAATTCATATGGAGAAATTTAACTAATCAACTAACTTTGAGCAAAATCAGAAGTATACTTCTCTTTCAATGGTGATTATTTTTTATTACACTTACACAACATAAAATTTGAAAGAAGTTAATATCAATCAATTACTTGTGCAAGAGTAGGTGCAATTTTTAAATGTATAATTAAAACATTGCCAAATTTCTTCGTAGTATCCAACTATATGTTTCAGGCTATTAATACATTATAGAAACCTTTTTGTAATGAATAATTTCTAAATATTTTTAATAGGTTAATAGCCCAAAATATATGTCGGCTGTATTGAAAAATTTGTGGAATTATCTAATCGTTTTTGAATATTTGATGGAAAAAAGCGTTAGAAAAGTTTTTGCTTGTTAGAACTGATACATTTACTTGTATTCGCCAGTGTTGAAAATATTAGTAAAAGCATATAATAATTGATTTTATTTGGAATGTAATAATGAACACAGTAATTTGTCTAACAAGCAAAATTATTTTCTTGTTTTACGATATCTACTTATAAGTAACAAGTTCACAGAATACAATAATTTGAAAACCAATTTAAATAACTGTTTTTTTTAAGCACAAGCCTGTATGTAAGATGTTCTGCTGTAATCTATAACAAGTGTAAAAAACGAACAATCACTATTTGTGGCACGCTTTTGAGTAGAGGAGACAAAATCTTCAACTAGGCTGCAAAGAAATTATGTCTTGATTAAATCACCACTTTGGGCTTAAATGGCTCATCTCTATTAGCATTCAGAAAATATGCTGAATACAATTTCAATAAACGATCGTATGGCATCCAGTAAGAAATTCTATATTACTTCATTTTAATTCTGATAACTGCACTACCAAATTTACATTTCGTAGCAAACATTTAGTTAGACATGAATTAAAACATAGCAATTCCATTTATAGATATCGGTAGAAAATTACTTTCAGAACATAGGAAAACCAAGTACCAAATACTCATATGTCCCTACTTATTTTTACATGTTATACCGTATGACGTTTTTAAGTACCAATAGACCGCCATATGCTCGATTATGCTGTACTTCATATACCACCCAGCCAGCTCGGACATTTTATTACTAAGATTAATTCCGATTTTTTCGAATGAAATTCCTTGTGTTACATTTTTAATTCATGATCATTTTCACTATTTTGTCTTACGTACACAGCCCATAAATTCAATTTCAAATTCTAAAACAAAACTATGTTTAAATGAACAATGAAATGATAAAATTAATCGGAATGAAGTGAAAAAACTGAAAAAAATTTATAATAAGAAAAATTGATAGATGAAATGTTAACTGTGTGCTGTATCACTTTAAATGAAACTTTAATAAGGGGTTACTCTTAAAACCACTGAATTTATTGTAAAATACAATTAGGTTCGCCTATTACACCATTATCAAAGACATATGTATTCAATGTATCTCATTGAAGTTACATTTAATTTTTTTATGATAATTAGTATCCTGAGAGCTGAAACACATGAATTGAAATCAAAAATAAATGAAATGAAATATAATAAAAAATAATTCATTGATTGAACTGTCCTTTCAATGTACCCTTCATCTCGGATGATCAGTTTTCACTTGAGAATGGTTAAAGATACATTACTAACCTCTTTCTGATTCTACCCTCCTTTTCAACATGAACGGTAAGAATTTATTTATTTTACTTCATTTATTTTAATTTCATTTTATATTACTGTTTCAGCCTCCAGGATACAATTATTATTTTTTTTTTTAGTTCAATCCGATTAATTTTATCATTTAATTCTTCATTTAATGATAGTTTCGTTTCAGAACTTGAATTTATAGGCAATGGAAGTCTGAGAAAATAGTGAAGAAGTTCCCAACATCTTTCAAAACATGATCACTTTATAAAGAAACTCTAATGTCTTGACTATGTACTTTGCTAAATGATAATGTATTCGTAAAGAAAAATTTTTATGGCTTGATGACAAGTCTTTTTTAATAACATGATTTCGAGTCATTAAATATGAACTACCACAAAATTGATTCATTGTTATGTATCGGCTTAATTTGAAATATTTTTTGGACAAATAAAAAGGTTGGGACTCACCATTCCAATCAGCATTTCCATAAAATCCACAGCCATTTTTGCACTTTAGGTCCGCCTGGTTAATCCTCAGAGAAGGCTGTTTTGTGGCATACATCATGTACTTGTACGATCTCTGCAAATTCAACACGCACATAGGCATTTTGTATGTGTAACTTAAAATTAACTTAAAACAAAAAAAAAATGTCTATAAAAGTCTTTATATTGCCAAGATTCAAATTTCACTTGACAAATATAATTTTAAAGCATTATCCCATATCTTGAAGGTTTGGATAAACTTTTGTAAATCAGTAAAATGGAGATTTTACGAAGAAGAATTTTTCAAGTTTCTTTTATTGAAGTTACTACCACGGAGGTACGAAACTGTGGTCATGTGCACACAAGTTTAATTCTTTCATTAATTCGTGTTCCAAATGGGACTGAATATTCTTCAAAGGCGCGTATTGTGGATCTAAAACGTTGATTTTTCTAGCTATATTCTTAAGGGCACGACAATTCACTAATATTTCCCCTGGATCTGCCATTGATAATTACTCGAAAAGAAACAAATGCGATTTAAAATTTCTCGGAACACTTTAAAATGAATTTCAGAACACAATAAGGAACACACTACGCCCAAAGTAAAATAGAAACCAATTCACAATTAATTAGAAAGAACGCCGAAGGTATGTCTGCTATATAATATCGACACGTGGGAACTAGACTGGCAAGAAATCCTACGGCTTGTGTCATTTATTAATTTTTACTATCAGTATTTAGTAATCTTAAGTACTTAAGTTATCTTTGATATGTAAATATTGTAGAAACAAAGAGCCCCTATTATTTGTGAAGCGAATTAATAGCTCAAGTAGGAACAAAGGTTCTCAATGACATGATAAGTTTACGAAGTCGATGAATAAAACAAGAATATTTCTTCTAATAATCTAAAACGTTGAAATCTTATGCAAACTAATAACGATACATTATGAGATATGTAATCATCAACTGATGTGAAGGAACGACCCAAATAATTATAGAGGAAAAAACTTCATTTCAACAATGACACCGATCAGTAATGGGACTTAAATATTTGAATATATCTACATATCGTCAAATCGTCGATAAAAACAGTTTGGTTAATCAATTTTACATGATACGAGGGCAAATCTATTGTCCTAGAATAGAGATGGCGTTGTAATGAACAAAATATTTATACATATCACAAAACGAAAGTCGAGATTCACTTTAATCGGATTAATAAATTTGTTTTTAGGGTATGGAAAATTAATATGTTGTGTGGTTCCTAAAATTGGGTAAATGCTTGTTGAGAAAGAGTGAGGCATATTTCACATGAATAAATTGAATACGTGAAAATTTTGCGTAAGATGTTGCAAAGTTTGTTGAACGAGAAACAAAACAAGGAAATGAAGTGCTTGAAATCAGACAATGTGACAAAAAACATTATAAACTCATGATTGATAGTACATATTTGAAATTGATACGTTTTCTTATTTTTATTTCTTATTAACTTGACACATGGATGATTTTCCAGTAGATAAAAGTATTGCTAATTCGGGAAGCTTATTTATTAAAGACGACATTAACATTTGACAGATGACATTAAAAACATTTTCAAGTTTTTTTCAAACGATACCTACATGAGACTACAAACGTATGTTATTATGAGAAGTTTCAGCCAGCGGTGATATTGCATTCTGATCCCTTTTTAATTGCATATTTGTAGACTTCTCAATTGCTCCGAAATATTTGCCTTCTGATTAAATACTTTTCTTGAACATAAAATTTTCGTGGAAACGATTAGATAAATTGTCACATCGATAGCGCCTGATAAGATATGATAAGAAATGCAGTTCATCAAAATGAAAATGAAATTACAACAATTCCATGAATAACCAAAACAAATATGTTTATAAGTAAGTTATGCTAAGCATTTAGCGAAGAGAACGATTAAATGAAATGTAGACATTCCAGAATCAATTAACAAAGGTAATTTAATGAGTTATAGAATGGCTCAGGCAGCGTTAATTTCGGTTCACTCTTTCACTTTTTTACTGATTGATTGCATTTTAGCATTAGTTAGAACTTTTAGATAAATTTTAACTGAACTGTACCAAACAATACACAATAGACAATATATGTGTTAGAATATATTCCGTTTCTTATCTCTTAAAGTATATTGACAAACTACTTCATTTGCAATTTTTTGCAAACCAACTAATGGCGAAAACCACTTTTATACAATTTTATAAGTATATAATAATATATACAATATATAATATGATTATACTTGAAGTGAAGTTATTCATTAGTTTGGATTTGAGAAAAATTCGGAATTATACAGTTTGATTCTGAAACGCTATTGGCAGAAGTGGCCTAATACAGATGGCTAGTTTTAAGAATATAATATATTTATTAATTTTACCAATTCACTTATCGATTGGTCGATACTTGATAAAAATCTAAATACATACATATACGTAGATTTATTTAAATTTTACCAATTATTCATTTAAATTTCTGAAACTACACAAATGAAAATAACAAGTAGTAAAATGCTTTTTAATTTGCTAGGCCGATAAATTCTTAACACATCAAAATTATATCAAATACTCAGGGCTGTTTCTAATGATTTCACTAGATTTGCAATGATATCATAGGAGTTTCGTAATAATAATTCATTGAATTACTTGATACATTGCATTCTGTATATGACAACAGTAAAAGAATATGGAACTGCTCAAGGTGCTTACAACTTATATATTATATAAAGGTACACTAATATTAATGTGTAGATTATAAGCCATATTTTAAATAAGGCTTTTGATTTATGCCTTGAATAAAAATTTGAAAAATTTAACAGATGGTAAATCATTGAACAACTTGACAGTGCCGATTTATAAAAAATATTGGGGGGCCCAACTAAATTTCTAAATTTTACATGAGAAATAGTGGTCTTCAAAGTTTTTTAAAGCATTTTAGATCCATATGATCACATTAGAACCCCGAAAACTCGACAATCTGGGAAACTTGACAAGCCAAACACATGTTTTGGCTTTGAAAAACGAAACTAAACATAAACACGCACAGTATTTTCCTGAAAAGCTAATTTAATTTATTCATTTATCATAATTAGGGTTATAGACTATTACAGACAGTGAATATATAGCTCTGAAAAGACTAAAATATACTTGAGAAAAACTTAAACTATAATCAAAGAAGTGAAAGATAAAATATTTCTGTGCACAGTAATAACACGCTAATAAATAAGTGAAATAACTTATTTAAGTTTGCTCTAATTAAGGCTCAGGGTTCATTAGATAAAAACAATATCTCAAAGTTAATGCTTCAATACAGGTAATATGTCACAATTTCAGTCCAAAAGAAAGTAAATAGCAGATTTGAATTCGATCGTACACCCTAAAAATATTTAATACAGTACTATTGTAATATAGTAATACAATATTAAACTAGTACTAATATTTCGAAACTGAAAATTTAACATTGTGCATGTATTCACTTTTCTATTTTTTGAAGATTCTCACATTGTTCTGAATACCAAAATTAGGGCTATAGTGTCTTTACAAAAATGCAAATCTTGATAGTCTAACAGGATTACAGAATATGAAGTCGTTGATGATTGGTCAGATATCCAATTCATTAACCCCAGTATTTGAATGTATAAGTCATTTATGAATAACTCAATTGCTTTATCAAAATTTGTTTCACCTCTGTTCACTAAAAGCGAGCACTTCAATGACTTGTGTGAGTCCAGCTAATGCAATTTTGTCATTAATGAAAGATTGCACTGTTTTCACAAACTTCAATGTAGATAGCTTTGTAGTATTCATATGGGGTTTTAAAAGCGGAGGTTTTAAAAGTTTTAAAAAACAATGAAGCAAGCAGGCTTCATTGTTTTCATAGTATTCTTTGTTATAGATCGCTTGTGAAACTGAAGCATCATCAACATGTGAATGTTTTTCTTTCAAACACAATTCCAAAATCAAGTTGTCATTGCATATACAAATCAAGACCTCACATATATTCTTCAGAGCAGCAACATTTATATGAAGGAATTAATTTTTTTCATAAACAACCTCTACTGGGCTCACAGAAAAGACTTATTGCTTACGTCTTTTTACGTAAAAAAACACATAAAATGAATAAGTCTCGAATTGTAACATTGACTCAAGGGAGCCTAACTCTGCTTTATCCTCTACAGAAAATTGTAAAATATCTTCAAAGTTTTTCAATATTTGATAGACACTAGAAGCGCATTGTCCATATAATTGGGCAAAAAGATCATAGACCACAGTTTACAAAGCATAATATAATAAATAATTTCCTCAAATCATTGGGGGGGGGTGCTGAACCCACTCCATGCACTCCTCAGGCCCTATGGAGTCGGCGCCACTGCAACCTGACAGTCCAGTATTCAAATTTATGATTAACAAGTGCTTAGGGACTAACAATATTTGAGTATTTCTTATGACACATTTATGATTTGTTGATTTCAGCATTTGACATCATTTTCATTTGTATATAACAAACATTCAAGAATTCAATAAGAGCAGTGTTACAATACTCTAACATAGTCATGTTATATATTACATATAAGACATTCTCTGCTCCCAATGGACTGGAGAAGTCAGGGCTACTTCCTCAGAACAAAATATATTAATATAAATGCATTATACAAAGCTATTACACAGGTCCTAGGTTCTTATGTTCTTAAATCTAACAATGGCAAAAAAGACCTATTCAGTTTTTACAATCATCAAATGCTTAACACGAATTGAGAAATTTACTCTATTGGATGTTAGAGTAGTGTGGTCTACATAATTCATAGTGAGGCCCTTTATTTCACTCTCTTTTGGAACAAAATGAACACATACCGTTTTATCAACACTCATCATCCAATTTACAATCAACACTAACTTGGAAATTTCCTCACAATGCATTTGCAAGCTTTGAAAAGTTCACCACAAGTCTTGACTTTAATGACAATTGAATCAACATCTGCACATAGTGCTAACAAGAAATAGGTCAACATCCAAGGCATATCATATATTATATAATGTATATCATAACATAAAACTGCAGTTGATTATGTTGTGACGAATTAAGAAACCATGTGCTGAGAGAATGATGTCGAGTCTATTCAAATAACTGATCATTCTTGTGAGCATTTATTTCTGAGATAATTTCAAATATCTCAGACAACAGAATAAAATATACACTAGTTAAAGCCAAGGACTTAGACTTTTAGATAGCACAATATACATAAGCAGTGACCTTACAAAATACAATTACTGAAAAATGACTTTAATTATGAAATAAAATCAAGTGAGAGCAATGCAACAGAGTTTTTACTTGTAGAAATAAAAAAACTTTCATTAAAAATTGGAGTAATGTATAGAAAGCCTAGCACATCGAGGACTGCGTTTGTTGAGTATATAGCCGAAAAACTTTTTACATGGAAGCACATGCTTCTCCTTGGAGATATGAATATCAACCTTCTTGAAGAAAACAACAATTACATGGAAACTGTAAAAGGCCAAGGATATGTTTTCTTAAATGATATCAACTCAAACAATGCAACCCGAATAGATGGACAAACAGGTACTAAAAGTATTATAGACCATGTTCTAACTGATATTAATCTCACCTATCAAATAGATCTGACAGACCATTGTATATCAGATCACAAAGTGATACATTTAAAAATTAATCAAGAAAATACTTTACTCTCAAAAGGAAAACAACAATACATATCTAAATTGACTAACTTTCTGAAACTTGAACAAAATATTACTGCAAAATTAGAATCGCTTAACACTGATAACCTGGGTTTTGATGGATTATGCAATATTATCAGTGAAGAACTGGAAAAATGTAATTCCTTAACTGTAAGAAATTACACTAAAAATATAAAAGAGGGTTGGTTCACATCTGAAATAAAATATCAGATTAAACAAAGAGATATTCTCTATATAAAATCAAAAAAATTTCCAAACAACAAAGATTTTCTAGAAAACTTCAAAAATTTGAATAAGCTAATTAAGAACAAGATCAAGTTTAATAAAAAATGTCATGTGGAAACTAAATTTCAAAGTAACCTTTCACCCAAGAAAAAGTGGAATATGCTTAAAGATTTGATAGGAATGTCTAGCAAAACACCCCAATGTCATGAAATTAAGGTAGACAATGTTGCTTTAAGTGATAAGCAGGATATAGTAGAAGCGTTCAATCATTATTTCGTCAACATTACTACCAATCTGGGCACTTCTAATCATTCATCAGGTAATCCTGCCTACATAGAATCTACCATAGATCGTTCCTTTTATATAAGATATACTACGCCAGATGAAATCCAAAAAACAATCAATCAACTTAAACCTACTGCATCTCCTGGACATGATGGCCTCAAACCAATAGTTATCAAGAAACTTGCCAATGTCATATCACCTATTATATCGAAAATTATAAACCATCACATTCAAACTGCAACATTTCCTGACAGTCTAAAGTTAGCAAAGGTAACACCTATTTTCAAGAAGGGTTCTAAAGATGATCTAGGAAACTATAGACCGATCTCTGTGCTTCCCATAATGTCGAAGATTTTTGAATTGGTGTTGCAAAAAAGGCTTTTGCAATATTTAGAAGAAATTGAACATATATGTAAAAGTCAGCACGGTTTCCGCAACAAAAGAAGCACCCTAACAGCACTCACAAACCTTACAGAGATCATTTACTCAAGTATTGACAATAATCAAAGTGTAGTGGCTATTTTCTTGGACCTTTGTAAAGCGTTCGACATGGTTGTTCATACAATTTTACTTCAAAAATTATCAAAAATTGGAATAGTGGGTAAGGCCTTGGATCTTTTGGAGAGCTATCTGCACAACAGACAGCAGTTCACTGTGCTAGAAGATAAAAAGAGTAGTACTGATGTTCTAAAGAGCGGAGTACCTCAGGGCTCAATACTTGGTCCTCTACTATTCCTCATATATATAAATGACCTAGTTGATTGTAATATTATCGGATCTCTGTCTCTTTTTGCGGATGATACTGCTATAGTTTATAGAGGAAATTTAAGTGAAATTATTATGCATGCCCAGAGGGATCTTGACTCAATGTGTGATTGGGCTTCTGACAATAATATTGTTATCAATCACAGTAAATGTAACTATATTTTACTTAATAATGCAAGTAATGGCCAATCCTGTGAATTAAAAATTAATGGCACTGTGATAAATGAAGTACCATATACTAAATATTTAGGAATAACTATTGATAATAAACTCAACTATCAACACCATATTGAGGAGCTGATTAACACTCTGAATGCAGTCTGTTTTTATGTTAGAAGAAATGTTAATCTGTTGAATATTAAAACTAAATATTTAATTTATCACTCTTATGTAAATAGTAGACTTATGTATTTGCCGTGTATCTGGGGACAGGCAAGAAAAGTGGATCTGGACAAATTGCAAATTGTTCAAAATAGATGTGTAAAAATAATATTTGGTCGGCATCCGAGAACTAGCACCAGTAGCTTATATAATGATCTAAAAATACTTACAATTAGAGAAATAATTAAACTGGATTCGTTGCTTCTAATTTATAAAATAAGAAATAAGCTTTTGTATACGGACCTACATCTTGCCTACATCAGTGAAATGCATGAATATAGCACAAGATCTAATCACCACTATTATATTCTTCCACCTGCCAAAAATATAGGACAAAAAAAAATCTCACATACCGCAGTAAAATGGTTTAATGATCTTCCAGATAATATAAAAAGTGTATCATCTTTAGATAAATTTAAATTGTTAGTTCGTAAGTTCATATGTGATAATAGAGTATAGCCTTAATTAATATCCACACTTTATATATATATAATGCCTGTTATGGATTCCTGTAATCTTTTTGGGCAATAAATAAATTAAAAAAAAAAAAAAAAAATTACCGAGTGAATTTGCAGTTATGATAAAAACATTGATTACATGTAAAAAAAAAGTGAAATAAATTATTATTTTATTTTTCAAGGCTTACAATGTTTATCTGAATTTCAATTTTGAAGAAAGGATCAAAGAAAATTTGTATTTACCATAGGTGTCAATGTAAGACAGACAAATCATCATCATAACAAATTGTCAATTTTGAAGCAACAATTCTCAACAAAAATGTTTGTCATTTATACTTATCTGCTAATTGCTTTAGATCATAACATTTATTTCGTCATTTCATATCTAGTAAAATCTGTTGAATACTCAAGATAGTTTAATTTGTGCGTAGGGAACAATCAACAGCAAAACTGAATAACTTGCATTATTATTAACACATTATGTTGATTTTTAGTTTTTATTGTAGTTTTGGAGTATATGCACAAGGAGCGAATATTTCTATGGGTGCAAGAAACTTACATAAATTGTTTGCTTTGGGTTATTTAAGCTGTTACCTACATTTTCTCTGATCTGCTTGACAATACTTTATCTCTGGTATAGTATATTTACTTCAGCATTGTTTAGAATATTGAATAACATCAATGAATTAATCAATATTTCTTTCAGTATTAAAGTTAATATAAAGATCAGAAATATTACATTTAGACAAAAGTACCAAAAACTTATTCATATCATCTTGGTTAATATTTCTGAATAAGTATTTTTGAGATTTCTGATTGTCAGTATGGTGTAGTTTCTAACCTTTCCTTCTGAAAAATTTGTCTTTTGTCTCTACAATTTTTAGTGTTTATTATTTTCCAGATTAGATTTTTGTATCGTATATATATATATATATATATATATATATATATATATATATATATATATATATATATATATATATATATATATATATATATATATATATATATATATATATATATATATATATATATATATATATATATATATATATATATATATATATATATACTCATAATTTACTTTAACATGCTTAATCTAAGGCTTATTAAAGACAACGGTACAGAGTTAAATGCTTGGCTTCATGCAAGGAAAGTTAGTTATACAGAAAGCTATCGAGCTCTGTGGTAATAAGTATGGTTTTTATTCAACACAGCCTATTCAAGATTTATATCTTCATTGATTCGTTAAGATTTTATTTCACTTCACGTTAGAATCATTTTCCAATATCAGTATAATTTCTATTTAATAATAAACCTATCTCAAACCTGAATCTTACAATTTCAATAAATTTGTATGAAATTTAGGAAATATTTTTGAATAACATTTTGTGTATATCAATTCTGGCTTACCTTCTATTAGATTTATATAAAAGACTCCATAGTGAATGGAGGATTCGGGATTAGCAAAAATGACTGTATTAACACATATTTCCTTAAACAACCATTAAAGAAAAGTGAAACTTTGTTCACTTGATTTACTATTCGAAGTTAAGACCATTGAGGTTAACAAAACGTCAACGTCAGTGTCATTTAATTCATTTAAGGAAAATTTTTAAGATGTATCACAGTATAAAATTTAATACAATTTCATCAATGACATCATATTTTTCGAACAAACATTGTAATCAACTCTAATTTGTAGAGGGAAAATATAAATTACGAAAACGAAAATGAATTTTAATTAACAAGACATATTTATTTCCGATATCAACTAGAGCTTTGATGCCTTCGTTTCTTTTGTTCATCAGTTTCAGCTACTTGTGAGTATAGTGAGGCTTTTCTTAAAATTCAAACCGGTGCTCTCATGCAGCAACGACACCATAATATTTTCGCGATAATTTCGGAAAATAATCTTAATATGAAAACTGAACTGGCAGGAAAAGAAAGAACGAATGAACACACGTAAAATTATTTTGAACTGTTGACTAATAAATGACTTCGATTCTCACAAGTATTCGAACCAAGAATAACTTTGTCCTCAGATATGTTTTCGTAAACAACTTTGAATTGTCTTGAATCTGAATGGTATTTATACATATACATATTATTTATATACATAAATAATGTGTACATGTATATACAATATTGAAAGTATATTATAAATTTCTTTCAATAATTTGTTTACGAATGACTTTCGAGAATATCACAACAGAGCTGGCGTTGCTGGAGGTGACGTAACTGAAGAGTAGCTTGTAGTACGAAACAGTGCACTGCCTTACGTTTCCAATAAACGTACGACAGTGGGCACTGATTTCAATATTCACATCTCACATATTATACATAGTTCACATTTATACCTTGAAGGATAGTGGAGACATCACATTGTTCGTGTTTCACATAGATGGTTCTGCTCTAATATTCTTTTGAACGATTCGTAAGAAATTATCGAAAGAACGTTATTGTATAATTTTAATATTGAATATTTACAAGTGCACTGACGTAAACACGATAACTATATAATTGAATTTCTTATAGTAGATTTTCATTATGTATATATATATATATATATATATATATATATATATAATATGATATGATATGTATCCATGTTTAGGTAACTATGACCTTTTTCTTGATCGGCTATTTTGTGCATTACAGCATTGTTTCCAAACGGTAAATTATATTGTTTTATGTGGCGATTTGAACATTGATTATTTAAAAAATGACTGTAAATATTTTAAATTGTTCAGAGATCTATTAGATTGTTTCGGATTGAACGTTACGTCCCAGTATGCTACTAGAGAATTCACCAATATAAATGGACATACCAGTATCTCTAAAGTAGACTATATCATTACAAATATTGATTCCGAAAATTACAAAGTTAGTGTTTTTGAACCCCATTTATTTAAAAAATGAGTGTAAATATTTTAAATTGTTCACAGATCTATTAGATTGTTTCGGATTGAACGTTACGTCCCAGTATGCTACTAGAGAATTCACCAATATAAATGGACCTACCAGTATCTCTAAAGTAGACTATATCATTACAAATATTGATTCCGAAAATTACAAAGTTAGTGTTTTTGAACTCCATATCAGTGACCACAAATGCATTCTATTTGAGACCGTTCACAAACAAGCACGCAATGAAAAAGAAACAACTTACTCTTTCAGAAATATTAGTCAGGAAAATATGAATAATTTTTTGTTTTCTTTATCTGAATACAATTTTTCTGACCTGATCTATAATTTTGATGCTGATACATGTTTTGATTCATTCATTGATGTTATTCGATATCATTTTGAACAATGCTGTCCTATGCGTGAAGTATTTTCGGTAGATCGAAAGAAAAGATGGGTAACAACTGAGATATTTCAAAAAAAAAAAGAATGTAACCTATCTTACCTTCGTGGACTACATAAAAATACCCGTTCGGAATGTGCCCTACAAAACTATAAAAATGCCAGAAATCAACACAATATGCTTATCAAAAATACGAAATATACGTTTTATAGTTCAGCTATTGATGGTTCATCGAACAGAAAAAAAACAATTTGGAATATTGTTAACGATCTTTCTGGGAAAAGTGGCGGTAGGCGAAGTGATGTGACCTCAAACTTTGAGGGGGAGGTGTTTGACGATCCGAATCAGTTAGCTGATGTTTTCGCCGAACATTTTTCCACAATGGCTAGTACCAAATTAACATCTCGATATGGCAATAATCTATCTCGGATCTGCACATTATCACCCATGGTGAACACCAATTTTTACTTCTACCCTCTCACTAAAATTGAAGTTGAGGATACCATTAGAGCCTTAAAAAATAAAAAAAGCGTCGGTGTTGATTCCATATCAGCCAAAGTTTTGAAAGGAATTAGTGGAATTATTGGCGAGCACTTTGCATATCTTATAAATGTTTCCATCACTACTGCAAAGTTCCCCAATATCCTTAAGCAATCCATAGTAATTCCAGTATTTAAGAATGGAACCGTGAGTGAAATTACTAATTATCGCCCAATATCCATTTTGAGCGTGTTTTCCAAGGTAATAGAGAAAATTGTTTTCGCCAGAATGATGAGTTATCTCAATAGATTCAAAATAATTGACTCCGCGCAACATGGATTCAGGAGCGGCCGCTCAACTCAGTCAGCTGCGGTTAAGTTTTTTGAATCCGTCTACGAGTGTTTGGATAAACACTTGTTTGTGGCGGGGTTATTTTTTGATTTATCTTCCGCATTTGATTCACTATCCTTTGAATTTTTACTTGATAAATGCTACAATTTAGGTTTCAGAGGTGTGTTTTTGAATTGGTTACGTAGTTATCTTGAAGAAAGAACAATGGTAGATAAAATAGGCGAGAGTTATTCTGAGAGACATGATATTGCTCTTGGGGTGCCTCAAGGCTCTGTACTCGGACCTCTTCTATTCATATTGTTCATAAACGATCTGCCTGCGAAGTTGTCCTGGTTTTTGGTGACACTATTTGCCGATGATTCATCGGTGGTTGTTTCTGGCAGGACTCCTGAAGAACTTCTGGAGGCATGTGAATGCATTGTGAGGGAGTTTGTAAGTTGGTGTCAAATGAACAATCTGATGGTGAACGTTGACAAAACTGTATGTGTTCAGTTTTGTCTGAAGGGCAATGGAATTAGTACCTTGGATGTTAAATATGGGGACAACACTATATCATCATCCCAATCAACGAAGTTTCTTGGAATATATGTAGACAGAAATTTGAGATGGACATCACACATTGAGGTCTTATGTAAAAAATTGAGTAACTCATTTTTTGCAATCTCTAGAATCAAGAACATCGTACCTAGAAACTGTATTATGAATGTGTATTACAGTCTTGTATATAGTCATCTAAATTATAATATTCTGCTGTGGGGTTGCTCTACAGAAATAAATAGGGTGTTTATTACACAGAAGCGAATACTTCGATTAGTATTCAATATTCATCAGCGAACATCTTGTGAACCTATCTTCATTAATAATTACATACTCACCTTACCGTGTTTATATATTTATAGATGTTTGTTATATGTTAAAGAAAATGAAGATAGGTTTATTAAATTGAATAGTAATCATGAGTATTCAACAAGAAACAGGGATGTGCTACTTATTCCTATGCATAAAACAGCTAAATTTGAGCACTCTATTGTCAGAGCATTAAAATTTTCAACCATTTACCATCGCATTTGAAAGTACTGAAAGCTCATTTGTTTAAGAGGAGAGTTAAATCTCTGCTCTTAACAAAGGCATACTATAGTGTGTCAGAGTACTTCGATGATTCGGATGTAGGCAATAATGTTTGAATCAATTTTTTGTATCATATATTTGTATATTTTTTTAACACTAATGTTCTTCACCATGTGAAATTGTCTCAAATGTTTAATATCTCTGAGGAAATTTTTATTTTCTTTTCTTTTCAATCAAAATTGTATATTATTGTTAATATGAATTTAACCAAGATTTTTGTTTGAACCAATATTTTTGCTCGAGGGCTGAATGGAAGATCAGACTCCAAACTGAATTCGGTCCTTTTGAGAGCATTCCTCTTAGTTGTAATTATTTATCAATTGAAATGAATGTAATTTTACTATGTAAGGAATGTTTCTCAATAAAATTATATTATTATTATTATTATTATTAACATGTATCCATAATATTTTCAATATTTTTTCTGAAATTATAAAATTGAGGAAAGCCTTTGAAGAATAATACAAGACCAAAAAACATAAACATTTATACATCATGTCATGGTAGTTTGAAGTTACGAATTTAGTCGAGTCTTTAATTTTATATAACATGTTTTATTCAATACTTTTTTGCTTAAATATTACACAATTCAAAAATTAAAGAGTCAATGAATAGATAAATGTGTTATAATAAATCGTTATGATAAGGCATAATAGGAATTTATAGAATAGTTAATGTATTTTAATGCTTTTTTCAGCATGTCACTCATCACTTCACACCATCTCATTTTCGGGTTTGTCCTGCTGATTCTCCAGAGAAATATAATGAATATAATCAGACTCATGAGAAATTGGAATCATTGTTTCAGAAACGAACATTTTTTCCTTAGACGTAACGTCGGTTTCGAAAGTTTCGGACCAATAGTCTGGTCGCAACTGGTTCTGAAATAAAGTGAACAGAAAGTGTATTATATAACTGTTTTGATGAAATTATAATTAGTGTATTATATACATTATATATAATAACTAATAATGCATATTATATAACTAAATATCATTAGTATATAATAACCTTTATATATAATGTATAATAACTATTATATAATAAAATTTATATATGAAAGTATGAAGTATATACATATATGTTCTTTTTTTTCAAAATTAATTTATTGCCCGATTCAGATAATTATATTTTTATAGTTTTGACCTCACGTGATTAGTTCACGAATATATGTTCCCCTCATTTTGAAGATAGGATCTAGGTACGGTTGGAAAACCGTCGAAACTTGAGTGTTTCGATGCATGCCACTGAAGATTCCGAAATAAGATAACAATTTTGATGATTTTCGGAACCCACTTAATATTCCCTCTAGAACGTGAAGGATGTGTTTTCGTTGGCAACATTTGTGTAGACTTCTCTCTGATAGTTTTATTTGAAATATTCCGATTGAAAATCTCAGAACAAGACCCCTGAAATACGGGAAGAATCACGAGCGTATTACTAACGCAAACTATGGACATTTCGAAATATCGTATATTTGACGATAACGTTCAATAAACGTTGCAATTTAGTAGATAGCTACGGATTTATATATAATGTTCAGTGCTTGGTGTGTATATGATCTGAGAGATGTCTTCTATTGATTTCTATAATTGAAATTGTAAAGTATTCATTACTTTTATCCCTTGAAGGATAATGGAGGCATCACATCGCACACGTTCTAGCTCTACTATAACATTCTTTTGATTAATTAAAATTTTTCGAATTAATTTTGTAGTATGCATTCTATTAAATATTTCATTCAGTGCTATTAGTACAAAAACTATATGTATGTGTGTGTGCACATAGATGTATTCATATATATGTGGAGGCATCACATCGTTCACATATCTAGCTCTACTACAACATTCTTTTGATTAATTTAAATTTTTTGAATAAATTTTCAAGTATGTATTCTGTTAAATATTTTATTCAGTGCTATTAGTACAAAAACTAAAGGGTGTTTTTTTAGAGGTATAGTACTTTAAGTTGGCATTACTGTTGAAGATGGCGACCGATTCAATAGCTGAGAAGTGATTTATTCTCAGTTTGGTTTGGCAATTCATCATGAATAGACTCACGCCTGAACAACGCTTGCAAATAGTGCAATTTTATTTCGAAAATAATGGTTCTGTGCGGAATACGTATCGCGCACTAAGTTCATTTTATTGTCAACAAAATCGTCCATCAGAACAGTTAATTTGATTAACCATGGAACGTTTTCGCACCACGTTTACTCTTATTGATAACTCGCATCCCCAGAGACGCCGTACAGAAGAAGCTATTGCTACTGTAGAGCGTAGCATTGAGGAAGACCCGAATGAGCCCATCCGCCATTGAGCACAGGAATTGGATCTGTGTCCATCCACTTAATGGAAAATTTTCGGAAGGATCTTGGTTTGCGTGCTCACAAAATCCAATTCGTGCAAGAATTGAAGCCAAATGATCATCAAGCAAGGCGTAGATTCGTAGAATGGGCCCAAAACGAGATTGCCGTTGTTCCCGATTTTCATAGGCGAATTTTGTTTAGCGATCAAGCACAGTTCTGGTTGAATGGCTACGTCAACAAACAAAAGTGCCGCATTTGGAGTGAAGATAATCCTCAAGTGTATGACAAAACACCGTTACATCCAGAAAAACTGACTGTTTGGTGCGCTTTATGGGCTGGTGGAGTCATTGGTCCGTACTTCTTCAAAAATGATGATGGCCAGAACGTTACAGTCAATGGTGATCGGTATAGAGTCATGATTACTAACTTTTTCATTCCTGAATTGAACAACCACGATGTCCAGGAGCTGTGGTTTCAACAAGACGGCACAACATGTCACACAGCTCATGCCAATATCGATTTATTGAAGGACACGTTTGGTGACCGCCTAATTTCACGTTTTGGACCTGTGAATTGGCCTCCAAGATCTTGTGATTTAACACCGCTAGACAACTTTCTGTGGGGCCATGTAAGGACATTGGTCTATATGGATAAGCCACAAACGCTTGACCATTTGGAAGACATTATTCGCCGTGTTATTGCCGATATATGGACACAAATGTTGGAACAAATCATCGAAAATTGGACGTCCGGATTGGACTACATCCGAGCCAGCTGTGGCGGTATTTAAAAGGTAATGTCATGTCAAGATTATCTTTCGAATAAAAAAAATTCTTCTCAATCGAATCAACCATCGTTGTTTTATTGCAATTTAAAGTTCTATACCTCTAAAAAAAACACCCGTTATATGTATGTATGTGTGCACATGGATGTATTCATATATATGTCTGCACTCGTATGTGCTTATATATATATATATATATATATATATATATATATATATATATATATATATATATATATATATATATATATATATATATATATATATATATATATATATATATATATATATATATATATATATATATATATATATATATATATATATATATATATATATATATATATATATATATATATATATATATATATATATATATATATATATATATATATATATATATATATATATATATATATATATATATAAAGGAAATGAGACATCACATCATACACGTTCACATATCTAGCTCTACTATAACATTCTCTTGACTAATTTGAATTTTTCGAATGAATGTTCTAGTGTTCATTTTCTTCAAATTCTAATGATTAGTTCATTTTTTAGGTAGTGATGAACTTCATAACGTTGATTGAATGTTCGCCGACCTCTTTATGAACTATAGTGTGAAAATATGTAGAAATATATGTCAAATATATTGAACAAAAAATATTTTCAGTTTTGCTTTTGAAAATGAGATAACACCCCGAAACAATTGTCAAGCAATTAATTCGATATAATTTGTGTGAAATAAAGCCAAGTGTTTTTATTTAATAAATGATGAACTTGAGTGATCACTATTATGAATAGGAATTTGACTGTTAACGAGGAGTTATATTTACTTACAACATAATAGGCTTTTTCATTAATTTTTTGACTTTTCTCTTCCAAGTCTACAATAAGCGATTCTGTATACCAGATAGCTGTGGGCACTTGATGAAAATAGCATGAAGTCGTATACCTAAAATGGATAAAAATAAGTAGTTGCTCAAAATTTATTATTATTTAATCATATACGTGTATTAATACAATTCATAATATGAACAATCAAAACTTACTTTTGCGATACTTCTCCATTATACTCAATTCGTGCTTCAGTTATGAAAGAACGTGGTTCTTCTTCCATTTCCCTATACGTTCTCCTGAAAGAAATTTTGATTCGATAAAAGTGATTCACATATATATATATATATATAATATATATATATATATATATATATATATATATATATATATATATATATATATATATATATATATATATATATATATATAGTTTCATTGTTTTCACCTACACTTTAACAGATTTTTGGTCTAGAATTGTAATTGAAAAGTTATCTGCATCCTCAGGATCTCGTTTTATTTTTGCAGGTAAGAATTTCAAACGTTTTTCAACCAGTTTATGAGTTTTAAATGTAGAAATCATTGTCGTTAGAATGTCGTCAACTTCATCTGACAATGAAACATATTTTCAACATTAACTTTGTGCCATAATCACATTATGTTTACAATTTTAACATATGCCACAGGTAAATTTGAACCATGTGTTGATTCAAGAGATAAATTTGAAACAATTGCAATTGCACGCACACACACGCTATATATATATATATATATATATATATATATATATATATATATATATATATATATATATATATATAAGGCAATGAAATTTCTTGTGCTTATGGCACTGAATTGAATATTTAAGAAAATGAACACTAGAACATTCGTTCGAAAAATTCAAATTAATAAAGAGAATGTTATATTTAGTAGACCTAGATATGTGAACGTGTACGATGTGATGTCTCCATTATCCTTCAAGGGATAAATGTTAGAATGAACTCGAGCGTACTACTAACGCAACCTATTGACAATAGATTACAACCTATTGACAAAATAGACATTGCAATTTAGTAGATACCTACGGGTATAGAAGATATGTGAAATTTCGATGCTTGATGAGTCTATAATCTAAGAGGTGTTTTCTACTGATTCTCATAGATGGAATTGTGGAGTATTCATAACTCTACGGTCTTCCACTTGGAGTCACAAAAAGATGTTTGGGGGTTGAAATCGTTGCCTCACTTCGATGGACGTGGTGCGACTGACGAGTTCCTTGCAGAACGAAACATATATGTCACGCACTTCCATCAGGTGTGGCATCGATTTCAATATTTCTCTAACATTTATCCCTTGAAGGATAATGGAGACATCACATCGTACACGTTCACATATCTAGATCTACTATAACATTCTCTTGATTAATTTGATTTTTTCGAACGAATGTTCTAGCGTTCATTTTCTTATATATATAATATATATATATATATATATATATATATATATATATATATATATATATATATATATATATATATATATATATATATATATATATATATATATATATATATATAAATCTAGGGATTGTAGTTTTTGTTGTTCATTTTCAAGCGATCAAAATTAGGTGCATCTAATTAAAAAAACTAATTACTGGATGAAACTAGCGTGCCTTTTATAAGTAAATAGTAAAAGTTTGAATTTGTTCAGAAATTAGGTAATATCAGAAAAATATGAAAGGTATCAAGAGTAATTGTGGTAAAAATTTCCAAAACCTTTTATTAGAAATCATTCTACATATCATATGAGCATATCGATATTACTAAGCACAATAATTTTATTGTAATATTAGTATTTTTCATCTTCATCTTCTCTGCCAATATAAATAGCTATCAAGATCACAAACACGATTATCAAGATGATATGGCAACTGAAATGAAAAATTTTATTGAAGACATCAATCGAATACTTGAAAGCGGAAATAATATTTCATGAATGATGAATCTTTAGTGAAACAAATGAAATTCTTCAATTTTTTTTCTAAGATATGAAGATTTATGAATGATTTATGAGTGATTTAATCTCCACTCTTGGTGAAACACGATCGAAATATCAATTCCAATCAAACACTTGGATTAATGTTTCACAAATAAATTACAACATTGTTGACATACTTTCAAGTCTAATATTGAATAGGTAACAAAAAAATTGATAAAAAATATATATACTAATTGAGTAAATATTAAGTCACTTTTTGAATATCAACAAAAAAAAATGTTGAAGAAAACAGCAATATTTCTGAAATTTTGTGTAATAAGTTTTCTGTCCTCTACATCTGTTGAACAATAAGAAAAATTCAAACCCTAGTAGATGAGTAACAAAAGTCAACTTTATCCCATTAAAACTACACGAGTTTTTGAAACATTGTACTAAATTTAGCTATTTCATAGATTTTAATAGAACCAAATATTATGATGATAAAGGTACATGACTTGATTCCTCAGAGGTTTTAGAGATAAGTATTTCATTCAAAAATTTTAACCAATTTCAAATGATTAATTTGAATTTCAGTTGTGGCCAATTGTAGTATAAATAATTTTTTTGTAACCTGTTTTGCATAAGTCTTGATAATAAACTAACTACTGAAAAAATGTTGTAATTTTTATATTCATTAGTCAAACATTAAGCTTATTATTAGTCTTTGATTCGAATTAATGAAACTTTTACTAATAGTTTATATCTGAAAAAACTTCTCCTATAATTGCAGCAATACGAATACTATTGCTTTAATTTGGCTATATTGACTGAGCAATATTTTTCTATATCAATGTGTATTGACAAGATTAGAAAATTGTTAGGCAATACTTCTACAACAGTAAACTATTCAACAACTAGAAAAGAACATTTACATCACAGTAAGACAATGTAAAATGTTTAGTTTTTCTCACATCTAAAAACAAATACGCATATAATTCTATTGCTGATGCACATTAACAACTATTGATGTGCATCCGTAACATTTTGTGGAATATCATTACCTATCATGTTTCAATTGATACATGTTTCGGGATATTAATATATTCAAAGACATCGATTTATAGAAAATATTAGAGGTGTCCAAATCGGGGTCTTATCTTGAAAAATTTTAAAATTTTAGATGAAAAATAGTGAGTTTCAGTTTCTTCTGAGCATATTAGAATCTCGATGTCTCAACAAGCATGACTTATTTTTTCCCTTTGAAAACCGAAACAAAACATTAATACGCAGGGTATTTTCAGAAGAAGTGAATATTTATATATATATATATATATATATATATATATATATATATATATATATATATATATATATATATATATATATATATATATATATATATATATATATATATATATATATATATATATATATATATATATATATATATATATATATATATATATATATATATATATATATATATATATATATATATATATATATATATAATAGAGTATTGTTATCGACCGTACAAAGTATTAAATATTGTGAATTCTTTCGGGAAGCGGTCTGTGGGAAAATGAAAACTCTTACGTTCTCGTTAAACTCAATATTTCGTCTGTAAATTTGTGACTTCATCAGTACACTAAAATGAAATGAAATTACATGAATTGTAAAAATAAAAGGAACACATCACAGAACTTACAGATATAGAGTCTCAGGACGTTAAAAGACAACAAAAAACTGAGTGATGGTAGATGTGGATATATTACATACTTTTTATGATTCGGCAATAGATGTTACTAAGTTGGCCCGTATCAGTTTCATAGTTGACACAATTTTTGTTTTTCGATATATGACACATTTCCAGAAAAAGTCTTGTTTTATAATTGCTGTGTTGGTCAATAATTCTCACGTTGTTGAAGTCGAATATATGTCCTGTATCACTATGGCGTTACACCACTGCACACGAGTTTTTACCTAAACGGCAATCGCTCTTATGTTGTGTAATGCGTTGTTTCAGCCATTGATTAGTTTGTCCAATATAGGTGCTTTGGTTGGTGTTTTATCCTTCAGTTTGGAAAACACTTGAGAAATTCTGGGATTTTTTTGAATAAGAACTTTAGTTGCAATGAGAGTTGATTTATGTATGGTATTTTTCTGAATTTTATTGCAAGTCGTTCTGTAGGAGCATCATAGATATTAGAGTTTTATATAAGAAACTTCAATATATGTTTCGAGTATCCATTATTAAGAAAAGTATCATACAGTATTCTCAAAATTGTTTGCAGGAACCTTTCATCACTTATATGTGTTATTCTGTTCTTCATAGCAATAACAGTATTGTATTTTTGGTTCTAAGGATGATTTGACTGGTAGTTGAAGAACCTACCAGATGATGTTACTTTCCTATAACAGTCCAGAATTATATCACCATTGTCAAGTCTGATCACTTTTGTGTCAAGGAATGGTACACTTTGTTGTGTTTCTGTCTCTATCGTAAATTGCACATGGTCATTGGCAGAGTTGAAGATCTTCAGCGTCAATTCTTCATGGTTATTTGGAATTGCGCAAATAATATCCTCAACATATTTATATATGAAGGGTAGACTATATGGAAGCTTAGGAATGATCTTTTTTCGGAGGTGATCTAACACTATTTTTGCCAGAATGTTACTAATAGGAGATCCCATAGGTGTGCCGAAAGTTTGTTCTCATTGCAACTAAAGTCCTTATTCAAACAAATCCCAGACTTGATAATCGCAAACTACCATGTATTTACGATTTCTCAATTGTTCTCCAAACTAACGGATAAAACACCAACCATGCAAAAAAACAATATCGTATACGAAATTCTCTGCTTGCAGAGCAAAGGCACCTATATTGTACAAACTAATCAATGGTTGAAACAACGCATTACACAACATAAGAGCGGCTGCCGTTTAGGTAAAAATTCGTGTGCAGTGGTGCAACACCATAGTGATATAGGTCATATATTCGACTTCAACAACGTGAGAATTATTGACCAACACAGCAATTATAAAACAAGTTTTTCCGGAAATGTGTCATATAGCGAAAAACAAAAATTGTGTCAACTATAAAACTGATACGGGCCAACTTAGTAACATTGCCGAATTAAAATATTGCCGAATCATAAAAAGCATGTTATACATCCACATACTACCATCACTCGGTCGTGCCGTACCCACAGTGTTTCTTTGGTGTCTTTTAACGTCTTGAGACTCTATATCTGTAAGTTATGTGATGTGTTCCTTTTATTTTTACAATTCATGTAATTTCATTTCATTTCATTTTAGTGTACTCCTGATGAAGTCACAAATTTACAGTTTCACGAAAATTTACAAATTTACGAAATATTGAGTTTAACGAGGACGTAAGAGTTTTCATTTTCCCACAGGCCGCTTCCCGAAAGAATTCACAATATTTAATAATTAGTACGGTCGATAACAATACTCCTCATTATAAAAAAAAGAAATATGAATGGAATATTGTACTGTCGCACAATATCACTTTGAGAAATAAGTGAAAAACCTAATTGATTTCACATTGAATGAGGCTTAGGGTTCAATTAAATATCTCTATAAATAAATAAAATAAAATAAAATAAAATAAAAAAAACAAAAACAATATCTAAAAGCTTTATTATGTTTTAATAAAGTAAATACGCTATGCTTAATACTGTACTGCTATACCGTAAAAATATTCGAGTATTTGAAAATAGCTAATATAGTACCTAGTATAGTAATACCTTACTAATACAGAATATGGTGATATAATGTTGTGATTTTACAAAACATTGTAAAACTAAAATTTATTAAAAATTATTCAAACGAATTTTTGTCGGGATTCGAACCCCATCAGGCCTCATGGAGTCGGCGCCTCTGAATCTATTATCAAGACTTCTATTAAACTTGTAGGTATGTGTATTATACAATTTTACTGAAAATTCGTTTAAGTGATTTTAATTATATGATGCTAAAGCAAATATGTGTGTGAAACTGGCCACCTGTTTTCCAGCCACCGTTTGACTAATGTGCGCACACACGCTACGATCGGCGGGATCTACTACAATATGATATTTTGCGAATAAATCACAATAAGCCAACAGTTTGATGAATTTTTGATGTGATTAGGTGTGAATGAGTAATATAATTACGAAATTATCATTTTCCGAATTTGTTCAATCCATTTACGCAAAATATCATCCCCTTTATATATATGACAAGTGTTTTTTGTTATACCTTATATTTTTGAAAATATTTATTTATTTTGAAAAAATTTCGAATGGAATACATCGAAATAAACATTCATAATGAGATTTATTTTTTTGCATAATTTGTTCAATTCATTTACTACTAGTTTCACCCCTTTCAAATAATTCAATATCCCTTCCTTCTCTACGCTACTGATTTCGAACCAAGCCACCTTTTTGATGAATTTTTGATGTAATAAATGTAAATGAATAATATTATCACGAAATAATCATTTTCGGAATTTTTTCAATCCATTTACGAAAAATATCATCCCCTTTATAAATATAACAAGTGTTTTTTGTTATACCTTATATTTTTGAATATATTCATTTATTTTGAAAATGTTTGAATGGAATACATTGAAATGAACATTCTTAATGAGATTTATTTGTTTACTGAATTCGTTCAATCCATTTATTACTAGTTCCACCCTTTTCAAATAATGCAAGCTCCCTTCATTCTCTACGCCGCTGATTTGTCACCAAGCCCACTTTTTTATGAATTTTTAATGTAAATGGATGTAAATGAAAAATATTATCACGAAATAATCATTTTCAGAATTTGTTTAATCCAACTACTAGTTTCACCCCTTTCAAATAATACAATCTCCCTTCATTCTCTACGCTCCTGATTTCTCACCAAGCCAACTTTTTGATAAATTTTTGATGTAAATAGATGTAAATGAATAATATTATCACGACATAATCATTTACAGAATTTGTTCAATCCATTTACGAAAAATATCATCCCCTTTATACATATGACAAGTGTTTTTTGTTATACCTTATATTTTCGAAAATATTCATTTATTTTGAAAAATTTTGAATGGAATACATCGAAATATACATTCTCAATGGAAGATTGATTTCTAACCAGGCAGACATTTTTATGAATTTTTGATACGAATAGATTCAAATGAGTAATATCATTACAAAATAATAATTTTCAGAGTTTGTTCAATCCATTTAACGAAAATATCATCCCTTTCATGTATTTGACAAGTATTTTTTGTTTTACCTGATATTTTCGAAAATATCGACTCATTTTGAAAACTTTCGAATGAAATACATCAGAATAAACATTCTTAATGAGATTCTAATGGTTCTCAGAATTTTTTCAATCCATTTACTACAAGTTTCCCCCTCTGAAATAATTCAAACTTCGTTCCTTCTCTAAGCTACTGATTTCTAACCAAGCAGACATTTTTTTGAATATTTGATAGGAATGGATTAAAATGAGTGATATTATTGAAAAAGGATAATTTTTTAAATTTGTTCAATCCATTTACTCCAATTATACTCCCTTGATATATTTGACAAGTGTTTTTTGTTATACCTTATATTTTCTATGATATTCATTGTTCTTGAAATTTTCGAACGAAATACATCAAAATAATCGATATTCATTTGTTTCCATTGTATTCATTTGATTTATTTGAATTTGGTCAATTCATTTACTATTAGTTTCACGTCCTTGAAATAATTCAATCTTCAAAACTAAGCAAAGATTTTTATGAATATTTGGTATGAATAGATTCAAATGAGTAATATAATTACAGAAAAATCATTTTTAGGATTTGCTCATTCCATATACTACTAGTTTCACCCTCTAATTCACTCAAATAATTCAATCTTCCTTCTCTAGGCTGCTGATTTCTAACCAAATATTGAAATATTTCGATGAATTTTTGATGTGAATAGATGTAAATGATTAATTTTATAAGAGGTAATAATAAAAACTTGTCTAAAATCACTGACTGAACAATTCTTTATTCGACTAGTTTCGCCTTTTACAGCATTATCAAGAATGCTGATATTCTTTAAGTGTACATATAAAATTCGATTCATGTATCCAGAAAAAGCTTACTGCCTAGGACTTTTGGAGTGGTTGGATACCCAAGGCAATTCAGTTATTAATTGTAATTATTTTTTACCAAACGTAAGTGTTGTGATTTAGTCGTTTGAACGTGGGGTGGCATACGCATGAAAAGAATTTTTGCTGATCCACTATTCTGGATTAACCAAGTGAAACAAAAGGTACATTCCTAATTTTTATTCATTCTTTTTGTTTCCTGAAATTGTATCCGCGAAAAAGCCTATTGAAAAAAGGATATGGAACTATCTACTAGCTGCAAAGGAAGAGAATTCTGTGAGAAAAATAGCTACAGATGTTAGTCAGAAAATTATTAATACTGACAAAAATTGTTATATATCACTATTGATCTTATATGGAAATGACTTGGTAATGAATGAAAAGTATTATGCAAAAACTACCAAATATGGAAACTATGTAGTTGTGAAATATACGACAAACTCGTATTCAGATTCAAAATCTGCAGACGATCAACAGGAATTAACATGCCTAATATGTGGTTTCTTTCTCATAAGGTAATTCTCATCACTCTATTTTGTTTGTTGCGTGAGTTACGCTATTGGATTGGTTTTATGACAATGGTTTGGTTAACAAAAGTTAAATACTGTTCATGCATGTGCTCATTTGAGTTTGTAATTTATTCATTTGTATTTTTAATTATCTAGCAGGCGGCCAAACAAAATTGTTAGGGTTTTATAGGGAGTTCTTTGTTCTGATTAGTTTCAATATACCATTTGGTGAATTACACTTTTATTCATACTCAAACATTCATTTCAAGAATTAGACAGAGTATGATGACAAAACAATCCAACATTTGAAGTAATTTTTTTTTGAACCATTTCAATTTTAACAATTAGAACCACAAAAGATCGTGGAATAGCCCTACTTAGAAACCACGTGAAAAAACACGCGTCAAATACACCCCTGCACTGGTGCCGTAGAAAGGTGTATTTGAAATACATAAAAAGCAGAAATTCATAAAAACGTTTACTTGGTTAGGTAGGGAAGAAATGTGGGTTGAGTTATTTCAGAGGGGTGAAACTAGTGGTAAATGGATTGAACTAATTCTGCAAACGAATGAATCTAATTAAGAGTTTTTATTCTGATGCATTCCATTCTGAAGTTTTCAAAGTATGTTAATATTTTCGAAAATAACAGGTAATAGTAACTAGTAGTATATGGATTGAACAAATTCTATAAATGATTATTGTGTAATGATATTACTCCTTTGAATATATTCATACCAAATATTCATAAAAATGTTTGCTTGGTTAGAAATCAGTATCGTAGAGAAGGAATGAAGATTGAATTGTTTCAAGAGCGTGAAACTAATAGGTAAATGGATTGAACAAACTCTGAAAACAAATAAATATCGATTACTTTGATGTATTTTGTTCGAAAATTTTAAGAACAATGAATATCATAAAAAATATAAGGTATAACAAAAAACACTTGTCAAATATGAAGGGAGTGATATTTTTCGTAACTGGATTGAACGAATTTTGAAAATGATTACTTTGTAAAACCAATTCACTTTCGAATTCACTTCGAATTCACTTATATCAAAAATTCATAAAAAGTTCGCTTGGTTAGAAGTCAGTAGCGTAGAGAAAGAATGAATTTAAAATTTTTTCTTAGGGGTAAATGGATTGAACAGATTCTGAAAACAAATGAATATCATTAGTAATGTTCATTTTGATGTACCCCGTTCGAAATTTCGCAGAATAAATGAAACTTCTTATAAATATAAGGTACATATAACAAAAAACGGTACTCAAATATATGAAAGGGATGATATTTTTGTTGAATCGATTGAACAAATTCTGAAAATACTCATTTCGTGATAATATAATTCATTTACATCTACTAACATCAAAAATTCATTAAAAAGTTGGCTTGGTTCGAAATAAGCTGCGTAGAGAGGGAAGGGAGATTGAATTATTTGAAAGGGCCTAAACTAGTAGTAAACGGATTGAACCAATTCTGAAAATGATCATTATCATCGAGATAACAATATTCATTCATATCTAACTACATCAAAAATTCATCAAAATGTTGGCTTAGTTCGAAATCAGTAGCGTGGACAAGGAAGGGAGATTGAAATGTTTGAAAGAGGTAAAACTAGTAGTAAATGGATTGAACAAATCCTGAAAATAATTATTTACTGATAATATTATTCATTTACATCTATTTACATCAAAAAGTTGGCTTGGTGACAAATCAGCAGCGTAGAGAATGAAGGGAGATTGCATAATTGAAAAGGGTGAAACTAGTAGTAAATTGATTGAACAAATTCGGAAGACAAATAAATCTCATTAAGAATGATTATTTCGATGTATTCCATTCAAACATTTTCAAAATAAATCAATATTTTCAAAAATCTAAGGTTAAACAAAAAACACTTGTCATATTTATAAAGGGGATGATATTTTTCGTAAATGGATTGAACAAATTCTGAAAATAATTATTTCGTGATGATACTATTCATTTACATCTATTTACATCAAGAATTCATCAAAAAGTTGGCTTGGTTGGAAATCAGCAGCGTAGAGAGGAAGGGAGATTGAATTATTTGAAAGGGGTGAAACTAGTAGTAAATAGATTGACCAAATTCTGAAAACCAATAGAACTCATTAAGAATATTTATTTCGATGTATGCCATTCGAAATTTCTCAAAATAAATGAATATTTTCAAAAATATAAGGTATAACAAAAAACTCTTGTCATATATATGAAGGTGATGATATTTTTCGTAAATGGATTAACCAAATTCTGAAAATGATTATTTCGTAATTATATTATCCATTCACATCTAATCACATCAAAAATTCATCGAAATGTTGGCTTATTGTGATTTATTCGCAATATCATATTGTAGTAGATCCCACAGATCGTGGCGTGTGTGCGCACTTTAGTCAAAACAGTGACTGAAAAACCGGTGGCCACTTTCACACACATGAAGCAAAGTACATATATATTTTTTAATGAATATTTTTCAATCTATAACTTTATATTTTTGGGGCCAATTTATTTTTCAATTCTTTTGCTTATTGTTTTCTAATAACACTCCGAAAATTATGGACTGAAGATACATTGTTGAAATCTGCTGAATCAGAGATTTTGTTTATTGTTAATGTGTGCTGCATATCTCTCTCTCTCTCTCTCTCTCT